>CM047809.1:29116292-29630093 GCA_026214975.1 Gentiana macrophylla | reverse complement strand
TTTACGATCTCGTAATCAACACCAGGATAATGGCACGCTTCGCACGATTTGTACGAATGTGGACAAGAAGTCGTATGGTCTTCTTGAGCAAATGCCATGGAAAGAGCTATTTTGGACTAGTGCAATTACTCCATTTTTAAGATCGAAGTTTACTCCCCCATATCAGGTGGACGAATAGGTCTATGTCCTCGAGAAAATCTTGATTAAGATATGGAGTGTAGGGTCTGGTTCAACCGATTAAATTTGGTTTTGGCGGAATTGTTGAAGTTGTTGATTTATGCCCGACTCTTCGATTCTCTTATTTATTTTTTGAGCTTGCATTTGTTGAAGGAGTAAATTTAACTGAGCTTGGGGATCAGGATTTGGAATTGGTGGATCTTGATCCGCCATTTTGTCCAAATCAGGGAGAAGCCTTCTTCTAAGGATAGATCGTTCAGGCTCAGGATCAAAGATCAGAAGTCCCTTCTTACTTCTCGTTTGCATAAACCAGAAGAAAGGAAAAGGAAGAAATCAACCCTTTGGGGTTGATTAGAACAGGTTTAGAAAAGATTAGATGGTTTAGAGGGAGAAAAGAGAAGAAAAGGAAAGAGAAGAAAGAAAAGAAGTGATGATTGAACAGACTGAACTGGCGTCCAGTGTTAGTGGACGTTCGGTCGAAAAGAACACTGCTCGTTCGTTTGTATGAACGTTCGTTCAGAGAACAGAATTGAGGTGGACGGGCGTTCAAGTTGTTGAACGCTCGTTCAAAAGGTTTTTTTTTTATTATTATTATTATATATATATTTTTATTTTTATTTTTTTATGAATATCTTATTTTTGAATTTAGAAAAGGATCTAGAAACAGAAACAAGAAAAGAAACCTACCTACGAAAAATTTAAAACAGAAAAGGCACTAGGACGGTAAAAAAAACGTGTTGAAATCTTCTAGGGCCAAAATGGAGGGAAAACAGTGGGTTTGACCTCAGCGCGACTGAACGGCCTCACGGCGTTCACCACGTTGTCGGCGTCGAACGAGCTTTCGAATTGGGGTCCTGCGTTCCAAACGGACACTCGAGCGAAAGTTATGGCCAAAATACTCTGCGTGCTAAAAACGACCCCTTTTGACACAGAAAACTGTCCTATGAAGAATCCGACAACCGTTACCGACTCCCCGGCAACGGCGCCAAAAACTTGTTCGGTAAAAACTAGTTTAAAATTTATAAACCGAAACACCCCAAGTATAAGGATCGTAGTATAGGATGTTAACGGGTCGTCCTAAGGGAGTGGAATGTTTATCGGATCAAGGAACAATTATTCTATCGATTATGTCACAATTATTAACTAAACTAGGGTTTAAACTAATTATGAACAGTAAAAACGACGATGAACAATAACTTCGATGAATAGTAAATTGGAATCAAATTGATACGAACTATTCGATTTATCAAGTAATTAAAACAACGGCAAGGCAACGGGAATCCACCAATCAACCAACCCAACCCCAACTAGATTGCGCGCTAAAGATACAATTTTTAGTAATGATCAAATCACGAATTCGATTAAATTTCTCTAAGCGAATTCTAGGGTTTCGTTTTCTTTTTCAAGTAAAACAAAACGACATACAAAACACGATCACGAGATTATTTCTAATACTCTTACTCAAATAATTATAAACGATCTCTCGAATTATAATTAAGTGCATCAATTGAAAAGATCACAACTTTGAACAATATTCTCATATAAATTCAAATCAAACGATAGCTCCATCGATCTCTCGATTCAATAAAACATAAACAATATAACAATATCTAATTGATGAAAAACCATAAATTAACTCACTAAAGATGTAGCTAAAAATCCTCTAATTGGTGTGGTTGTTGATTGGTTTCATCCGTTGTCCTACCGCAAGATGCTTAGCCTTCAATCATCTTCGAACTCTCAAGCAAGATTGAAAGAAAGAAACTCATATTTTTATTTGATGTGGTGCTTTTTCTGTGTGTAAAATTCTGTGTTCTTTCTCTCCGCATGGATGCTCCTTTTATAGGGATCGTGGCCGACATAGGAAGATCTAGAAGATAACGATGCGAAAATCCACCGACCTACCGAGCCGACACGTTCGGTCGACCGAGTGTCATGGCTCGGTCGACCGAGCCTACCAAATGCCCGTGTTCACACTGTGCTTCGTATAACGTGTCCCCTACTTCACTCTTGCGATCTGATCTGATTTATCCTCTCTTCAATGCTCCGAATATCTTCTTTATTTCTTGAGATTCTTTTGATTGAATAATATTTATCTTCCCAAAATAAAATCCAAATGATTGAATGAAATTGATCCTCTTGATTAAATAATATCACCCCCTGCATTTCTTTATTTTCTGCAAAATGTTGTTACACCAAGTCATCGAATAAAAATAATAATAAAAATGTGTAACAAAAATAACAATTAAACCCATAATTTCCTCATAATTAAATTATAATTCCTCAATAACCATTATAGGAATTTAACGGTTAAAACACGCTTTTCTCATTTATTTCCCTTAAAAATAAGGTAAATTGTTTAGGGATTAAGCCCGAAAATATAGTAAAATTTACCCTAAACATTGAACCATATGATTATGAATCATGTGGGTAATACGTATCTTATCTAAGGATGACTAAAATACCCTTTTATGAAAAGGTTATAAAATCTAAAAAGTTGTCCAAAGCCTAAACATACCGATGTTTGTTGGCTTATGACAATTAATGCCACAAATAATTGTTTATTAATCTCTATGACTGTTTTAGAAATAGTTGAATGTACTTATTGAAGTACGACAATTCGGAAAGCCCAAAAGGTTCGAGCTAGTACGAATATGAGATTGATGAGCTACTTAGGAATTAATCTTCAATTGGATTGAAGTAATTAATACTGAAGGGTGTTTTAAGTAAATGCGAAAGGAATAAGATTTCCCTTGAAGGATACCATCTTTGGGATACGCAATTAGATTATGTTCCCAAAATGGAAACAACACTTTATATGATAAATGTGTGATGCAAGCCATGTGAAATATCCCTTACCCGTTTCGGGATAGTGCCCTTATACTTAACCAAGTTCCGAAGAATAAAGGTTGAATAAATTCCATATTAGATATGGAAGAGGATAATGTCGAATCTATCTTAACCGATGATTTGAAGTTTTCATAGGCAAAGTCAGAAAGGCTTGGAGCCTAGTACGACATATGCAACTTTGTGGAATATCTTAGCAAGTACGGTGGATATTGTTTACTTGTCCGCGGAGCAAAATGTTTGTCTTCAAACATGCTGTATTCTAAAGGAAGTGTTTCTTCCAAAAGAAACAGTGGGAGTAAATTAGATCTCAAAAGAGTTTGAGAACCACAAAGATATATTCAACCATTGGAACGTGAGCAGACGCCGCATAGCGATGAGGTGTAGAACACTGCTCAGTGCACACAAAAGTTCTGTAAGTCTATGGATAACCTCAAGCCCAAAAGGGCTACTGGTATGTTCATCCTGATGAATGAATATCTCACGACTTATGAAGGAATGTTTGAAAGGCAAGATTGAGAGATATGGCCAGGAGCCATAATATCTGAATTAGATTCCATCAGTGACAACCAGGTTATGAACCTAGTTTGTCTTACCTAAGGGGAGTGTCCCTGGAAGGCTGACATGGATAGTAATATGATTACCATAAGGCTATAGTGACGGCTGAAGGGTATGAGGTGTAAACTTTGTAATTATCTTTATGCTGCCAGCTGTGCCCAGTTCTATTCAGATAATGCTTGTTATAACTTCGTATCATGACTATATGATGGTGTTGAAGACGTTGGGCAAACAACCCGATGTTCATAGACGATAACATGATATGTAAGCCCACGAGATTCATTTATGGACTCAAACAAGCTTCTCTAGACAATTTCTTTGTTTGATAATCAAAGGAGTTTGATTTAGTCAAAAGAAGGATATGCCCCATGTGCAAGATGGATAGTGGGAGTGTGTTACGATTTTTGAGTAAGGTATTGGATATCTCTCTCGAGAATTGTCACCTCATGTCACAGTCAATTAATTTTTGGTAGTTCAAGGTCTTTACGAAAGCACTTGGATTAGTAGTTCTTATTTTAATTTAGAAATGAGAATCTATAGCGATAGATTTAACTGCTGTTAGGTTATAGTTTACCTATATATATATAATGCTAAAAAGGTTTAGCATAGGTCGTGACAGGGGATACTGCTAGTCGGTGTTCTCAAGATCTATCTATGTTAGGACAATAGTCCTAAAGATCAGGTGAAAGATGACACTTATGGAAGGTTCCCCTTTGCTGCTGCAATAGGATCCATCATAAGAGTTATGCCAGATGTTCATACTGCATGAAGAGTCATGAGCAAGTATGAAAATTTGATGAATGTCGAGAATATCCTTAAACAAGTTAATGATGGTTTCCTAGTTTAACGGAACTTGGAATCAGATAAATATAGTTATACAGACGTATATCCTGAGTCTTATAAAGGCGAGTGGGAGCTACTGTTTGGGTTTGTGATCACTTTGATTTAGTGATACAGTGAGCTGAAAATGTTCTTAGCTATGGGTCACTGTAAATTCTACAACTAGGCCAAAACACAGTAGTGCCTTAGAGGCGCATGCATCGGGAGCAGTACATAGATCTAGAAGGTTCGTTCCTGAACCTTGTACGGTTCTTCCACCTTTTCTATATAGCTGATATAGTAAGTGGATTCATTGCTTGGAGCAAGGACCAGGGTCTCGTCGGAGATTCATGTGTGTGTTGAGGCAGTTCCTTTGACTTGGTCATTTGGAGCATGATATGAAGATAGTCCGAGTCCCCACGGATAGCGATCCGTTTATGGCTAGGGCTAGTTGCGAGTATTGCATGAGATTCTTGTGTTTCAACTTGGTCTTGTGTGTGCGAGTGATTGGTTTTAGGCCAAGTGGGAGATTGTTGGAATAGTGTCCTAAACCCAATCGGGTTGGACCGGATCCGACCGGGTCGGATCATTTCTACTATTTCTTTATGTTTATACATATATTAAATGGCTTTTTTGTTGTCATATATATGTTCTTTTTAAGAACCAATTATGAATTGTTATATGATAACGTCCTTAGTATTAAACTGTGATAGAGAAACCATGATAGGCGATTATGGTTGATGAGATCTCTAATCACTTTAATAAGTTTGATACTTAAATGTCTCTAGGCTGATGTACTATTAAACAGGGCATTGATAGTATGAACAGACTAGCACGTATTAGACGTCTTCTGTCTTTAAGGGCAGGGATAGATCTCGTCTATCGAAGTGTAGAGACACTTGGACTGTATGTGGACGTGTATTAGAAAATGCGTACGTTAGACTGACCCACTTACACCGTTAAGTGTCACACTATGTGGCGGTTGTGTAATTATCCTTTGGACCGGAGTCTTCATGGCATCACGGTGTGGATTGTCATGCTTTGACACTATTGAGGTTTCCCTTAGCCACGGGGCGATCATGCGGTAGTGATTGGGTATAATACTGAAGCATGCGGAGTATACATGAATGGTCGTCCGGGAATCGCGTATCCTATGATTGGGATCGAATATCCGAAATGGCCTTCTTATAAGGAATGTCTTACTCTCGTGAATCTTTGCAAAGTGGAAGTAAACGAGTTACTTCGAGAGAGCATGATATCCAGATTATAAGATACGGTCGTTAATGTTTGACACTCGACGTACGACCGTATGGATATTATTACAGCGATAGGATTGTAAGTTACACGGTAACTGTTTCACATGAAATGTAGTAGTCATTGCATTTGACTCTTCCGATGATTGGAGGTCATGGTGTTTTGCTAGACGCTATCCCATGATCGTTAGGCATGAAGGACATTTTCGTAATTTGCACTTTGTGTCTACGGCCAACATATTCGGAAGCCTATCGGGTCACACACATATGAACATCTAGCGGATTAAAATTTGTTTCTGAGATGATAACCAAATAAGAAAAGTTTATCTCAAGACTATAAAGGTTATAGTGGTAAATTAATATGGTGGTATTTATTTATTATGAATAAATTAAATACAAAATATTAATAATATTATATTAATTAAAGAATATTCCGGATGCCAGTTTATTGGCTAAGGTGGCGCAATTTGTGTGTGTATATGATACACTTGGATTGTGCAATTTAATTAATGGTATTACCATATATTAATATTAGATATTAATATTTATAAATATATGCATACATGCGTGTTGCACATATGATGTGCATGTGCACATTTGTTTCCAATATATATATATTTTTATATAGATTTATATGTGTTATATATATGTGATATATACACATGTGTAAATTGAGTTATGGTAACAAAATAAAGATAGTCAATATTAGATATTGACAATATCTTGGGAATATTCAATATAAGATATTGACAATATCCTAGATTTATTTGATATAAGATATTATAATAAATGAGATAAATCAATCAATTATATTTTCCTTATTTTATTGGGAAAAGTTTTTTCTCTACTCTACTCTACTAGGGGGCGCCCCAACCACTATAAATAGGAGGTGGGTGTCAAGGTCTTTTGTACATCACACTTGCAAAAGCTCATAGTTCTTGTGTAAAATAGAGAGCATCCTATAGAGAGTTGGAGAGAGGGGGAAAATGCCGGTCTAGCAACCGGAGTTTTCCAATAGCAATCCATAAAGGGATTCCGACGGGCTGTTTGTGTGGACTAGTGGTAGAGGCCGAACACTTGGACGGCTCTATGCAGAACTACTCTCATTAGACGGTCAAAGCGTCGATCTTATATATCAACCAAGGTAACCACCGTCTACTACTTGTTTGTTTAATGCTTAAACGAAGTCGATCCTGGTTAAAGGAAATAAAATTTTAAATTCCGCTGCTTTCCTGCGTAGATTTCCTAACACGTCCACGTACAGTCCAAGTGGCCCTATACTATTAAGATCCATTAAATGCACATGCAAGATGTCATTTGGCTCTGAAGACCAATGATTGTACTCTTTTTCCCTTTAACAAGTTTTTCCCACAGGGTTTTCTTAGTTAAAGGTTTTTAACGAGGCAATCAGTGCACAAGAGCGCATATGTCATGAATCTTTCCCCCTTGACTGGTTTTTTCCCACTAGGTTTTTCCAAGCAAGGTTTCTGATACATGCCATATATGTTACATAACTCAGATCAAACATGAAGCAAGTCGGGGACTTGTTGGTTACATGGATGATGTATTTATCCGCCCCTAAAAGCAAGGCCTCAAATTGGCTGTTCATTCACCAATGGTGGTACATCGATTTCACGGCACTGGACTTAGAAAATTTTGGTCACGACATCCTCAAATCATGATGAAACGACAGCTATTCCTGAAGCAAGCCGATAATATGTTTCGTTCAGATCATTGGCACATCAGATCCAAGAAACTTGTGGATTGTTCCGAGAAAGAGAAGTCGACTTGATTATATGAAGACAATGTTGTGTGTATTTCTCAGTTAAATGGTGGCTATGTAAAAGGCGATCGAATAAAACATATTCCAGCAAAATTCTTTGCCACGGACGATCTTCGGAAGAAAGACCATATTGATATTCAACAAATCAAATCAAGTGACAATCTAGAAGATTTGTTCCACTAAAGTATTGACTACCACTATGTCCGAGAGTTTAATCAAGAAGATCGGGACACACCAACTTAAAGATCTGAAGAGATGTTAAATCAGGGGGAGTATAACACAAATGAAGACTGTACTCATTTTCCTTCATTATGATTTTTTCCACATGATTTTTTCATAATAAAGGTTTTAATGAGGCAGATTCTTTGTCAATGGACATCCAAGGAGGAGTGTTATAAATATACCCGTAATATGTGGATGTCCATTATATATAATATCTATCTCCTCCATGTTAATTACTAGCCCGTAGCTAGTTTACTTAATAGCTAAGTCTCGACTCAAGCACGACAAAGTGGATAAGTGACGATCCAAAAATCGTCTGGGTAAACTTCTAGGGTTCTTTCTCTTGATGATAACCTAAGGATGCTCTTTTAATGTAAAACTATCAAAGAAAATGGGGGTGATTTGGGGTGTTTTTAGACTGCACTTGATAGTGATCAAGCTGCCTACGTATCCAATGCTGGGATTGGAATCAAGTCTCCATAGTTCCTTAGGGATTATTTATATAGAGGGGCTTGTGCCCTAGAGTTAGCGTGTGGCGTGTCTGTGATGGACACTGATTGGCGTGTTCCCTAAGAATGGATTATGATTAGTTAATCTCATTGATTTTAGGAGATAATTATAGTATTCAAATATTTGTATTAGATTTGAGCCTTTATGACTCATGATTCTTTCCATAGTTACCCGTGTATTATACGCGTGGGAAATATGATTAAGGATTGACTCTGGCCGACTTAGACAACCAGGGCTAGACTGGTTGAAACCTTCTGTGCTTGAGCTGACCTGAAGAGGAGAGTAACCGAGCTGGAATCAGCTCGGACACATGTAAGTAGAATGGTAGGTTTGAGAGGGACCTAACCCGACCGACAGGATCGGTCGTGGGGTAGAATAGAGTACAAGTGTTGGCTGACCTTCAGAGGTCGGGACTGAACCCGGGTATATCCACGACTATTGGAAGTTGGTCATGTGTAGTGGTCGATCTGGAAGGGGATTGGGCGAGTAGCTGGGCTATTCTAGTCCGGCCACCGGAATGCCAAGCACCGTTTTCTCTCCATACTTAATGTTGAGCCACTAAAGAGGTGCCACCTAGGTAGGTTCAATTCCTGGCATCGTCATAAGCCCCCCAGATCCAGCCGTGATTTGGTTGGCCGGCTCGGATCTGCCTATGTGGTGGCTCGACTCGGATGTTTAACTTATAGGGTTTGAATTCGTATTGCCAGGTGGAAAGGCTAGAGTGATGTCATTACAGCTGTACCGGGAATCGAGGCATCATTGCCCACTAACCAAGGCCGTTTCTCGAGGTAAGTGGGGGGTTATAACCCCGTCATATCAATCGTTTCATAACTATGCGGACTATTAGATTAGAAGATCTACTGCCGGTTGTTGATTGCCATTCTTCGTCTCCTAATCTTTACTTTGCAAGTAAGTTTCCTTACTTCTCGTAACTTAGCTTTGTAGCTTGATTTTCTTTGTCTCTAGATATAAGTCTTTTTTTCGCCGGAACCCTAAGTTCGATTTCTCCGAGATGGCTATTGCGGATAGTAGAGACGTTGGGTCTATTCTAAATCAAGAAGACCTAGATGAAATATGTGAGAAGTATGGGATTGATAAGCAAGATTTGCCCCACATTTGTTAGAAAATCACTAGTTTAACGCAGCGGAAATTAAAATTTGATTTCCTATTTCTAGACCGTTCGACGTTTAATGCAATAAACACGTTAAGTAGTTTGACGGTTATATCTTGATGATCTATAAGATCGTCGCTTTGACCGTCAACGGAGAGTAGTACAGTGCACAAGCCGTCCACGTGTCCGGCCTCTATCGCTAATCCACACGAAGTCCTCGCCGGAATCCTCCTTGGATTGCTATTGGAAAACTCCGGTTGTTAGACCGACCTTTTTCCTCTCTCTCACAAACTCACTATATGATGCTCTCTATTTTACACAAGAACTATGAGCTCTTGCAATTGTGATGTACAAAAGAGTTTGACACCCATCTCTTATTTATAGTCAAAAAGTGGCGCCCCATATGTGTGGAGGAGAAGAAAACATTTTCCCAATAAAATAAGGAAAATCTTCTAGATTGATTTATCTCTTTAATTATAATTAATTTTGCCAATATCTTATACTGAATATAATTATCTTATTACCATAAATCTATTTTTCCAAAATCAATTAATATCTTATATTAATATTATGGTAATCTTATTAATTAAAGTGCACAATCCAAGTGTATTTCTTATACCCTAGATGTGGCGCCCCAATAGTCAATAAATTGACTTCCAGAATATTTTTTAATTAATATAATTTATATATAATTAATTTCTTGTATTTTATTTATTCATAATAAATAAATACCACCATATTAATTTACCACTATAACCTTTATAGTCTAGAGATAAACTTTCCTTATTTGGTTATCAACTATAACCGCATTTTAATCCGACTCGATGTTCATATGTGTGTGACCCAATAGGCGTAGACACAAATTGGAAGAGTCAAAAGCAATGACTAATTAACAGCAATGACTACTACCTTTCATGTGAACCAGTTACCGTGTAACTTACAATCCTATCGCTGTAATAATATCCATACGATCATATCTCGAGTGTCAATACATTAACGATCATATCTTATAATCTGGATATCATGCTCTCTCGGAATAACACATTTAATCCCACTTTGCAATGATTCTCGAGAGCTAGACATTCCTTATAAGAAGGCCATTTCGGATATTCGATCCCAATCATAGGATACGTGATTCCCGGATGACCAATCATGTATACTCCGCATGCTTCAATATCATACCCAATCACTACCGCATGATCGCCCCGTGGCTAGGGGAAATCTCAATAGTGTCAAAGCATGACAATCCACACCGTGATGCCATGAAGACTCCGGTCTAAAGGATAATTACACAACCGCCACTTAGTGTGACACTTAATGTAAGTGGGTCAGTCTAACGTACGCATTCTCTAATACACGTCCACGTACTGTCCAAGTGTCTCTACACTTCGATACATGAGATCTATCCCTACATTCTATAAGATAGAAGACATCCAATACGTTCTTGTATGATTATACTATCAATGTCCATTTGACAATACATAAGACTAGAGACATTTAAGTACCAAACTTGTTATAGTGATTAGAGATCTCATCAACCATAATCACTATCATGATTTCTCTATCACAGTTTGACACTAGGGACGTTACCATATATATACAACAAATAATATGAAGATAAACAATATATATAATAACATAAGTGCTTTTATTAATCATAATAAAGTTATTACATGAACTAAATAGACTGTAAATGACCCGACCCGGTCGGATCCGGTCCAACCCGATTGAGTTTAGGACACCTTTCCAACAATCTCCCACTTGGCCTAAAGCCAATCACCCATATGCCTAAGCCCGTGCAAGTGAACATGTTTCTCATGCTTTGCTTGAGACAACGCCTTGGTTACCGGATCAGCTATGTTATCATCCGTGTGGACTTTCTCTATCTTTACTTCTCATCTATCTACTATCTCTCTAATCAAGTGATAGCACCGTAACACATGTTTGGACTTCTGATGAGACCTTGGTT
Organism: Gentiana macrophylla; assembly: GCA_026214975.1. Lineage (NCBI taxonomy): Eukaryota > Viridiplantae > Streptophyta > Magnoliopsida > Gentianales > Gentianaceae > Gentiana > Gentiana macrophylla. Next base: position 29,618,844 of record CM047809.1, on the reverse strand, counting down.
CCTTTGATTGAGATATCGCACCATTATTATCACAGTACAGAGGCACTGGACCTTCAATGGAGGGAACCACACCAAGTTCAGTAATGAACTTCTTCATCCAAACTGCTTCCTTTGCCGCCTCCGAGGCTGCTATGTATTCGGCTTCCGTTGTAGAGTCTGCAGTAGTCTTCTGCTTGGAACTCTTCCAGCTCACTGCTCCGCCGTTAAGCGTGAAAACAAATCCAGACTGTGACTTAAAGACATCATTGTCAGTTTGGAAACTGGCATCTGTGTAACCTCGTAACACTAAATCATCATTCCCGAAAACCAGGAACATATCCCTAGTACATCTTAAGTACTTGAGAATATTCTTGACAGCAATCTAGTGACCATCACCTGGATTGGACTGGTACCTACTAGTCATACTAAGAGGGTATGAGACATCTGGTCTTGTGCACAACATGGCATACATGATAGACCCGATTGCCGAAGCATAAGGGATCTTACTCATTTGTGCCCTTTCCTTCTCTGTCTTATGACTCATTCCCTCGATAGGTAGACCCCATGTGACATGGGCAGCAATCATTTCTTGGACTGCTCCAGGCTGAATCTCTTCAACATCTTGTCTATATAGGTGGATTGTGATAGACCAAGCAACCTCTTAGATCTATCTCTATAGATCTTTATTCCTAGAATATAGGCTGCTTCACCCAATTCCTTCATTGAGAAGTTCTTGGATAACCAAGCTTTGACTGAATGTAATATCTGCACATCATTCCCTATAAGCAATATGTCGTCTAAATAAAGCACTAAGAACACAATGGCACTCCCACTAACCTTCTTGTAAACACAGGCTCGAAACCGTTCTTGATGAAATCAAAGCTGTTTGATTATCTCATCAAAGCGAAGATTCCAAACTCGAAGCTTTCTTTAATCCATAAATGGATCTTTGCAGTTTACACACCATCCTGGCGTCATTGGTTGCGAAACCCTTAGGCTGTGTCATATACACTTCCTTAGACAGGTTCTTGTTAAGGAAAGCTGTTTTCACATCCATCTGCCAGATTTCGTAATCATGGTATGCTGTAATAGCGAGCAAAATTCTAATGGATTTTAACATGGCAACAGGCGAAAAGGTTTCGTCATAGTCAACTCCTTGTCTTTGCTTATAACCCTTTGTCACCAACCTAGCCTTGTAGGTGGTCACGTTACCGTCCATGTCAGTCTTTCTCTTAAAGACCCATTTACACCCTATAGGAACTATTCCCTCAGGTGGATCAACTAAGTTCCAAACTTGGTTGTCTTTCATGGATTCCATTTCAGAATTCATGGCTTCCAGCCATTTCTCTTTGTTATGCCTTTATAGCACTTCCTCATAAGTTCTAGGGTCCTCATCTTCCATGAGATACACGCCAGTATACTTTTCGGGTTCACGGTGTTCCCTAGTGGATCTTTGAGGTGCTAGTGTGTCCACGGTAAGGGTTGGCATCACATCTGCATGTGGTGTCTCCTCTACTTCCATCAACTGACTGTTATCCGTAAGTAGTTCTTGAATGTCTTCAAGATCAATTTTACTCCCACTGACCCTATCCAGAATAAACTCTTTCTCCAGAAATTGGCCAGTCCTGGCAACAAACAACTTTTGTTCCTCAGGATTGTAATATTGGTACCCTTTGGTTTCCCTAGAATATCCCACAAATAGACATTTGTCAGACCTGGGCTCTAATTTGTCAGGCATCATCCGCTTCACGTAAGTCGGACAACCCTAAGGTTTTAGATGACCTAGGCTTGGTTTTCTCTTAGTCCATACCTTGTATGGCGTAGAGTCAACCGTCTTTGATGGAACTCGGTTCAGTGTATAGGATGCGGTTTCTAGAGCATACCCCCAAAATGATTTTGGGAGAACTGCGTAGCTCATCATGGATCGCACCATGTCTAACAAGGCACGGTTCCTCCTCTCAGACACGCCATTCATATGAGGCATCCCGGGAGGGGTCCATTCAGGTAGAATCCCATTCTCCTTCAAATAATCTTGAAACTCTCCATCTAGGTATTCTCCACCTCGATCGGATCGAAGTGTTTTGATTTCTTTACCTAGTTGTTTCTCCACTTCACTTCTGAATTCCTTGAACTTTTCAAAGGCTTCAGACTTATACTTCATATATAACCATAGCGAAATGGTCATCAGTGAAAGTGATAAAATAAGAGTATCCTCCTTTGGCTTGAATTGACATTGGGCCACATACATCAGTATGTATGAGCTCAAGCAATTCATTGGATCTTATCCCTTTGCCACTAAAAGGTGACTTTGTCATCTTAATTACCAAGTAAACAGGCTTGGTATGTATCAAACGATTCATAATCGAATTGATCCAACATTCCATCTTTATGGAGTTTGAAAATGCGATTCTTATTTATATGGCCAAGTCTACAATGCCATAAGTAGGATTCATTCAAGTCATTTGTCTTGGCTTTCTTGTTATTTATATTGAGTACGTCAACATTCATATTTAATATGTAGAGACCGTTGCTAAGTATGCCAGTACCATAAAAAATTTCATCACGTGAAAAAGAACAACATTTATTCTCAAACGTAAATGAAAATCCATCAACATCTAATACGGAAATTGAAATAATGCTCTTCGTAAGAGCATGAACAAAATAATAGTTATTAAGTTCAAGTACTAGCCCACTGGGCAATGAAAGAAAATAAACTCCTACGGCTAGTGCAACAACACTTGCTCCATTTCCAACGCGTAGGTCCACCTCTCTTTTCCTTAACTCTCTAGTTCTTCTTAGTGCCTGCATATTCGTATAAATATGAGAACCACAACCAGTATCTAATACCCAGTGGTTAGACTTAGAAGAAGTAATGTTGATCTCAATCATAAATATACCTCAAGTCGAAGCATCAGAATACTTCTTCTTGGTACTCAAGAAGCCTTTGCAGTTTCTCCTCCAATGTCCAGTCTCACCGCAATGGAAGCAAGCATCATTGGATTTGTCTTTCGCTATTTTAGGCGTTGGCTTAGGTGCAGCCTTCGCCTTCTTGGACTTCTTTTGGGCTTTTGCCTTGCCCTTGCTAGAAGTGACCAGCAACACTTTTTTTCCCTTCCCACGCGGTGCCTCGGCGAGTTTTCAACATGTTCAATAACTCCGCAAGGGAGCAATCTATCTTGTTCATGTGATAATTCATCACGAACTACGAGAATGAATCAGGTAGAGACTGTAGAATTAAGTCAATACTAACTCTCGTTCCAACTTGTGGCCCAGCTTCCCAAGCCTCTCTATGTACCCGATCATTTTAAGCACATGTGACCCCACAGCAGTCCCATATGCCATCATACAACTAAACAGGGCCTTCGAGACCTCGTACCTCTCAGTGCGATACTGAGAAGCATAGATTTCCTTTAGGTGGACCATGATTGTGTAGGCGTCCATAGACTCATGCTGTTTTTGCAGTTCAGGTGTCATCGAAGCAAGCATGATATATGTAGCATCGAGATTGTCGAGCGATTGCTTGTTATACTTCTCGACAAAGATATGCGGCCGGCCGAACCTCTCGGGCTTCTCCGGCAGGGCCTCGTCCAATACATAGCCAATCTTCTCGTGCCTCAAAACGATTTTGAGGTTTCTTTCCCAATCGAAAAAATTAGTTTCGTCAAGCTTATTGTCGATGATAAAATGAAGGTTCAATTTGTTTGACATTTTCTACAACAATAAATAAAGATAGAATAAGTAAAAGCTCATGTATAAAAACCCTAAATTTGTACTTAAAATTTTATAAGGTTTTTGCTCCCACTAGCCAACTATTCCCAATTGGCTTTTAAGAAAATAAGTTTTTCTTTAGCGGGCAAGATCCCATCGAACTACCTCGACCCCCAACTTTGGCTGATGGGCCGAAAATAATTTAACAGGTGGACAACATTTTGTCGATCATATCTTATACGACTCTTGTTGTTTGACTAGTCAACTCTTTGACAATTTTTCATCTTATGAAAATAGTCAAACCCTTGCCTCTAAAATCCAAACGACCCCGCTTTGGCTGGTGGCCGAGATAATTCTTAGTCGAGTCATAACCCCAATATTCGTGAGATCTCTTACGATCATATTTTGATAACGACGATATACCCGAGGTAGGTCAACCCCCGCTTTGGCTGGTGAGTTGGGTCCGAACAAGGGCTCTTCACCGTCGTTATAATATGGGGAAGCAATTACAACTTGGTTTTTTATGTGGGAATAATTTTAAATTAATTCACTTAATTAATTTTGTTTAATTATGGTCTCATCTACTATGTGCATAGTACTACGATATCATATAAAGTAAAACATACACAACATTCCACACACAAAATAACCAGTATTATCATGGACTTTTCCTAAGTGCGGTTTCGAATACAAGTAGCCCAGCGAAACCGCTGGTCACAAACTAAGGGTGTCTCAGAACCGCCTAATAGGATCTTTATTCTTTGACGCCAATGGGTTCTTTATCTCTCTTTGGTCTTCATCTTCTTGCTCAATTCTTGTTACATAATAATTTATCTAATAAATAATTACACCCGCCGCACACGGGAAGGAGCTAACGGGAATGGGATAAATGCAAAAAGTAAACTAGGTCACGTTCTTCATAACGGCCTAGGACAATTTTGAAAGAAAACCAACATAAAGAAAACATTCACATCTATCCTATTGATCGAGTCCATGATCAATCGGGGTCCATATAATCACATTATATCTACACATCTAATCCATACAATTATATCTTATGAATAGATTAAATATTATTTTTTAACTACTTATGCGTCTTATTTTATCACATCAAATAATTAAATAACTTTTAATTAATTGTATGATTTAATCGAAAATAAAATTAAAATTTAATTTTAAATCAATTTTAATTTCAATTTTATTAAATTTGAACTATTCAAAATAAAATTAAAAATTATAAAGTCTCCAATTTGTTACCTTTCCTTTGGATTCTTAATCAAAATGGATGCCTTTGGTTTTCTAAACCAAAAGACATCTACCTAAACCAAATTTGGTTTAGGCCTGACCACTTTCCAAAATCAAAATTTTGGAAGTGGCCTAGGCCTAGTTCTTTTACAAATCAAATATTTAAAAAGGGCATAGGCCTATTCCAAATCAAATATTTGGAAAGTCCAAATAATTTTGATTTATGCCTGACCACTTTCCAAAATCAAAATTTTGGAAGTGGCCTTTTACAAATCAAATATTTAAAAAGGGCATAGGCCTATTCCAAATCAAATATTTGGAAAGTCCAAATAATTTTGATTTATGCCTGACCACTTTCCAAAATCAAAATTTTGGAAGTGGCCTTTTACAAATCAAATATTTAAAAAGGGCCTAGGCCTATTCCAAATCAAAATTTGAAATGTCAATATTTTGGTTAATATGCCACTATGGTTTCCCAATGGGCCAAACTATTTGAACCATTGGTTGACCATATGACACAACTAAACAAACGAGATATCTATGCACAATAAATATCACAAAACAAAAATGGTCGATCTCCCCGTTGGAAGAGGACGGCTAACGACGGCAGCTATAGAGCCGCCTCCGCCGCCGCCGCCAGTCGTCCGAGCCCCCCAATCGAACCCTATTTTTTTGTTTTAACTGTCTCGTGATTTAGATATTGCATTTATCGATTAATAACTAAGAAATTAAATTGTGCTTATTGCTTAAGCTCGAACTCTTGCTCCGATACCACTGTTAGAAAGTCACTAGTTTAACGCAGCGGAATTTAAAATTTGATTTCCTATTTCTAGATCGTTCTTCGTTTAATGCAATAAACACGTTAAGTAGTTTGACGGTTATACCTTGATGATCTATAAGATCGTCGCTTCGACCGTCAGCGGAGAGTAGTACAGTGCGCAAGCCGTTCACGTGTCCGGCCTCTATCGCTAATCCACACGAACTCCTCACCGGAATCCTCCATAGATTGCTATTGGAAAACTCCGGTTGCTAGACCGGCCTTTTTCCTCTCTCTCACAAACTCACTATAGGATGCTCTCTATTTTACACAAGAACTATGAGATCTTGCAATTGTGATGTACAAAAGAACTTGACACCCGCCTCTTATTTATAGTCAAACGTGGCGCCCCATATGTGTGGAGGAGAAGAAAACATTTTCCCAATAAGATGCAGGGCCCGACCCCTATGTTGAGTTTACCAAGGCCGAATGGCAGTCCTGTAGGACCTTTTCTCTATGATTTAGTTTTGCTGTCGTATTTATGCTTTCACCCGACTAATGTTTTGTTTATATTTGCAGTGACAGACTTTGCTGACCTATTAGCTGGAGCCGAGAGTGAGGTGGTGGTTCGCCCGCCCGTGCCGACGCCGGCCGTTTGGATCATGCCCATGGAGGATCCTGTCATGGAGGAGGTGGGTACCTCTTCATCTGCTCTTCCTAAGGAGTAGGTCAGTAAAGATGCTCCTGATACTTTTGCCGAGAAGGGGCTAGTTACTGGATAGACGGTACGTCTGAGACCGACCTCACATGAGGGTCGTTCCTCAACAAAAATTTAGTCTAAAGCTCCTGAGGGAGCTCAAGATGAAGCTGCCTTCGAACAGCCGTGGGTCGCCAGTATGTCCGATGAAGAGTTGGCGGTTCTTGGCTGCAAAACTGTGGAACTGGTAAGCGCTCTGGCCTTATTTCCTTTTTGTTTTAGAAACTAGCTACCTATGATCCTAATTTTCTCTCTCTGTTTGTTCAGGGGAGCACGATTGGCCAGGAAGTTTTCAAAAGGCTAGGAAAGGCCTCCGCGGACTCAGTTGCCCAGAAGATTAAGCTAGCCGAGCTGAGGTAGGTCTGAGAGGAGCTCAAGGCGACTGCCAAACTTAGGGACGCAGACATGAAGGCTCTACAGGCTCAACTCTTAGCTCAGGAGGAAGAGCTGAAGTCTTTGGCGAGTGAGCTTACTGAAGAAAAGAAGATGAAGGAGAAGGAGGCCGGTGATCTTCTGGCAAGGGTGTCCGACCTAGAGGCCACAAACTCGGCTCAGGGTGCCGTGGCCATCCGAGAGTACCAAGCTTCAGTGGATTTTGCCGAGGCTTTAAAGGTGTTGCTAATCCCCATCTTATACCATGGGTATACCCAGGGAGTGGACGAGGTGAGGATGTAATATCCTTCTCTTGTGCTGGATGACCTTCCTAAGAAGGCCTACTACCAGCAGGGAATGGGCGCTGCTTACACCGAGCACGTCCAGGATTTTAAGGCCGGGGTGGACATTGTATCCAAGTACGTTGTCTAGCCGTCCGCTACTTCTGGCTCGGCTCCTTCATTAGAGCCTCAAAGGAGTCCTTCTCCTGATACTTAAAGTTTCAGAAGTTCATTTGTTTTTTATTTGAGAATTTTGTACTATGATTCTATTAAAGAAGTTTTTGTATTCCTGCTTGTTGTTTGCTGTTGAGTTTTGTTTTGTTTTTGTTATATTGTTGGGGAAGTATTTTCGGAGGGGTGTGCCCCCCCAGTATGCCATTTATTAGTTTCAACTTTTGAATGGCATACTTGTTTGTGTGTTGTTGAGCCTGCCGCGGGAGTTCGGCCTGCGTAGACTTAAGTTAGTTACTGACACTCGGTATGCAATTCTGATGTTTTCAGATTGATATTTATGTTTGTATGTAAGGCCGAACTCTACTCGTGAGTTCGGGAAACTATTCGTTAAGCACTGAAATCTCACGAGTCGGTTTAGCTTTAGTCTTACGATGAGCAGGACTAAGTCTGATCATCTTTAGTATAGACTGAGTTAGTCTAGACGAATAACATCATGGCGAGCAGGGCAGGTTTGGCCTAACTAATCACGTAAAGTTTTAAGGGCAGATTGGCCTAACTCTACTTGTTTTGAGTTATCTCATTTGCTTATTTACCGTTGATATGTTTGTTATTGTTGGGAGAGGTATATACGCCATGTACTATTTAGGGTTGGTGGATGGCATACTTGTTTAGACTGCGTATCCCGCCGAGCTCGACGTTCAGATTTAATTGTATCAAGCTTAGTAAAGTTCTTCAAGGGGTGTGCTGCCCGATATGCAGCTCTGAATTTTCAGATTGCACACTTATGTTCATATATAAGGCCGAGCTCTATTCGTGAGCTCGGGTAACTACAAGTTAGGTATTGAATTTGCACAAGTCATGGTAGCTTTAATCCTATATTAGCTTACAATAAACTGGATTAAGTTAAACTGGCCTTAGGACCAACTGAGTAAGGTTTGACAAACTAGACTTGAGAGTACGGACTGACTTCTTACGTGAAGTTTTAAGGAAGAGCAGGGCCAGGCTAGTGCCGACTTCTCGTTTAAAGGCATGGCGAGCGGGGCCAAGTCGGCGACGTCTCGCGTGAAGTTTTAAGGATGAGCAGGGCCAGGCTAGTGCTGAATTCTCATTTAAAAGCACGGCGAGCAGGGCCAGGTCGGACTGATGTCTCGCATGAAGTTCTAGCGTGGGGTGTACGGGCTCTTGGTGATTTATAAAGTAAGGCAGAAAAAGAAAGCATATTGACGCAAAGCAACATTTATTCAACAAAAACGGAAATATCAGAGCCGATATCGAAAAAGGATGAGACCAAAGTGCGGAAATAAAACAAAAGATCCAAAGTAGATAGTGAAAGCAGAGATAAAAAGAGCTAAAGTGCAGAAATAAAGAGTAGTTCGAAAAAAGCAGTAAAAAACTTGCCGAATCGATCATGCTAGATCTCCTTTAATCTCAACCGATCCACGGGCAGTCGGGAACTTCAGAATGATGTGAGCTAGGGAGATTACGGCCCGAAGGTCAATCAGGGCCGGCCTTCCAAGAATGATGTTGTATGCTGCTGATGACTTGACCACGACGTAATTGACCATGAGGGTCCTCCCTGCTGATTCCTTTCCGAATGTTGTCGCGAGCCGAACCATCCCCAGGGGATAAGCAGGTGGACCAGCAAATCTGAACAGAGGTGCTGAAACAGGAATCAGTTCGGACTCTTTGAGATTCATAGCTTGAAAAGCTCCAAAGTATAAGACGTTGATGGCGCTGCCCGTGTCGACACAAACTCTCTTCACCAAATTATTGTTTACTACAACCTCGATGACCAATCCTTCATTGTTCGGGACCAGGGGAGTGGGTCCCTAGGTCCATAGCTTACTTCCTAAAAAGGAATCTGACTTCCTCTGCTCACCTGGACGCCCCCCGATCGGGCGTTTAGGCTGCCAACCTCGAAGGCACTGCCAGGGCCTCCCACAATAGTGTTGATGGTGTTGATCGGCAGATTGTCCATCTGTTGTTCCTTATCTGGAGACCGATCTCTTCTTCGCTGGGGCTTTCCCTGCCGACTACATAGTTCCTCTGCTGGTAATCCCGTCGTCCCCGACGCTCGCCATACTGAGTTCGCTCCACTACCTCAACCAATTTCCCTTCTGCAATTGCTGCATCCATGTCTCATTGAAAATCTCTACAGTTGTCCAGATCATGCCCAGTGTCTTGATGGTACGTGCAAAACTTGCTCTGATCCCTTCTGTCCAGGGGATTCATAGCGGTGTAGGGGTTTTTACTAGCCTTTTTCGCTCTATGATGGCGAACACTTGTTCACGAGGCCTATTTAACGCTGGGAAGTCTCGCGACTGCAGGCACTTTTCCTCTCGGTCGTCCCACGATGATCCGATCGCTCGAACTCTAGTTGACCTCCTTCTCATGTCGGAAGTATCATCGACCTTATCTTTCCTGGACTTTGACTTTTCCAGTTCTCGCTTCAGTCGGTTGGCCTCTTCTCCTTGACAATGTTTAAACGCAATCTCCATGCACTCCTCCATAGACGTAGGGAACTTGGTGCTCAACTTAGCATACAGCCTGCATTCATGTAGTCCTGCCACAAAGGAAGTGATTTGAACGTGGTCATCGGCGTCTCGCACTTGAAGCGATTCCTCGCTGAACCACTTAAGATACTGTAGCACAGTTTCGTCTTTCTTCTGCTTGAGAGAGAACAAGTGGGTAGCATTCTTCTGAAACGGCTTTTCCGCGATGAAAGTGTTGAGGAACATTTTTCCTAATGTGTCAAAGTTGTAAATAGTTCTGGGCGGTATCTTCTTAAACCACTCATGGGCTCGGCCTTTAAGAAACGCTAGAAACGCCTTGCACTTCATCTCCTCGGGAGCACATTCGAGATTCATGTGCATAAGGTATTGGAACAAATGGTCCTGAGGTTCCTTAGTCCCATCATAGAGCTCTAACTTTGGGATCTTGAACCTTGTCCGTCAGGGGGTAGTTGTCAATCTATTCACAAAAAAGGGATTCGAGAGCCAGGAGTGCAGATTTCCTTGACATGGCTTGCAGAGGATACTCTAAATGCTCTAAAGAGGTATCCGTAGTGGCTGCATCCATATTCACGACTATAGCATCCAGTTCGGCGTGAACTGCCTCCATTGCCCGGGGTACAACCAGCTGCTTTCTCAGGTTGGAAGTGGAGGACCGATCGTCCTTTCTGTTTCCTCTATGCCTTGGTGGAGAAGGCGTCTGCTTCCATGACCCATCATTAGGGTCATCCTCCTCCTCTAGCTTTTGATCCTGGGAATTTTCCCCAGATGAACCTCCGTTCGGCTGATCCCGATCTTGTGAGTTTTCGTCAAGGGGGGCTTCTTCTTCTAAACCCTCCCAGTCTTCGTCATCTTCGTCCTCTTCTGCCAAGACGGCATTGAGAACAACTTCTTTTGTTGTATCATCCAGAGCCGTGAGTTGATCTACCAACTCCTGGTGGGTTGCGTCGAGAGAGGCTGGTTCATGCTGCTGGTTCTGGTTGTTGGCATCCGATTCAGTTGCATTGTTGGCACCGTTGCCGTTAGTGGCTTGTTGACGTGTGGTCACCATGGTCGGTCCTAGAGCTTTTCTTGAGATTATCAAATCAGAGGCCCTCCTTCTAGCGCCAATTGACGATCCAAAAATCGTCTGGGTAAACTTCTAGAGTTCTTTCTCTTGATAATAACCTAAGGATGCTCTTTTAATGTAAAACTATCAAAGAAAATGGGCGTGATTTGGGGTGTTTTTAGACTGCACTTGTTAGTGATCAAGCTGCCTACGTATCCAATGCTGGGATTGGAATCAAGTTCCACAGTTCCTTAGGATTGTTTATATAGAGGGGCTTGTGCCCTAGAGTTAGCGTGTGGTGTGTCTGTGATGGACACTGATTGGCGTGCTCCCTAAGGAAATGGATTATGATTAGTTAATCTCCTTGATTTTAGGAGATAATTATAGTATTCAAATATTTGTATTAAGTGATAAAGATTGGAGTCTTTACGACTCAGGATTCTTTCCATAGTTACCCGTGTATTATACACGTGGGAAATATGATTAAGGATTGACTCTGGCCGACTTAGACGACCAGGGCTAGACTGGTTGAAACCTTCTGTGTTTGAGCCGACCTGAAGAGGAGAGTAACCGAGCTGGAATCAGCTCGGACACATGTAAGTAGAATGGTAGGTCTGAGAGAGACCTAACCCGACCGACATGATCGGTCATGGGTAGAATAGAGTACAAGTGTTGGCCGACCTTCAGAGGTCGGGACTGAACCCGGGTATATCCACGTATAATATGTCGTGTCTTTATTAATCGGTACCGCATAGGATAATACTTATCCATCAGCTTGGGCCGTCTTTCTTAGCCGTTAAGCTTAAAGCTTGTCTTACCTGTATCTTACTCTATATAAAGAGAGAGCAAAAGCTCAGCCCTTGTTCCACCTCACCTGCTTTTACATATTATTTTCCGTTTGGGCTTTTTTAAGACCCAGTTGAACAAAAAATTCGCCCTTGTTTTGGTTTGGGCCGTTTTACAAAATGAAACATCCCACCTGTAAAAGAACAAATAAAACCAAAAAGAACAATTGAAAAACCCTACGTATTTTCTCGCCTCTTCTTGCTTGTACTCTGTTTCCGATTTGACAAAAGGCACCGAATTTCCAGCTTCTCGAGGGCGATGCAGGATACAAGGGTTTTGAAGAGCATCGATTTATGTTTTTCCATGACGAAGACCATTGCAGATGATTCTTTGGTGACTATGTGAGCAAAGATACAAGGTCACCCCGAAATCGGTACCATTTTCTTTCATTTATTTTTGCAGCAAAATCTATTTCTGAGTTCAATCGGGTGGATTCTACAAAGACAAAAGGTAAAGTTCATTTCGTTTATGCATTTTTCACATTACATGAAATCTGCATCATCTCGCACTCATGTAATTACGTGGCTTCAATCCATGTCACCCAATCCATTGTAGAATTTTCATTTAAGGATTTTGAGTTGGAGGATGATGTCTATGAAGCTTGATATTTTTTTAATCCACTCATATGGGGTGAATGAATCTCTTTAAATATGAATCAAGAGGTCTTTGGTGATTAATTCTATGAATAATTTTATTGTTAATTTCTTTGTAGGCGTGGGATTTGTTTTTTGTTTCTGAATTAGTTCTTAAATTTAATAAGAAAAAGATCTTTAATCTACATAATATGTTTGTATGAATCATAACTGAATATCAGTTCTCTTCAGTAAAGATCGATAAAACTTTTCCCTTCAACAGGTTGTAGCTAAGTGCAATTTTATGAAAGATATGTGATTGCTGAAGTGAACTGTGACAGTAAGATGTTTGCTCTATCGAGAAACTGAGATGATTTTACTTTTTTGTTAAAGAAATCATACTGCACAACCTTAATAATGGCGGTTTTTAGTACTGTTTATTGAATTTCATGCATAGGATTTGTAGTGATGTTCATATGAAAAATTTACCAGCCGTCTGGACTTCTCGTGCTTCTCTACAGGGTCGATCTTATTCCAGGTACTATATTTATTCTTGTGATTTTGAGTTGACCTTAGTATGTTGATCTAATTGTATGATTATGTGCAGCGAGTCTCTATCTCCAGTCCTGGAAGGTTTTGCGAGTTCATCTGGGAATTCTATAGTTTCAGGCCTTTACATTTAATTCGTTGTACTAGAAATTTCTGGTACTGAAGAAATTGATTCCACATTGTGCATTGGTCTGCAGATCCTATAAAACTTATGAGAGCATCAAATGTTGCCATCTGGAGTTTGAATGTACGTCTATTTTGTGTTGGAATGTGCTATTTGATTTTTCTCTCATCACCTAATGCATCTTTCATGTGCTTGCAGTAATGATTGTTTCCATTGCAATTCAGTTTTTCGCTTACTTTGTTGAAAATCTTAGGGGTGATGTTATTAGATGTTTTGCGAATATATTTTGTAACTAATATGACATGCTCATATTAGTTATTCTCTTTCTTCAATCGTGTATTAGGTAAACACATGAGCGAAAAACCAATTTATTTAATTTTCTTTTGATTATTCTCAATAAATGCGTTTGGCATTCATTGCATGCATTCGTTCTGGTATTTATTAGTTATGGTATTTCGGTTTCATAAGAATCAAGGTCTTACTTTATTTTCTCATCTTCGTTTTGCTTAATGTTTCATCATCGATGAGTATATCTATGTCTTCTTTAGCTCTTCTTTCGGTTGCTAAAATCTTTCTTGTAGTACTGATTATGTGCGCTTTCTTGTATGAGAAGAATATAGATCTTGCTTCTACAGTTATGCGTTTTCAAGTTTATTTTGGTCACAAAATCTTTCAAATATGTATTCCTTGCTACCGATGAATTTTTGTATTAGAAATTTCAAGGCTTGGTACTCTAAATGAGTTTTGTTTTGTGCTTCGTGTTATTAACATATGAGTGAAGGTCTTGTTTCTTGTGACAATGTATTCAGATTAACTTCTCTGCAAAAGCAAGATTTTATGAACTTCTTTTGGGTTCATGTTTTGATATTAGTAGTATATCGATGTCTTCTTATTTTGATTTAAGCCTACATTTTTTTTTTTTTTTTTTTTTTTTTTTACGGTGAGGGCTGTTTACCTAAATGTCTTATTGATCCTTTGGTAGTATATCGTGTCTTCCTTACCTCTTTTCTTGCAAATTGATCGACATTTTTGTTTTGTACTTTTATTTTAAACTTGTGGTTTTTTCCTCATTAAATCTTTATGCTTCCTTCTTCACTGCGCTCTTTTTGTTTAGAAAACTTTGGTGTTGTGGATCGCATTTGGGGTCTGTTGATTCGATTCCAAAGAACAGTGTGATGTTTTACTCGAGCAAAGATGCACTTTGGCTTGCCTTTACTTAGCATAAGGGTTCTTTTCCTTCATCTTCCTAGATGCATTAGGCTCTGCGTTCGTAATGTTGTTGTACTTCTCATCTACTCGTGCATATAAATTGATAATTTTACTTCTTTTTTCTGCATGTGTGTTTCTTTAAAAATATTCAGAGCTAAATATAGTTGCTTGGGTTTGTTTTACTGAAAGTTTGGGGTCATGAAGCTTATTTGAAACCTTTGTATGTAGGATTATTAAAGGTTCTTTCTTTGTTATAGGTAAAACTTATTTGAAACCTTTGCATGTTTCCTGAAGAAGCAAGAACTGAAGGACCAGGCAGGCTCATCTGTTCAGACTGTTCGATATGCAGCAATGAAAACATACAATATTGTTCATGTGAAAAAAATGTTGATCCTCATGCTCTACTAACCAAGATGGATGTGAAGGGTGATGACCCAAATGAGAAAGCTTTTTTACCCCAACCTATGGCTAAAGTCTTCAAAGCAGATAGAAGATGAACATGATGTTGGACAAGCTTCTAATTCCGGCCCATTTGCCAAAAGGAACCTTGACTTTGTTTCTCCAACTATGAAGCCTGAAAGCGTGAAAAATGCAAAGAGTGAGTCACAGGTGTCCAATGTCCTTCATGAAACGCCAGGTGGTAAGAATGAGCAAGGTCCAGTGAAGAAAAACAAAAGGCGTTTTGAGCGTAAATAATCGACTCATGATCAAAATAACCTAGAAAAAGTTTTTTTTGCTTGTAGGAAAACAAAATCATTTGCTCTCTTTTATAGCATGTTTTGTAAGGTATTACAAAGCATTACACATTTTCTTATATGCAATGCTTGGTAATATGAATACTATATTAGCTGCATAACTTATTTTGCTTCGCTTATCTGTTGTCACCGATACCAAAATTCTGTTTTTGCTTCTCCTTCATCTTGTTGTAATGCTGAGACCAATATGTATCAGTTTCATGAATCAAGGTATTTGTGATATGTTTCATAATTATCTGCATTTGAAGTGCTTTGTTCTTCCATCTACATAATGTTATCATTTTTATTTTTTTACAGGGCATCGGGCTGCCGTGCCTTGCACGGCCGGCGCTCACTAGTATATATATATATTGATAGGGTATACCATTTTTTTATATATTGATATATTTACAAGCTAGAATAATGAATGAGAACAAGAGTTTTCCACCTCTTTCTTCTTTTCCTATATGATTATAAACACATACAATGGTTATTTTATAACACATAATAACTTGTATCCTTGAAGCCACCAAATATTTGTTCTTCAAAGGAAATGAATATGAACGAACAGGTGGAGTGCAACTACAGTTTTCTGACATTTGGAAAAACACCATACGCACCTTGAAGAACCAAATGATTATAGAGTAGTGATAGAGGCACAACAAAAATTACACAACGGATGCTACAACATGATCTCCCACCCTTGATTTTGATGGGTCCATATCACAATCAATTAACCCTCATTGCAATCAAGGGTGGAAGATCATGTTGTGGCATCCGTTGTGTAATTTTTGTTGTGGCTTTATCATTACTCATGATTATAAATACTACATCCGTCCCATAAAAATGTCTACTTCTTAAAAATATATTGTCCTATAAAAAGTGTCCATTTAGAAAATCAATACATCATTAAATGCGTTTTTTCCAAGCCTACCCCTATCATAACATTTAATGTTTATATATTCACTTCATATTCCAATAGAGCATTTATTATATGAGAGGTGTATATGTTAATTAGCACTTAAAATACAACACATTAATTATTTCCTTAATATACGTACACCACAACAAATGAACACTTTTTGTAGGACGAAGGTAGTACATTATTTCCTTCTAATTTTTCAAATTATCTCACTATTATTTTGGTCTAGAGACTAATGCATTTTGCTTAGCCAAATATAAAGAAAATGAACTCTTAGGGCATCTCCAATCATCTTTACACCATTTCACCCATGTATTGTTGAATGTTGAACTAGAAGTGGGGCAGGGTGGGTAGAGGGTGAGGGTGGGGGAACTATTTTCTGCCCTTATTATAAAATTATTTGTTTTTGTGGAACCTGAATAAAAGTGTTGCAAAACTATTTATTTTATGTTTTTGTTTTTATTTTATTTTTATACAATTATTTGCTTTTGTTGCGGTGGCACCATGACAATAGATTTTACTCTTTTGTTGCGGTGTAGTACTGTGGCAATAAATTTTAGCTTTTTGCCGCAGTGTGTCAAAAGGCGTGGAAAGAATTGTTTGCCACATAATTGCTTGTATCCGGTGATACTAAAACAATAGACGTCACAATAAATCTATAGTGTCACTTATTTAGGCTTTAGCGGCAATTTAGAACAACAGCAAAAAGTAGTATTTTTAGTAGTGGAATTATATAAGATATTTTAGCACAATAATTTTTTCAGGGTGGGCTTAGCCCCCTAGCTAGGAATATACTTTCCTGTCCTTGAATCAAACCTTCTCAAACTCAATCTTAATTTGGAGTTTCCAGTGGCTTTTGTCATAAATAAAAATGTATAGACACATTTGTTTTTGTCATGTCAAATATACATCTATTATATGCATGACATCATTGATAATATTGAGTTGTAAACATTTACATTAAAAAAAGGATTGAGATAACGTAAATCTTATGCGCCAGTGGTCTAGTTTACAAAAAAAAAAAAAAAAAAAAAAAAAAATTGATTGTGCATCAGATGATCGAACTTCCACACTCTTATTCAAAAACGAGACTGTCACGCTTTTACGCTCTTTCGGTGAGTTGTAAAGATTTACATTGATCCGTTGGTTGGTTGAGATGATTGTTATTGGACATAAAAATGGGCATTGGTTGTTACTTGTTAGTAAGTTAGGAGATTAATTTCCGATGCAATTAAGTAATAGTATTAAGCTGTGCACGCGTTGATAATCTTAAATAATGACTACTTGTACTAGTCACGGGCTCATATCGTTTTGAGTAAAGTTGAGGATATTTATGTCTCCTAAGCATTCTTTTGCCCTATAAATCATTAACTTAACCTCACAACTAATTCAATAATACTCCTCCGTCCCAAAATGTGAATCATTCTATCTCTTTTGATTTACTCCTCCGCTTTGAAATTCAAATAATTGATCTGATTATCAAAAAGAGTTGTTAGGAAAGGAGTGTAATAATTGAGGTTGTTACATTTCAATATCATCTGTTTATTTATTGTGTTTTTTTCCTATTTATCTATCCGTATTTAATAAGGAGCGAGAGAATAAATATAATATTGTATTAATTATAGACTATGGATTTTTTTAATCATTTTAGCAATCAAATTAAATCATTAACTAACATCCTTAATATAATTATAGACTATTTTTTAATTATTTTGGATTATTTCATTAACTCACATCCTTAATATGAGTATATTATTACGGAGGATATTTTTTTTTTTATTTTTGCAGTAGATAAATTATATTTTATTCACTTATTTTTAAAAATTATGACACTAATCCATATTTTAAATTTGCGTGAAAATTGTAATACTATAATGATTTATATTGATCTCAAGCCTATATTGAGAAGAGGGGGTATTTCATTAACCTTTGGATAGCTATCAATTGGAACTCCGTAAGAGTCTGCTTACTCCTAAGAAACTCCAACTTTACCACCGTAAACTTGCAGTATAGATACTTCAATTTCAGTTGAAATTACAAGGGAAAATTAAAAGATATTCTGACACTCCATTCTCTAATAGTGAGTCTTTGTCCGAAAATAAACACCTAAAACGTGAAAATTAAATAAACTTAATTTTCACGTCAGCCAAACTGCATTAAATATCAGAAGGGAAACTTTAAGATTATCAATTATCACCAAACTCAATTGATATATGTCATAATAGAAGATAAAATCTCAAAAGATCATAATGATATTCAATGACGAGATAGAAATGCGATATTGAAAATATAGATATGCTATATTATTAAATCTAGATAGGAGTGTTTTAAATAAAAGGTTATTATTTGATTTTAAAATTATTTTAGGATAAGACTCGTACTCATGTATATGCCCTAGTGGTAAGTAGAGTATGTAAAAATAAATTGAAATTTCTTCGTGAGAGTTACTCGCATTCGACTCGCAAGAGAGATCGATTCGATTCGGTTTTTTTTTGAGTTCGAGCTGAAAGTCGAGCTACTCGAATAATTAACCGAGCCGAGCTCGAGTTTTAAAATATAGTAATCGAGTAGCTCGCGAGCTTAATCGAGCTTGATTAAATAATTATTTAATTAATTTAATTTATTAAATTTATTATAAATATTATTTTTTATTATTAAAAAATATTATTCTAGTCGAGTATTAGACGAGCCGAGCTTGAATTTACCATATTTCGTTAAAAATTAAATGAATTCTAGGATAATAATCGAGCTTACGAGTCGAGTCGAGATTTATCGAGTACTTAGCGAGTCGAGTTCGATCTTGATTTTTTATGGGTCGATCGAGCTCGAGCCGAGTTTCGAGCCCGAACTTTTTAGTCGAGTCGAGCTCGATCCCTAGAGAGTTTCGACTCGACTCAGCTCGATTACACCCCTAGTAGTAAGACACCAGGGTCTAACCGGACTCCTTGTGGGGAGACCCGGGTTCGAGCCCCGCTTGAAGCATAGTTTAGTTTAGGATGTGTGCGTGTGTATTTCGTTTCGAAAAAAAAAAAAGGATAAGACTCCTCTCACATATAAAGAGAAGTGGTGTAATCTATTTTTTTTAGGAAGTGTAATCTATTTTTAATTCAATAAAACAATTGTTTCCATCTTTCATCTTGCGTATTCTATTTTTCTTTATCAGATAAATGATTGTGCACATATAGATTAATCTTCAACTATCCAAATCAAGATTGAGGTTGGTGGTAATTGACCACCATAAAATTTGTCTACAATACAATGCTAAAACGACAGAAATAAAAGAGATTGAGAAATAAAACAAAAGTTTGAAATTTCTGACCACAAGGTGCTAGTAAAATGCACGCGTATCCGCGTGTTAATGAAATAAAACATTTAATTTTTAAGATAACAATATTAATTAATTCATTATTTATTAAGTATATATTTCTCGTAAAATATAAATTTGCTATTATTAATAATTATACAAAATTATTATTAGTATTTTGACTTTATTTATGTACTCAATACATTTATTACCCATTTAAAGATAATAATTATTCTGAATTTACAAATTTGTGTATTTACTATATATTGATAATATTTTCTTCATAATTATCTAGTAAACCTATGGACATTTACAAAATAATTTAAGCAAATTTTACGAATTTCTTACTCTAAAAAACTCATATTGATAAATGCATTCAAAAAGCATAGCATGTGGATTTCATGTATATAAAATTTTATATGTTTATTATATCTTAGCTATGAATATACATTGATAATTGTAAAGTAACACTTATTAAACAAAGTAACATTTGAGATAATGTAGATTGTAAATGGTTAGACATATATCTTAGTCATTATAACTATCATTCGGTTATACTTTCATCGCTCCTATTTAGCTGACGAAAGTTGTCAAAACCTTGCATACCAATCCAACATATACCGCATAATAAATGCATTCATATTTAACGGGTGGATCATGCAGCCTAGAATTAATCTTTGTCCTCAATCATATCCGTCATATTATCTTTGGATTAGACATGATCATCTCATCTTAAATGCTCTTATTACTTCTCTTTCTCAAAATATCATTCCGTAAATCGCCCAGGAAAAGACTTCGTGTGAGGCATGAACTACTTTATATGATACACATGCAAAGCCTTACATGTGTCTGAATCAAACAAATTAAACAATTCCTCAAATTTATGCAAAAAGGTTCTTACACAATCTCTATTTATCCGCATGTTGTGAAAACTAAAGTTGATGAATTAGTCGGCAGATCCGGATGATCTTGTAAATCTTATTTCAGATAATTTGGGAGATGACTTTAAAGAGTTGGCTAAGGTTGTTCAAGCACGTGACACCCCTATTGATGTTGAAGAGTTCCATGAAAATCTACTTAATTATAAGACTCTTCCATCTAAGATGCAACCAGTCGCTTTTCTTGTCTTGCTACAACTCATTCGGCTGTATGACATCCATCCCCAGTGCTGGTTCGTTTCCACGTCTTACCATTACTAATTCTTGGAAACATGCACAAAATAATTTCTCTCATTAAGTAGGCTCGAGTATTTGACCTAAAAATCCTACTTGTGTATTTCGAGTGTGAAAAGCGCAAGGACATTCGGAGAAATGCTGCATCTTACCTGGTTCAACCTATTACAAATTTTTCTCATTTGGACTTGTGCAGATCCGGCGTAGATAATACTCGGACAGATCAAAATGACACAAAGATGATGCTACGACAGCATGATAGTCATAAATTTCTAAAAACAAGTTCATCATCCCCCGTCCCCCCGTCCCCCTGAAAAAAAAAGTACTCCTCCCCAAAAAAAATGGTAGTACTAAATGGTTTAGCGGCCATATTTAACTTACAATGTCATAACAAGAAATAAAACCACTAGTATAGTGCATGACAAGGACCTATCAACCACTGCAACTCGAGCTCATCCATTATATTGAACTGAACAAACCTTCTCGGATGGGAAACACGGAAACTTGATAAGTATAATGTAACGTCCCTTTTCCGGATACCGAGTCCTTATCCAGAAAAGAAACGTTCGGCATGTATAATATTAAATAAATTCAATATTATACGTAAGCCTCTACTACATCGTATCGAGTTTAGCAAACGGAAGCTACAAAAACTCGGCAAACATCATAAATGCTACTAAGAGTGGATTACAACATGCTAAAGATAGAAATGTGTAACTTACATCAACGAAACAAAAGAAACTTACAACATACGATGTCTTACAAGAAAGTGTACAACAACTTATCTTACAAAATCTGGAAATAAAAGTACAACAAATCTAGTACGACAAGTCTTGAACAAAGGAGACTACAACATAGTTCAGAACAACTTTTGAAAGGAAAAGAAGTAACATAAAAACATCATCATAGCATCGTCCTCATCACACGTCATCCCCAAACTCTTCATTGAGCTCAAGATCAACCTGTTCGTCTTCTTACCCTAAAAACACACAAAACAACAAATGCAATTGAGGTAAGTACAAAGTACTTAGCAAGCGGAAGAAGCTAAAGCGTAATTAAGTTTTATAACGAAAATGTTAACTTTATTATTATTAAGTTGTCTTGGTGAGACCGATTCAACTTTAAGGCTCACTTCATTCTCATCAACATGTTGTGACTATTGGTTTCTAGCTTAGCTTATCTTTGTTACAACCGCATTCAAGAGCACTACGCATGGTGTATATCCACCACGAGATATCGTTTGCAACCTATCGTTGGATCACACCGATAGCCACGGAAGTCTATTCTGGTAGACTCCGATAGTGCACGCGTTCAGTGAAGTCCCTCTACTCTTAGTGCCCCCTTCGAGGCCAGTAAAGTTATTCATTCACAAAGTTCACCACTCCTGGTGTCTTTCAAAGGCCAGCAGAGTTATTCGTTTTACCCGAATGGCCCACACATCGCGATATGACCTTGTGTCTTACCATGAATGACATGTTGTTTATTCTTTTAATTACACAAGTACGTTTGTTATTATTTATTAACTAGCCACCTAAGTATTTGCAAATAATCTCCCTCACATCTCCTACTCTCTTACTTAGACCACTAGACACGAACAAGGCCTAGCAATTACACAGACATTGATGAATAGTAATTCATCAAATCACAAGCCAATCATACTTCCGACGGTCCCGAACTTCAACTCTTAGGAAGAGTACATTCGGTGCCGGAACTAAACGCATCAGAAGCTTAATCGTGGCTTGTTCATGTTCATTTAATGTTATTGGATCAAGATGTTGGAAGTAGCGCCCGAAAGACAATTTCTGTAATTGTTTTTATAATTAATAAATGAAAGATTTATTCTCATCTTATTATTTGCTTCGTGCTTATTTATTATGCACCGCTGAAAACCCCAAGTCGTATCATATGTAACCATATAACTTAGTGTGTGTCACATGCGAGGATTAAGTTTATGGTGATACACTTGAACTATTAGTCCGTGGTGAACTTAATCAAAGTATGGAGTCTATTGATTAAACCACCATTAATGCGCCGTAACACTGTACTGTGTGACCGTCTTATCCGGACCGTCAATATTGGTTATCTAAGTGGGGCATTCATATATGATGGGGTCATATAGGACTGGACCGATTTAATCTGAATTTCTCATATAATTCCGTGATTGAGAAATCTCATTAAATCACAAGATGATCATATATGGATTAACCTTAATCCTGAAGTGATTGCATACTCCTACATGTTTCAAGATAGGGTTTGATGTGTTCTTTAAGGATTGCTAAGAGGCGCGGTCCGAATCACTTTCACGTTGGCACTATTCTGGAATGGGTAAGAAGTGTGTGTCTCACAGATATGGAATTCATTCCTTCCTACAGGAAGTAGAAAGACAATCCCCTTATTTGTTAATCCTAGAAACTGATCGATCGGCCGAGTTTGTATTGGTTATGAACTAATTGATCACTAGTAGGTTGATGGTAAATAAGAATAAGATGTAATGAAGAAGGTTTACGGAGATATTCCCGCTTCGTTATGGATAGTCTATGGAGGGTTAGTTTGTATGTAATTATTATATCAATGGACACTTATTAACTCGACATCTTGAGAATAAGTTATATCTATAATCGATAGAGTTCAGTTTCGGATTTATGGTGGCGTAATTCCGGAGTTAATAAGTTGAATAGAAATATTCTGTTTGATGAATATTTTATTCAATTTATTTTAGCTACTGGTTATAGGTCCATGGTCCCCGGGTTGGCTCCTAAAACGTGAGTGTTTTCTCGTTTTGTGGAACCTCGAGAATAAATTAAATAGTTGGTCTATTTAATGAATATGCGAATATTATTTATTCGGTAAATAATATATGCAATATAGAAAAAACATTTTCTATTATCCCAATTGACATTAAAAATGGCGCCATTTTTTTTATTTTGGGAAAATAAATTTTCTTCTAATTAATTATAATGTGGATAATATAATTATTTATGTGTTAAATAATTATAAATAAGAAATTTGTTTTCTTATTGGATAAATAGGAAATTTGTTTTCTTATTGGATAAATGTTTTTTTTCCCTTAAAGGAAAAGATAAATATGTGTGTATAAGATAAACTCTCAACTATTTGGTTATTACTTATATATAAAGAGAGTTTCTCCTAATACAAAATAATTGATATCCAATGTCATTTTTGATAGACAATCTGCGCCACTTTTATTAAAAAAGAAGAGAAAGACAATTTGCACCACTTTTATTAAAAAAGAAGAGAAAAATTAGTTTCTCGTTCTAGTCATTGGGAGAAGAAAAACTTGGAGTTTTTCTTGAGCATATTCGAGGAGGCTCTACTACGAGGATCGACGTCCACCAAACATCGTTTGGAGATACAATCCGGAAGATCACGACTTCTCTTCTGTTGGGTAAATCTTCAACTGTCTTGTAGTTAATTAATTTATTATGTGAATTAAATCATGGTAAAATCGCATGCGAATTTAAATCGTAGCTTCTGCTGTGCATGATCGAGTGTCTCGATCGGTGCTGTGAATCAGATCTGACGATCCAATTATGGATCGGATCTAGATTCGGGTTTCTGTATATCAAGCACAAGAAACATCATTTAAAACTTGACTCGGGGCTCAAAACAAGCCAAACACCAAAACCTGTCCCAATGTGTGCGCATTCTGACTCAATGCGCACGCATTCAGTGATAAAAAAAACTCACCAGAACTTTTGCAAGAACAATGTACGCATTCCTTGGAATGCGCACGCGTTCAGCAGCAGAATTAAAAACCAGACATCCTATTCAAGCAATGCGTATTGCCCATCAATGCGCACGCATTCGACGTAAATTCACCCTAACATACAATATTCTGCACTTTAACGATTCCCAACCCATTCCAAACATTTATCACCAATATACACATCAAAATAGCAGAAAAACAGGCTTTAAACATATTATAGCACCTTGTATTACAACAACAACAACTAGCATGATTTCTAACCATAAATCATGCCCAAAACACAACCTTAACATCATAAGACCTTAATTAAACTTTAGGAAGAGCCTCTTTTTTTATTAAAGAAAACTCCAAAGCAAGAACTAGAAAGACTAGTAGAAAGAGTGGGTTGAGAAGTATTAGTCGAGTTAGTTTGAAAAAATACTAACCCAAACCAAACCAAATTATTAGAAAACCCAATGGTTTGGTTCGGGTTGGTTTCGGGTTAGGTTAGGTTAGTTTCGGTTTTAAGCCATAAACAATGTATTTATAATCAAACTTTGATGTAATAAAATCCAAATCGAAATTCAATTTTTTTTTATCACATGTTCATAGAGAACAAATTTAAAGACAATTTTTTATGACATCATATTTTAATGTATCCATGAAAATTTAAAAGTTAAAGAAATGATCCATAATTCATTCGATCCTCATGTCCTTTACAGAATCCATTATCACAAAGAAGAATAAATGTTGATCGAAAATGAATAGCAATAACCTTTTTTATTGGCTTTGATATATTGTAAATCGGTGAAAAATAAAACCCCAAAAATCAATAGATGGAGAATTGGTTTTAAGGGTTTTCTCCTCTTGCTTTTATGTTTCACACGATCCTTGTCTTCTCGAATCCATTGCTCCACAAGTTTGAAGAAAAATCTGATGGAGAATTGTAAGAATTCTCCTCTTGCTTTTTTGTTTCTCTTCTCCTCTCAAGTTTGAACAAAGCCAACTCACCTGATTTCATGGCAACTTCCCTTCTTAATGGAAAGTTATTTTCCTCAAAATAAACCTCCAACCACAAACTCTATTTAATTACCACTATTTCTATAATTTACCACTTTAATTTTATATATATATATATATATATATATATATATATATATATATATATAGTATATATATATATCGTAAATACCTATATATAATACTTCAATCCATAATTAGTAAATATAATATACCGAATTTTACAAATTGAGACGTCTGCCCTTTCCCAAAGTTCGGGATATTACATATAAAAATACTTAGTAAATAGTAGAAACATCAAAAGAATAATATGAATATTCATAAAATAAAATAAATAATATTCTACTAACCAGGGGCGGACGCAGGATCCTGGGCGACGGGGGCGAAAATTCTAAAGATTTTTTGCAATCAATAAAATATATAGTAGTTTTTTTTTCGTCTCCTACAATTCGAAAAAAAAGACTATATATCGCATTATCCGAATATATTTACAATTCTACTTCTATCAATAATTATTTAAAACACTACAAACAATATTTTTGAAGAAAACCAATATTCCGAAACCAATTAATATTTTTTTTAAATGTATCACTTTGATAATAACCATGTACTCTTATTTATATGATAAAAGTTTTATGTCAAATTATCGGACTATTATAGATGATAGGGGCGCATATAACTTTTATGGGAGGATTTAAAACAATACATAATATATATATATATATATATATATATATATATATATATATATATATATATATATATATATATATATATATAATAGTGTATTTTCCGGATCCGAGTGTCCATAGGGTGGATCCGCTCCTGCTACTAACCGTGCTTCAAAGCATGTCTTTACAACTATCTTCACATCATCACTACCATAGCCTATATTATATCCAAGTAAAACGAGCAGTTTTTTTGTAACACGTTATTTCAAGGGCTACACATGATATGAGTGCATCATGAACATATCAGTCCGGAAACCCGAAAACCGCTCGGCCCAGCATCTCTCCATGCATGGGCGGATGCACCCTTTGGGGAGGTGGCACTCTCCCCACTTGGATCCGGGGTAAAACACTACTATATATATTAT
This sequence comes from Gentiana macrophylla, assembly GCA_026214975.1. Lineage (NCBI taxonomy): Eukaryota > Viridiplantae > Streptophyta > Magnoliopsida > Gentianales > Gentianaceae > Gentiana > Gentiana macrophylla. Next base: position 29,592,759 of record CM047809.1, on the reverse strand, counting down.
TTATTTTTTTCGCCCACACATAAAATTTATATTCACCCATATTATCTATGATAATCGGATAATTTGACATAAAACTTCTATCATGTAAATATCGAAATGAATGATTGTTTGATTTCATGATTCAATGTGATTATAGTAGTGTTACATGTATAGTGCTATTGCAATGTAAACTCTGTAAATGCTATTGATTACAACTGATTTCAAAATCTCATGTGTCTTTTAGAAGATTCTCAACATCTCTCTGCAATCCCATGGAAATGGAATGTACATGGAGATTGGTCTTGAGTGAGGAGAAGCGTGGATTGACAAGTGGCTAAGTGAGAAGGTCCGTCAGTTGATTTTTGGAGAGATGAAGGCAATGGTGAGACGTTTGGAAGCCACAAGTTCCCGGAAGTCGATCTTAATGTGTTTGGTACGGGGGTGAAAGACTGGATTAGCCACAAGATACGTGGCGCCAATGTTGTTGCACCAAAGTGTAGGCGGAGAGGGGAAAGGAATTGACATTTCCCAAAGAAGACCGCAGATCCATTGCAATTCAGCAGTTGTATTAGAAAGAGCCTTACATTCAGCCTCAGTGCTGCTTTTGAAGACTGTCAAGTGTTGTTTAGAACGCCAACTAATGAGATTGGAGATAAAGAAAATGCAGTAAACACCAATAGAACGTCGGGTATCAGGATTAGTAGCCCAGTCTGCGTCAGTATAGGTCTGCAGTGATATGGACGAGGAGGAGAGAAAAAAGGCCCTCGGAAATAGTATGCTTAAGGTGTTAGGAAATCAATGCGGGAATGCAGAGGAATTTAAAATAGGTTCATAAACAAAACGCCTAACCATAATCAATCATGTTGAGTTGATAACTCCACGGTATATCACGAAGCCCAAAAGAATGCTACTAAGAAACCATGCACTCACAACCAGTAGCGCGCACACGATAAGCTCAATTGAAGTTGATAACATCAAGTACTATTCTGCAGACAGGGCCGGCCTTGGGCCCGGGCGGGATAAGCGACCCAAGCCCACGATCCAAGAGGGGCCCTGGGCCAAGGCGGGATGTGTTGCTTTATATAAAGTAACCGAAATTAGTAATTCTTACATTCATGCGTGTTGGCGTAGTGGAGCAGCGGTTCGAACCCAGCTGCCTACATTTTTTTTAGTTCTTATATTTCTATTTTTATTTAGTTCTTATATATATTTAAATGTATATACAGTATAAATGTTGTAACTGCATATTAAACCCTATCAACCTCATCTGTTTCCTGTATTACCACTTCGGCACTTCCACTTCCACTTCCACAGCACCAAACTATTTGCATTCAACCAAAAAAAAAAAAGATCTTCATAATTTTGTTTTCCTGCTACCTTAGAAAGAAAAAATATCCACAATTTAATTCATCCTTCCTCCGTCTGTTGTTCGTGGCTTCTGTGTTCGGGTACGGTTTTTTTTTTTATTTTTAAATCGAACTCTATTTCAATCCGTTGATGTTTTTAATTCGGGTGCGCTATATGTCTCTAGTATTGCTATATTCTCGTTCCTGATTCAATAATTTTATTGTTTTGACATTTGTAAAATGTTGTTAGATACCATTATTATAATTTCGTCTTAATCTTTTCTTATACACGATTTAATTCATGTCATTTATATATGGATATTGCTTTTGTTAATGAAAGGGGGGCTTTCTTTTAATCTTGCTCCGGGCCTATTAAATGTCAGGAACGGCCCTCTCTGCAGATCAGATTAACAAAGAGCAGATATATATGAGCATAACAAAATTATTGATAATTACTGCTACAGAGTGATATTTAGGGGTAAATCCTCCCTAGTCACTAATTTTTATCAGAGAATCTGCGTGGATGATTACGACCACGGTTTGAATTTGATTTAAAGCGTGTGCCATGTAATCATCCACGTCAGATACTTCTCAAATATCCTCACCATAAAAGAACTTTCCGATATTTAGATAGATACAGACCTTATCAAAGTCAATATCACATAATCACATCTGAATAAGACATTAAGGATGATATTAAGTAAAGCACATTTGATTTCAGCTACAATGCACACAAAAACATGGGAATGCAAATCCAAGTTGTAACAGTACACAACAATTCTTATTAGTTATATATAAAATAAAATGGTACTGGCATACAAATCACAAGAAGTAACAAATCACAAGAAGTAGTAGTATGAAGATTTATCTAGCACCTCAATTAAAATTAGACTGCTGTATAAGAGCTGCCGTAGTGGTCGTATGTAATTGACCGCATGGACTCTGTCAAAATTGTTGATGTGGTATAATTTTATTGGAAGAAAAATATAGAATAGTTGTGTGGGTGATGTAGGATTGATAAGATATAGTAATTGTTTAAAATAATTTAATGCTATCCAATAAAATATTAATAAATTTTCTTGATCCTACTATATGTGTTGCTACTTGTGGCATCTGCAATTGACGCACTTGATGAAAAGACACCTTAGAAATACACCATTATTTTGATTTTAGTCTAAAAAACTTTCAATTGTTATTTGTCAGACTTGAGACGGTCTACAATGCCCTTATTACGACCGCTCAAACTTGATGAAAATATGCATTCAAAGTCAAAAGAAACGGATACCATTATTTTGAGTTATTTAGTCTATGACATCAAAAAGTTCCAATTGTTATTTGTCAGACTTGAGACTTCACCTCAAATTCCATTCTACAGTCCATGCGGTCAATTACCTTACCACTACGGCAGCTCTTATACAGCAGAAACATAGAACCGCTCTGTGGGTGATGTAGGCAAAGATTCTATCCAATAAAATATTCAAAGTCAATAAGCAACACGGAAAGCCTGATGAAAAACAGACACCTTAAATACACCATTATTTTGATTTTAGTCTAAAAAAAGTTCCAATTGTTATTTGTCAGACTTGAGACGGTCTACAATGCCCTTATTACGACCGCTCTAACCACATAGATTCATATGCATTCAAAATCAAAAGCAACACGGAAAGCCTGGTTAAGTCTCGGGAAGTTATTGTGTATTTCCACACGGTGTGGACACACGTATGGCAAGATCGATCGTCACACGCTTTATTATTCAGATTTAAAGCGTAGGCTCGATCGTTTCACCCGTTACTTCACCTCAAATTCCATCGCCACACAATAACTTCCCCTCTCACAAACATGCTACTACCTACTAAAAACCAAAAGCTTCTGATAGAATTAAGGATAAACAAATCAATCTACAATTTCCGTAAAAATTACAAGCACATATGACAGAAATTGCATATACCCTGAATAGCGGAAAATACTTGTGTGGTATTTTCACACGTGTGGAGATACCATGTGGTTCAATATGAACAACACGATTTTATTCTGTATTTAAACTGTGTGGTTTAGATTGTTTCACCCGTCACTTCATCTCAAAATCCTCCTCTCCACACAAGTATTTCCCCCGAATAGCTCAAATTGAAGTCATTTCATGTAGCTCATATCTACATATAAGGAATATTAACACATACAGTCAAACACATTAAAAAATTGTCTTAAGATTATTAGATCCGTGGTATAATATGTGTTAAAAATTAAAACACAATACAAGAACAAATCAAACAACAAACGGTTTGATGAAAATAAGATCAAACCGGCGCGAGCAATAAAAATAAAACATAATATAAAGGAAACCCTATAGCTAGGGTGGTCTCAAGCCCCCTCCCCAAATGTTGTCATGCCCCACAACCCCCCCCCCCCCCCCAATTTTTATGATTGTATTAGTAGTAGTGTTAATATTAGTATGTTATGCATGTGCTTTTTTCTAAGAACAAACCATTTCTAGTCTCCATAATTATAGGTTGTAAGTTCAAATCTCATTACCAATATTTTTTATTTTTTTCCTGGATTTTTTTTAGCTTTGCAGTTTATATACCAAGACCACCCCGAAAATTATTTCTGGTTCCGCCACTGCCGGTATAATGCCCACGGTGCTAGCAATAGTCTCACATGATACAACGGTTTACATGTTCGATGTTGTGGCACTTCAAATTTCGAATAGACAGCGAACTCTTCGGTGTCTCGACATTCTCTTCGACAAAAGTGCATACTACCTCACTATATGAGATGAAAATGTAGTAGTATAATACTTGGTGAAATGTTTATCTCCTATTGTATAGGTGGAAAAAATAACTCTCACTACTAAATCCACTAACTCTCAATAATGACCACTACTATCACTTATAACCACAAAGTGACCACTACCTCACTAGCTAAGTCATTAATGGACATTTTCTCCAACAATTTTACACTATAAAGACTATTGCAAATCAAACATAATAACTAACATGACCTAATTACACACAATTACTCCAAGATAGACAAATTTCTATCTATTTAGTTATTGTCATTACTTGCTAATCACTATTGTCCTAAGCCATATAAATAAAGGAAAACACCACATCGATCGGTCTATGCTATCATGAGCGGAAACAATGTTTCAAAATCGATATCAAAACAAATAATAACCAGTAAATAACAATATAAATATTCAATTTTAATAAGGTGCACTGCTAAAAGAATTTCAACATACTACATCATAGTAGATAAATAAGTCTAAATGTTGACATAACCCGCAAGTAGAACTACAAAACCAACACAAAACCAAATCAAAAATGTTTGGTTCGAATTTTGGTTTATTCAAATTTCATAAACAGTTTAATTTGTATTAGTTCGGTCGGATTAGTTCGGTTTTAGAAAATGTTGAACACCCAACATGGTTGTTAGGATAGATTCCCTTAAAAGTGAAAATCAGACTACTTCCCAATTTATGATGTAATGCTGCAACAATTGAGATCAATGAACTACACCTACCCCTTAAGTCACCATCTGAGGAAGTTCATTTTAAGAGCTACTATTATTATTATTATTATTATTATTATTATTATACCGCCTCCCTCCGAAAATAAGTCGTCCTATATCTTTAAATTTATCTTATAATATAATTCATTATATATTATCAATACAACATTTTTTACCATTTTCTCTATCTTACCTTCAATTTATTATCAATCTAATCACTTTCAGTTACTTAACAACTAATGCATTTCTCGTGCTAAAAAAAACTATTGCATTAACGATAGTCAAAAGATATTTTAGACATTTAACCTTTAAATTTATGACATTCAACCACTTTCTTAATCTCTGTGAAAACCTTTAGAATGACTTATATTTTAATACGGAAATAGCAGCAGTTTATAGACTCAGAGGGCCATGACATTATTATTTTTCGTACGGCATATTATCCTTCCCGGTGTTAAGGGGGAACTCGCAGTTCTTAAGTTACCCAATAACGCCAAAGTAATTACATTATTTTTTATGGCACCAGAATGTTATGTAAACGTCTTAAACTTCAAGAATTTCATGCAAGATTGAGTTCCCATATATATATATATATATATATATATATATATATATATATATATATATATAAGTAAGTATTAATCCCCATCATTCAAACTTTGTTATCATTGCCATTTAGCTCAAACTTGTCTACCAAAAATTAGCTGTTTTTTTTTTTCTTTCCAAAATGGTGGTAGTATACCCAAAGATGATTTTATCATGGCTGTTATATTTTGCATTTGCAACCAATTCATTGTCATTGCCTTCTATGGATCTTCAACAAAAGCATGTTATTACAGAATGTGGATATACTACATATCCAATCATATGTATCAATACCTTGAAAAACTCATCAGATAATAAATGTTCAGATTTCATGTCTGTCCTTGTGAACCAGACAATATTGGCAACAAACCTTCATGTCTCTAATTTGAAAACTCTTGGTGGTGGTGGTGGTGGTGGTGATCATTTCATATCTGAAGAAGAAGAAGAAGAAGAAGAAGCTCAAAGTACCCGAAAACCGATAGGTACAATGCCAATCTAATAGGCCCATTATTGTAAACTATTGTGGGTGCAACATTTCATTAAAAATCACACCAAATCTACAGTTTTTTTGACACCATAATACAATCGACTTTTGGATTGTCGATTCTTGATATGAGAATCGACTTTCCGGTAGTCCGTTTTGACAATAGACCACCGGAAAGTTGGATTCTAGAATCAACTTTCCGATGGTTGATTGTTGTCATTGTGATGCCATTGGTGCCGGTAAAGGCGCCCAAAATCAATACAAATGACTTTTGAAAGATATATAATACAACTACTACTATATGCAGGATTTTGTCATGAGCTAATGGGATTGTCTCTAAGAAGGCTAAAACAAGCCCAGATGGCTCTTAAAGAATCTCCAACAAAGCACAAACAAGACATACAAACATGGTTAAGTGCTGTAATAACATTTCAAGAAACCTGCAAGGACATTGCGGATCAGCATGCCGCGTTGGATGAGCAAATGAAACAACTTTCCAAGAACATGGCTTATTTATCTCAACTGGGAAGCAATCTTTTAGCCCTTGTTAATCGAATCACGGGAACACCCCTAAATGGCACCGGCACCGGCACCGGCGCCTCCAATGAAGGCAGAGGGCTGACGGAGGAAAATAAGTTTCCGGAGTGGGTAACAGGTAGGGTGAGGAAGCTGCTGCAGAGCGACAGTATCAATGCAAATGTTGTGGTAGCTAAAGATGGTACAGGTCATTACAGAACAGTCACTGAAGCAATTAAAGCAGCTACTGGAAGGAGGATTTGTGATATATGTGAAAGCAGGTGTTTACCATGAGAGAATACACTGTATCAAAGATGGTGTCACACTGATAGGAGATGGAAAATACAATACCATCATAACTTGGGGTTACAGTGTTGCTGGAGGTCATTCCCTTCAAGGCACTGCAACATTCAGTAAGTTCTTGAATATCTTTAACTTAAACCTAATAATGGCATGTATGTTATGCAGGAATTGAATGGAATAAAATCATAAGAATAGAAATGAAATAAACTCATTATATTACTACGTTTGGATAATGAAAAAACAGAATAAAAAAAATTATATATAAGGTGTCACATTGAGTGATGAGTAGGGCAGCGTAGAGGATTAAGGACGGGTGGGATGGGGTAGGGTATGGTGCATAAGATAGGAAAGGGTGGCAGGTGTAGGGTAGCCACCCACTTTACTCCACCACACCACTCTACCCTACTATACCCACACTTCCTTACCTACAATCACCTTACCAAATACCCCAACGCACCCTACCTCATTACCCACCCCACCCCAACCTACTCTGCCTACCAAACCCTACCACAACCTACCCTACCTTACCCTACTACTCTACCCTACCTCATTACCCACTCTACCCCTTATCCTACCCCACCTTACCTTACTACCCTACCCAGCTTCACCCCACCCCACCTCACCACCCATCCAACCTCACCTTTCTCTTACTCATCACTCGGGTGTTTTGTCGATTTTTATTCCATTTCATCCAATTTCAGAGGAAATGAAAATGAAAATTTTTCATTCTATTGGAATCAAATTTCATTTCATTCCATTATCTTATAAACATACACAAAAATTGGAATTAAATGAAAAACCATTCCATTCCATTTTATTCTTGGGTAACAAACATGCCATTTAAAGATTAAACTCTTGAGAAGGCACGTAGAGCAAATCATCATCCGAAAAATGTTTCGACCCATGCAAATGTCACAAATGAGAAGCTATTGAATCTCTCATAATACGATTGAGAACGTTTGATTCAAACAGTGACTCGTTTGGGTCAAACCAGACGGTAGAGACCCTTGAAGAATATGGACTGATGATGTTTTTGTGAATGAATTTTCTTGTTTGCAATCCGAGACATTTTATATGCAGAACATGCTATGTCCGAACTGATGCAAGTCTTCGCTAAATGTTGCAAAGACAATACGCACAACCATGTCAATTCTTCGTGTATGTTGCAAATACAACATACATTACCATTGACACAACCATGTCAATTCTTCGCAACATTTATGAGCTGTGAGCTGCAAGTCAATTGCAAACGATCGCTAAAATACGAAAACAATGAAAAAATATCTAACACAATCGATTAATTATGATGCTCTGTAATATATGACAGCAATTACTGCGGATGGTTTCATTGCCAAAGACATTGGCTTTCAGAACACAGCAGGTCCAAATGCAGAACAAGCAGTGGCACTTACCGTAGCTTCAGACCATGCTGTTTTCTACAAATGTGCTATTATGGGCTATCAGGACACGCTTTATGCACTCTCTCTCCGTCAATTCTACCGTGAATGCGACATTTACGGCACCATCGATTTCATCTTCGGAAACGCAGCCGCTGTTTTCCAAAGCTGTGTCATAGCTCTTCGTCGACCAAGCGGTATAGGAGCTTACAATGTCGTATTGGCAAATGGTCGAACAGATTCAGGACAAAACACTGGCTTTTCATTACACAACTGTAGAATCACCGTGGGCTCTGATTTCTATCCCGTTAAGAATTCTTTCAATTCTTACATTGGAAGGCCATGGAAATCGCATTCCAGAGCAGTTGTTATGCAATCTGTCATTGACGATGCGATTGCTCCGAGTGGTTGGATCGAGTGGCCAGTAAATCCAGCCTCATCGCTTGGTACACTCTACTTTGCTGAATACGGGAATAGTGGACCTGGAGCTTTGACTAATGGGAGAATTAAGTGGCTTGGATTTCATGTGATCGGAAGAGATGAAGCTAACTGGTACACCGTCGGAAATTTCATCGGCGGTTGGTCGTGGTTGCCTTCTACTGGTGTCAGTTTCTTTCCGGGGCTCCGGTAAATTGGCTAGAAAAACACACGATGTCCCTATATATTTGTAAATGGTGTATTTGGATATAATATTGTATTTCTCATCAATGTCATTTGTAGAAAGATGTGTGATTATGTTAAACTTTAGTACATACTTATATAGATGGTCTTCATAGATAATATTATAACTCAGAGATTTGTGATTATGAAAAGTAATTTCATTTCATTATACAAGTATTCTTATGTTGGTTTTATTTTTTCTTTTTAAAATTGAAGAAAGCAAAAGAAGATAATTTTATTATTCTAGACGAGAGTATGTGATCATATTGAAAATGTAAATTATCTTTACCATTAAACTTCATCCAATTCATAGAATATTTTAATTCTTGACCTTGACTCAAGATATTATAATTTTTGAGTTTGACTTTGGAGAGCGACTCAGGTCCAGTTATTTAACTAAGGAGATTATCCAGTTCTTAATCTTTATTGTTGAAAACGTATATGAAGATCAATTTTTTTAATACAACATAACTAATATGTAGTTTAACACACCTAAATGAATGTTTGTTACTTAACAAGCTAACCATTTTATAATAAGAAGTGGGGAAAGTTCACAGCAAGCATTACAGTCGACTACGATCAAGAAAAAACAGAAGTGTGATTTTTTAAATTTGATCGGGTGACTATTCAATTATATTTGCCGGGAAAAAAAAAAACAAAACGCAGTCTGCAACAAACGACATCTAAGGCCAAGAAAAAAGCGCATAAGAAAAAACGTCTAGGCCAAGAAGATTAAAGGAAACGATTTTTTTCATCAATTCATTTTTATGGGAATCAAGATTTAAGAATCTACAAGTTGGCTAAAGAGATGATTGTCATCAACAAATATTGCTTCGATCGTTCCTCCTATCGATAATGGTGGTTGATTTTTGAAATCCTAATCCCAAAATCGAGGTTTCTTTATGGTAGGTCACAATTTCTATAAAAATAATTGGAAAAACTACATTTTGATAATTAATGACTGGATTTCTTAGAAGGAAAGTTAAGACAGAAGGGTATTCATATTTTTTTTTTGGTTGAGAGAGAGAGAGAGAGAGAGAGAGAGAGAGAGAGAGAGAGAGAGAGAGAGAGAGAGAGAGAGAGAGAGAGAGAGAGAGAGAGAGATGAAGAAGGGAAGTTGCATCAAGGAAGAAGGTAAACAAAAGTTTGTGTTTTTTTATAATTGGTTCCGGTTCTGTTTAACTTGTTAAAATCATTTTTAATGTAAACAATAATTATTAATGGATTTAGTGATGCTGATTGGGCCTGTGACAAGTCTGATTGAAGATCAATGACAGCTTATTGTATTTTTCTAGCTAGCTCTATTGTATCTTGGTCCTCTAAGAAGCAGCATGTGGTCTCCAGATCATCTACTGAATCAGAATATAAGGCTTTGGCCAATGCAACTTCAGAGACTTAGTGGTTACTCAATGTTTTGTCTGAATTACATCTCAAACCTACAGCCAAGCCAGTTTTGTGGTGTGATAACTTGGGTGCTGGAGCCCTGGCTCATAATCCAGTTATGCATACCAGAATCAAGCATGTAGAACTGGATGCCCATTTCGTCAGAGATAAATTCATGCAAGGCACTATGACAGTTCAATACATCCTCTCTTTTGATCAAGTGGCAGATTCTCTTACTAAACCTCTTAATTCAACTATGTTTACTTATTTTAAAGACAAATTAATTATGATTAATACCCCATTCAGTTTGAAGGGGGCTGTTAGAGTGTAAGGACCTAAATGTGTTTAGGTGAAGTTTGGGGCACTAGTCTGGTTATTATGTATGTGTGTGAGATGTGTCACTTATATATTAATCTAGTTGTTAGGGTTACTATTGTGGAAGCATATATAAAGGTGTGTTGTATCTCTTTTATGCAAGTAATGAAATATTCCTTTTATCACCCAATATTATAACTATACTCAATGATTTAAGATATCTTTAGCATCACTCTTTTCACATGCTACATTGTTTGCATATAATTTTGAAGCTAAAAGTATAAATGGACATTGTTTAGTTGAGTTACATAATAAATGTTTTTCAGTGGTGTATCCGAATATGGATATAAAAGATAAAGATTCATATAATATATATATAAGATATACATAATATCCCTATCCGAATACACCACGACAAAATTTCCCAAGTTAAGGGACCTAATAAGAATATGATTAAGGTATCCCTCTTCACACCTTTGTCAAAATTTTCAAATCCTAGTCTCATACTCTTACAATTTTCCTCAACATTGGGCTCTGAACAAAAGAAATAATGGAAAAAATAAAAATATAAAAAAATAAAATCAGTTGAATAATCCAAAACGAACTGGAACAGGACCATCTTTAAGCCAACTCTCAGCTTGTAAAAAGGGTCCAACAGTAAAATTCAAAGCCTCCTCTTTAGTAATTCCCTTTTTAAAACCTTCCCATTTTACCCTTCCATTAACATCAGCTCCAGGTCCTTTATTATTAAACTCTGCATAATAACAAGTATTAATTCCAACATCGTTTTGACTAATATACCCTTCAGGATCAATCACATCCCCAATTTCACTTTCCATAACTACAACTCTTGAATAGTTTGTCAATGGCCTTCCTAAATAGCTCTTGAATTTCCCTTTTTCTCCCTCAAATTGATCATCTGCCAAAACATGACAATTCTGTAACACAAAACCTGTGGATTCGCGTTTATCTGCTCGGTTTTGTGAAGTAACAATGTTCTGTTGATTGTCTAATGGCTTTCTGAGATAAATATCACAGTTTTGGAAAACCGCGGAGGCGTCCCCGAAGATGATGTTTATAGTCCCTGTGATATAGCAACTGCGATAGTATTGTCTGTGTGCTTGTGCAAAGATTGTGCTTTGGTAGCCCTCCATTCTACAGTTCAGGAAAATTGAACGGTCGGATTTAACTCTGAGTGCTACTGCTTCATGCTTTTCTGGACCTGCTGTGTTCTTGAATCCTATTGATTGTGCCATGAATCCATCTCCTTCCGCCACTGCATGCAAATAAATTTTTTGACATATTATATCACTACATGTTCACAGATTAATTATTATTCAATTAATTAATACTGATTTAAACACGTTTATTTGATTTATAAATATATCACGACACAATGTAATTGGTTAATTATATCATCTTGATTAATATAGTATTATTATTATTATTATTATTGTAGCAATGAGGTTACCAAAAGTAGCAGTTTGGAAGGTGGGTACTCCATCTACAATATTTTTGCTGCCAGTTATAACACTCTTTTGTGATCCCACACCGTATATGGTTACATTTTCCATCCTTTTGGTTACTACCACATTCTCTTCATATGTTCCTTCTTTCACAAATATGTAATACCTGCAACAACATGTTATCTTCTTAATTTTGTACAAGTAAAAAAAAAGAATATTGATATTCGACATCTTTAAAAAGTCGAATATAATTATTATAGCGAGAAGGACAACAATGAATTAGAAATCGGTGAATTTATGAATCGAAATCAAATGAATTTAAATTCGTCAGTGAATCCGAAAATTAGTGAATTTGGACGATGAATTTTGAAAATTAGTTTTCCAACCTCAATGAAAATAGTTTTGTCTTTATGGAATATAACCCTAAGTACATGGAAATATTTAGTAGCATTCTTCCCATTCCCAAAAGAATAGTCGAATATATAGGGTTAAGAGAGCTAAGCGTTTTTTTCAACCTCTGAAAAATGGAAAAAAAGGGTTTCTAGGCTCACCAGGCGAAAAAAAATTTCTACAACAAAAATCTTATGTAATCCAATTTATTTAAGTCCACCCGATTGTTCGAATATACTCCATTAGCCCACCTGAGATTCGATTTCTGGCTCCGTCCTTGCCTATGTATAATGTCATGGTAGATTCGTTGTTGTGCCTTTAACAAGCATCTTCAGATTAATGTATCACTCTTGTTTATGACTTATTGATTTACAAGAGTTTTTCAATGATCAATGACGTAAGAATATGTTGGGTAACTTTTTTTGTTGAACTAGCATTCTTCTAATTTAAAATTCAAGGTGTCAAACCACTATTGAAGTAGTGCTCGAGTCACAACAAAATAAATACGATAAGTGAGAAAACACACTGTAACACGATTGATCATATTGTGAGACCAACTAATTGACATAGTCTGATATAACAATGTTGTAAAAATGTATTGTGCTACTTTGTTCTAGCATTCTCGCACAACAAAATGATCATAACAAAATACACTTTTACTTCACAATGATTTTACTAGTTTACTATACTTACTACGCATCACACCGAATCGACCATTTAAAAGTCGATCTTCTCGTACATTACCTCGCACATTCAGATAGTGAATTCTTGACTAAAAAATAGAGTTTTAGAAAGTCGATTCGAAAATGATTCACAAACAATATGATTTTATAATATATTCGGGTGTTCGAGTGCAAATAAAACCTCCCTAAAGTCATCAAATTAATATATTTTTATGTCACCTCAACGATATTCGACATTTATAATATCGATGTAAATTTAATATTCGCATTTAAGATGTAGAATTTTTAAAAAGTTGAGAATTCGTGTGGTGTCTTTTCTTTAACACAAAATATAATAATAGAAATAAATGATGAATAGGTGAATACCAACCACAATCTTTTCCTTCGTAGGTTTGATGAATAGGTGAATACCTTCCTTCGTAGGTTTGAGGAATTGCGGCTAAAGCATCAGAAATGGTAGTAAAATTTCCAGACCCATCTTTCGCCACCGTAGCATTCGGCGACTGTGTCGGCGCATCCGCTTTCAAATATCTCCGGCGACCTTGATCCACCCATTCCGGAAAACCGTCCTCACCGCCAACACCGTTCAATAGCAATCTTTTCCCCAAAAGCCGTCGTTTAATATTGGCCCCAGACAAAAGCGACGTAGCTTGAGAAACCATAGCAAGAGAATTACTCGTTTGTTGGGTCGAATTTTCCAAAGCTTTTATCACAGAAATTTTCTCATCTCCATCTGGAAGCCCATCAATACATGTTTGTTGATACGACATAACGGCGCTTAACCAATTGTTCAATTCAGGCTTTAATTTTTCCATTTCTGTTCCATTAATGCTTGAAACAGAGGTGTTCAATTCGTCTTTTGCGTCGTTTAATAGAGTTATACAATCATTTAGAGCCGATTTTTTGAATGGATCATCGACTTTGATATCATTAACAGCGATTATTGCTTTATCTACACTCTCATTTGTTGCAAAGATGGTAGCTTTTATGAATTCCTTTGGTTCTGAACCTGATGCATTAGCTTTCAATGCTGTCTCGCATACATCTTGGTAATCAGTCAATGCACATGCAGCTTTGACAACATTGTCTGCCACCGGTGCCGGTGCCGGTGCTGGCGACGATGACGGTGATGATGAATTTGCCGGTGCCGGTGCCGGTGCCGGTGCTGGAGCTGGAGCTGGAGCAGGTACCACCGACTCAGGTGGTGGAGGTGCAGAGGATGGTTTTTCCGCCGGTTTTGGTTTTGGTGGCGATTGTTTTTCCTTTTCCGGGGCGGCTTTTCTGGCGGTGGTGGTAGATGGGTTTTTGTTATCTTTTCCAGTTGTATTGCTTTGATCCAAATTGTTTTTATAATAAACAGCACAAACAGTAGCAGCAGCCAAAAGGAGGATGACAACCAAAGAAACAAGAGCAATTGTGATTCTTTTTTTAAACTGTTGTTGCCTTACTTGTTTACGACGTTCTTGAATAAGATCGAAATCTTGAAACGCCATTATTGCTGCCTGCTTTTTTTGATGAAAGATTTGATTATTTTTTTTATTTTAAGGCAGAGAATGTATCTCTGCCTTGGATGTTTTAGCCAAGGCAGAGGTATGTAATAGATTTCTTACAATAAAGTTGTCTGTTTTTTTTTTTTTTTTCCTTTCTCCTTATTTCTTTGTAATGGTATGTGTTTGTTGTTGTTCTTGTAAATGTTGTTTTTTTTTTTTTCTTTCTTTGTAATGGGATGTGGAAATTTTGGTATGGGGAATAGCTTGATGGTATGGAATGGAGAGAATTAAGGAAGTGTTTTTACAAGGTATCCACTCAGTTAAAGGCATTTTGACCCAAAGGAATGGTTGATACTAACAAAGACCGTTCATTTGTTTTCACTTAAAACAAGTAATGGATTAGGGAGGAGCATGAAAAAAAAGGAATGGAGAGCTTTTGTCCGGAGCTTTTATTTCCACCATGGCAATTTTACCGACGCACAATAGCTACTACATCCCTCCTATAAAAAGTGTCAATTTTTTTAAAATTAGCTGTCTCATAAAAAGTGTCCATTTACAAAACCAATACATCATTTAATGCATTTTTTTCACACATACCCTTATGTTTACATTTAATGTTTGTATGTTTACATTTTAAAGCATTTATTATGTGATGCTCATTTAAATCATTCACATATTAAGAAATATAATTAAAAGACATTTTTATAATAAATGTTGGTTTTGGGATATGAAAGATATGAATTATTTAAGGTTATCTTTGAAAAATAAGCATTAAATGAACATTGGTAATATAAAAGCCGACACACAATTGTTTTTAAAATTGGACACTTATTTTCTATATATGTCCATTAGCACTTAAATTACTACACATTAATTGATTTCTTAATCTACGTGCCAAGCATAATGTGAACACTTTTTATGGGACGGAGGTAGTATGATGCATCTTAATAATTAAATCAATCTTTTAAAAATCTAAAAGAAAAATATAAATTTTTTTTTGAGAACCAAAAATAGATTTTTAAGGGGTTGAATTTCACAATACATCTACGAGAAATCAGTTTTTTTTACTTCAAAATGTCGATTCCAGTGTGGTGCATAGTAATTATGGTGTATGGTAATTTTGGTAAGTTGTTTAATAGTTGACAATTTGACATGTTGAATTAGATACGTAATATACTGATTTAGATTGATCCTAACCGGATGATTACGAATTATGCCTATTTCTCTTAATTCTTGGTAATCCGCAAGGGGATGGAAGATCTCCATTCATTTCATTCAGTGTGATGCAAATATTATTTCTTTTCGAGATAAGGATGGCAAAGAGATTGAACACATACTTTGGTTCGATTTTTTTTTTCCATTTATAAAATCAAAATGTTATATATGGTTGTCAATTTTGTAAACTAGAAAATGATTTAATGACTAAAATCATTTGTTTGGTCGGGTTTGGTTCGTCCTGGTTCCGGTTTATCACGGTATGCATAAACATTTTTTTATTGTAAATCGCAACTTGTTTAGGAAGAATATATGATAATTAGGCTGATACTTCAATATTATTGTTATAACAGGACCGTCAGGGATCAAAACGGATTGCAATAATCAAGAATAAACGAGAAAACATAAATCACACAAGAAACAATAACACAAGATTTAACGTGGTTTCCGGCAATGTGCCGACTAGTCCACGGGCAGAAACGAGGAGATTATATTATCAGTGGAGATTTTACAGACTCTGCAATGGCATCAACAATTGCTACTGTTAATTGCTTCTGCAAATATTCTAGGTTACAACAGATGAGTATTTATAGTCACAAAACCCTAGACCTAGCCGACATAAGGACATGCTAGCAGATTGACTAAAATACCCCAGATATGAACTCAGCTCAGCTGACTCCACTAGACATTGCCCTGCCCCTGCTGACATTGCCTTGCTGGCATTGCCCCTACTGACATTGCCCAGATGGCATTGCCCGTGCTGATATTGCTATGCTGAGTATTCAGCTGACTTAGTACTCAGCCAGATCAGATGAGAGGTCAAGTCACATTTTCTAACAATTATTTATGCGAGTAAAGCAAAAAAGATGATTTACATTTAAACAACTCTTTCACGTGTTAACGTGAAATCCAAAAACCAAACACTCTAAACACGATTCAAAACAACAAACTCGTCTTGTACCACGAAGAAACATAGTCAAGGACAAACAAGAAGACATAAAAATTGTCGGTTACTCAATTGAATTCATCAAATAATATTGAACTAACACCCACGCTATTGAATATATACTGCTCTGCATATCAATGTCAGCTACTGCTGTCTAAGCAATTTAAAAAAGACAAATTGCTGTGGCAACAACAAAAAACGCACCTGAAATATTTCATGTCATTTTCACCGGAGAATACCAAAAGCTTCAACGTTCTGCTTTAGCAACACCATTTTTCCTCCTCAAACTCAGCCATTTTCTTCAACTGAGACATGAATACAAAAGCTTAGAATCTGAAATCAACCTAAAACACAACAACACACAAAAAAAAACCTTACATCGTTGGGTTGAAATGTTTGAAAAGCTTTTAATATGCATTACCCCCACGAACACCACCCCAAAAAAAAAGATGGGTAAGAACACCAAACAAATCCAAAGACTAAATGACTTACCAAAGACTAAACCACCATCAAAGAACCAAATTAAAAAGACGCCATCTAAGAGACACAACAACAAAGCGTCATGGTGATAATGAATTCCACAAAAGACACTAATAACTGGAAGAGAAAATGAAATTACCTAAGACCTCCACCACTTTGTTACTCAGAGAAGCCATAACCCAAGGTATGTAAATTCTCCTCCAATCTCATTCTGTGAGGCCGAAAAATCTCCCCAAAAATACTAAATAAAGATAATGTAAGAAGTATCGGTATAAATTGAAAGAATAATAAGGAACACACAAATAATAAAATCATTCTTTCAAAAAATAAAATAAAATAAAAATAATAAAATCACACTCTACTTCAGCTTTGGCAAAATAATAAAATCCTCCACGGAATCGGCTAGCGCCCATCATATGATTCGCCAACCTAATCATAACGTAGAACACTACCAACTCCTTTGCCCTAGACTATAAAAGAAAGAACCCATCTTTCATTGAGTAGAAGAAACATAAATCATACCTAAAAAATTAATAATAATTGAATAGGGGAGGAATTTTTTTTTTATAAACAAATCCCGATTTTTAAGTAGGCGAATCCACATCTTTCAAAAGAAAAAAAGGCAGCAAAATAAAAATGACTCACCTTTCATACAATTGAGTGAACATGGGAAGAGACATCAATCCATCAAAGATCCCGTACAGACATCTTCAAGGGCTGCAATCGAGTGAACATGAAAGATACATGAATCCATCAAATATCCTATATACACATCTTCAAGGGCTGTAGAGGTTGGGAAGCCAAATTGATTTGGGGAGGAATGGTGCATCAACGATTTTTTTAGAAGGAAATGAATTGGGGCTTTATCGTTTGGTGTGGGGGGGACGTGGGGCGTTTTGCTGGAAATAGAACCGACGGAAAGGAAAATGAATTGGGGCTTTTGTTAGGAAATCACTAGTTTAACGCAGCGGAATTTAAATTTGATTTCCTTTTTCTAGATCGTTCTTCATTTAATGCAATAAACACGTTAAGTAGTTTGACGGTTATACCTTGATGATCTATAAGATCGTCGCTTTGACCGTCAACAGAGAGTAGTACAGTGCGCAAGCCGTCCACGCGTCCGGCCTCTATCGCTAATCCACACGAACTCCTCGCCGGAATCCTCCTTGGATTGCTATCGGAAAAACTCGGTTCTTTAGATCGCTTTTTTCTTCCCTCACAAACTCACTATAGGTTGCTCTCTATTTTACACAAGAACTATGAGCTCTTGCAATTGTGATGTACAAAAGAGCTTGACACCCACTTCCTTTATATAGGCAAAGTGGTGCCCCTATGTTGTGTGGAGGAGAAGAAAACATTTTCCAATAAAATAACGAAAATCAATTAGATTGATTTATCTCTTTTAATATAATTAATTTTGCCAATATCTTATATTGAATATAATTATCTTATTACCATAAATCTATTTTTCCAAAATCAATTAATATCTTATATTAATATTATGACAATCTTATTAATTAAAGTGCACAATCCAAGTGTATCTTATACACATCAAAAGTGGCGCCCCTACAGTCAACTAATTGACTTCCGGAATATATTCTTTAATTAATATAATTTGTATATATATAATTAATATCTTGTATTTTATTTATTCATAATAAATAAATACCAGCATATTAATTTACCACTATAACCTTTATAATCTAGAGATAAACTTTCCTTATTTGGTTATCAACTATAACGGCATTTTAATCCGACTCGATGTTCATATGTGTGTGACCCGATAGGCTTCCGAATATGTTGGCCGTAGACACAAAGTGCAAATTAATAAAATGCCCTTCATGCCTAACGATCACGGGATAGCATCTAGCAACACACCGTGACCCCCAATCATCGGAAGAGTCAAAAGCAATGACTACTACCTTTCATGTGAAGCAGTTACCGTGTAACTTACAATCCTATCGCTGTAATAATATCCATACGAACGTATCTCGAGTGTCAATACATTATTGATCGTATCTTATAATCTGGATATCATGCTTTCTCGGGATAACACATATACTCCCACTTTGCAAAGATTCTCGAGAGCTAGACATTCCTTATAAGAAGGCCATTTCGGATATTCGATCCCAATCATAGGATACGCGATTCCCGGATGACCAATCATGTATACTCTGCATGCTTCAATATCATACCCAATCACTACCGCATGATCGCCCCGTGGCTAGGGGAAATCTCAATAGTGTCAAAGCATGACAATTCACACCGTGATGCCATGAAGACTCCGGTCAAAAGGATAATTACACAACCGCCACATAGTGTGACACTTAATGTAAGTGGGTCAGTCTAACGTACGCATTCTTTAATACACATCCACGTACTGTCCAAGTGTCTCTACACTTCGACAGACGAGATCTATCCCTATCTTCTAAAAGATAGAGGACATCCAATACGTGCTAGTCTGATTATACTATCAATGTCCCATTTGCTAATATGTAAGACTAGAGACATTTAAGTACCAACCTGCTTATAGTGATTAGAGATCTCATCAACCATAATCATTATCATGGTTTCTCTATCACAGATTGATACTAGGGACGTTACTATATATGTACAACAAATAACACGAAGATAAACAATATATAATAACATAAGTGCTTTTATTAATCATAATAAAGTTATTACATGAACTAAATAGACTGTAAATGACCCGACCCGGTCGGATCCGGTCCAACCCGATTGGGTTTAGGACACCTTTCCAACAATCTCCCATTTGGCCTAAAGCCAATCACCTATATGCCTAAGCCTGTGCAAGTGAACATGTTTCTCATGCTTTGCTTGAGGCAATGCCTTGGTTAACGGATCAGCTATGTTGTCATCCATGTGGACTTTCTCCATCTTTACATCTCCTCTATCTACTATCTCTCTAATCAAGTGATAGCGCTATAGCACATGTTTGGACTTCGATGAGACCTTGGTTCCTTTGATCGAGATATCGCTCCATTATTATCACAAGATGCAGTAATCTGGACCTTCAATGGAGGAACCACACCAAGTTCGATGAATGAACTTCTTCATCCAAATCGCTTCATTTGCCGCCTCCGAGGCCGCGCTATGTATTCGGCTTCCGTTGTAGAGTCCGCAGTAGTCTCCGCTTGGAACTCTTCCACCTTCGCTCCGCCGTTAAGCGTGAAAACAAATCAGACTGTGACTTAAAGTCATCCTTGTCAGTTTGAAAACTGGCATATGTGTAACCTCGTAATACTAAATCATCATTCCCGAAAACCAGGAACATATCCCTAGTACGTCTCATGTACTTAAGGATATTATTGACAGCAATCCAATGACCATCACCTGGATCGGACTGGTACCTACTAGTCATACGAAGATGGTATGAGACATCTGGTATTGTGCACAACATGGCATACATGATAGACCCGATTGCCGAAGCATAAGGGACCTTACTCATTTGTGCCCTCTCCTCTTCTGTCTTAGGACTCATTCCCTTTGAGAGATAGACCCATGTGACACAGGCAAACAATCCTCTCTTGGTCGCTCCATGTTGAATCTCTTCAAGATCTTGTCTATGTAAGTGGATTGCGATGGACCAAGCAACCTTTTAGATCTATCTCTATAGATCTTTATTCCTAGAATATAAGTTTGCATCACCCAAGTCCTTCATTGAGAAGTTCTTGGATAACCAAGCTTTGACCGATTGTAACATAGGCACATCATTCCCTATGAGCAATATGTCATATACATAAAGCACTAAGAACACAATGGCACTCCCACTAACCTTCTTGTAAACACGGGGCTCATCTTCGTTCTTGATGAAATCAAACTGTTTGATTATCTCATCAAAGCGAAGATTCCAACTCCGAGAAGCTTGCTTTAATCCATAAATGGATCTTTGCAGTTTACACACCATTGGTTGTGAAACTCTCAGGCTGTGTCATATACACTTCCTCAGACAGGTTCCCATTAAGGAAAGCTGTTTTCACATCCATCTGCCAGATTTCGTAATCATGGTATGCTGCAATAACGAGCAAAATTCAAATGGATTTTAACATGGCAACAGGCGAAAAGGTTTCGTCATAGTCAACTCATTGTCTTTGCTTATAACCTTTTGCCACTAACCTAGCCTTGTAAGTAGTCACGTTACCGTCCATGTCGGTCTTTCTCTTAAAGACCCATTTACACCCTATAGGAAATATTCCTTCAGGTGGATCAACCAAGTTCCAAACTTGGTTGTCTTTCATGGATTCCATTTCAGAATTCATGGCTTCCAGCCATTTCTCTTTGTCATGCCTTAATAGCACTTCCTCATAAGTTCTAGGGTCCTCATCTTCCATGAGATACACGCCAGTGTACCTTTCGGGTTCACGGTGTTCCCTGGTGGATCTTTGAGGTGCTAGTGTGTCCACGGTAGAGGCTGGCATCACATGTGTATGTGGTGTCTCCTCTACTTCCCTCAACTGACTGTCATCCGTAAGTGGTTCTCGAATTTCTTCATGATCAATCTTACTCCCACTGACCCTATCCAGAATAAATTCTTTCTCTAGAAAGTGGCCAGTCCTGGCAACAAACACCTTTTGTTCCTCAGGATGGTAAAATTGGTATCCTCTAGTTTCTCTAGGATATCCCACAAAAACACATTTGTCAGATCTAGCTTCTAATTTGTCAGGCATCATCCGCTTCACGTAAGTCGGACAACCCCAAGGTTTAAGATATGCTAGACTCGGTTTCCTCTTATGCCATACCTCGTATGGTGTGGATTCAACCGTCTTTGATGGAACTTGGTTCAGTGTATAGGATGCGGTTTCTAGAGCATACCCCCAAAATGATTTTGGGAGAACTGCGTAGCTCATCATGGATCGTACCATGTCTAACAAGGTACGGTTCCTCCTCTCAGATACGCCATTCATCTGAGGCGTGCCTGGAGGGGTCCATTCAGGTAGAATCCCATTCTCCTTCAAATAGTCTTGAAACTCTCCATCTAAATATTCTCCACCTCGATTGGATCGAAGTGTTTTGATTTCTCTACCTAGTTGTTTCTCCACTTCACTTCTGAATTCCTTGAACTTTTCAAAGGCTTCAAATTTATACTTCATTAAGTATATATAACCATAGCGAGAATGGTCATCAGTGAAAATGATAAAATAAGAGTATCCTCCTTTGGCTTGAATTGACATTGGGCCACATACATCCGTATGTATGAGCTCAAGCAATTCATTGGATCTTATCCCTTTGCCACTAAAAGGTGACTTTGTCATATTGCCAAGTAAACAAGCTTCACATGTATCAAACGATTCGTAATCAAATTGATCCAACATTCCATCTTTATGGAGTTTGGAAATGCGATTCTTATTTATATGGCCAAGTCTACAATGCCATAAGTAGGATTCATTCAAGTCATTTGTCTTGGCTTTCTTGTTATTTATATTAAGTACGTCAACATTCATATATCTAATATGTAGAGACCATTTCTAAGTATGCCAGTACCATAAAAGATTCCATCACGTGAAAAAGAACAACATTTATTCTCAAACGTAAATGAAAAACCATCAACATCTAATGCGGAAATAGAAATAATGCTCTTCGTAAGAGCAGGAACAAAATAACATTTACTAAGTTCAAGTACTAGCCCACGGGGCAATGAAAGAAAATAAACACCTCCGGCCAGCGCAGCAACACTTGCTCCATTTCCAACGCGTAGGTCCACCTCTCCTTTCTTCAGATCTCTAGTTCTTCTTAGTGCCTGCATATTCGTACAAATATGAGAACCACAACCAGTATCTAATACCCAATGGTTAGACTTAGAAGAAGTAATATTGATCTCAATCATAAATATACCTGAATTCGAATGCTTCTTCTTGGTACTCAAAAAGCCTTTGCAATTTCTCCTCCAATGTCCGGTCTCACCGCAATGTAAGCAAGCATCCTTGGATTTGTCTTTTGCTATCTTAGGCGTTGGCTTAGGTGCAGCCTTCGCCTTCTTGGATTTTTTCTGGGCTTTGGCTTTGCCCTTGCTTGAAGTGACCAGAAACACTTGCTTTCCCTTCCCCACAGTGCCCTCATCAGTTTTCAACATGTTCAATAACTTCTCAAGGGAGCAATCTATCTTGTTCATGTGATAGTTCATCACGAACTGTGAGAATGAATCAGGTAGAGATTGCAGAATCAAGTCAATACTCAATTCTCGTTCCAACTTGTGGCCCAGCTTCCCAAGCCTCTCTATGTACCCGATCATCTTAAGCACGTGTGACCCCACAGCAGTCCCAGATGCCATCTTACAACTAAACAGGGCCTTCGAGACCTCGTACCTCTCAGTGCGAGACTGAGAAGCATAGAGTTCCTTTAGGTGGACCATGATTGTGTAGGCGTCCATAGACTCATGCTGTTTTTGCAGTTCAGGTGTCATAGAAGCAAGCATGATACATGTAGCATCAGTACTGTCAGAACAGTGCTTGTTATACTTCTTGACAGCATCCGCAGCTGAACCCTCAGCGGGCTTTTCCGGTAGGGCCTCGTCCAAGACATAGCCAATCTTCTCGTGCCTCAAAACGATTTTGAGGATCCTTTCCCAATCGAGAAAATTAGTTTCGTCAAGCTTGTTTTCGATGATAAAATGAAGGTTCAATTTGTTTGACATTTTCTACAACAATAAATAAAGATATAATAAGTAAAAGCTCATGTATAAAAAACCCTAAATTTGCACTTAAAATTTTATAAGGTTTTACTCCCACTAGCCAACTATTCCCAATTGGCTTTCAAGAATTTAATTAATTCTTTAGTGGCTGGGATCCTATCTAGTTACCTCGATTCCCGACGAGGGCCGATCAACCGAGATAATTTTGACAGGTAGGTACTCCTACCAGTCGCATCGCATGCGACTCCCAGTGGCTGACTAGTCAACTCTTTCACGTTTCACATCTCTATATGATAGTTAACCTCTTGTCTCTAAAATCAGACGAGGGCCAATCACCGCAAGATTCTAGTCGAGTCGTAACCCAATATTCATGAGATCTCGTAACGATCATATCTCAATAATAACGATATACCCGTGGTAGGTCAACTCCCGCGCGAGGCGATCGATTGGATCGAACAAAGGTTCTTCACCGTCATTATAATATTGGGAGACAATTTTGGCTCGATTTTTGGCGTGGGAATAATTTTAAAATTAATTCACTTAATTAATTTGTTTTAATTATGGTCTCATCTACTATGTGCATATTACTACAATATCATATAAAGTAAAACATACACAACATTCCGCGCACAAAATAACCGGTATGATCATGGACTTTTCTAGAGTGCGGTTTGAATACGAACCGATTTAAACCGCATGGTCACAAACTAAGGGTGTCCACAACCGCCAATAGGATCTTTTTTCTTTGACGCCAATGGGTTCTTTATTTCTCTTTGGTCTTCATCTTCTTGCTCCATTCTTGTTACATAATGATCTATCTAATAAATAATTACACCCGGCGCACACGGGGGGAGCTAACGGGAATGAGATAAATACAAAAAGTAAACTAGATTACGTTCTTCATAACGGCCTAGGACAATTTTTCAAAAACCAACATAAAGAAAAATATTCTCATCTATCCTATTGGTCGAGTCCATGATCAATCGGGGTCCATATAATCATATTATATCTACACATCTAATCCATAAAATTTTATCTTATGAAAAAGATTAAATTCTAATTTTAACTACTTATGCGTCTTATTTTATCACATCAAATAATTAAATAACATTTAAGTAATTATATGACTTAATCGAAAATTAAAATTAACATTTAATTTTAAATCGATTTTAATTTCAATTAAATTTGAACTATTCAAAATAAAATTAATATTATAAAGTCTCCTATTTGTTTCCTTTCCAAAACTAAATTTGGCTTAGGCCTGGCCACTTTCCAAAATCAAAATTTTGAAGTGGTCTAGGCCTAGGTCTATTCCAAATCAAATATTTGGAAAGACCAAATAATTTTGGTTTAGGCCTGGCCACTTTTCAAAATCAAAATTTTGGAAGTGACTTAGGCCTAGGCATTTTACAAATCAAATATTTGAAAAGGGCCTAGGCCTA
Organism: Gentiana macrophylla; assembly: GCA_026214975.1. Lineage (NCBI taxonomy): Eukaryota > Viridiplantae > Streptophyta > Magnoliopsida > Gentianales > Gentianaceae > Gentiana > Gentiana macrophylla. The sequence continues at coordinate 29,567,523 of CM047809.1, read as the reverse complement.
TTCCAAATTAAAATTTGGAAAGGCCAATATGCCATATGGTTTCCCAATAGCCCAAACTATTTGAACCATTGGTTGGCCATATGACACAACTAAACAAACGAGATATTTATGCACAATAAATATCACAAAACGAAAAGGGTCGATATCCCCCATTGGAAGAGGACAGCCGACGGACGGCAGCCCTGAAGCCACCGCCGCCGCCGCAGCAAAGGAGGGGGGCCGCCGCCAGTTGGCCGAGCCCCCCCTAAAACCTTAATTTTTTTTGTTTTAACGTTTCGTGATTTAAATCTTGCTTCTATCGATTAATTACTACGCAATTAAATTATGCTTATTTCTTAAGCTCGAAGTCTGTCTCTGATACCACTGTTAGGAAATCACTAGTTTAACGCAGTGAAATTTAAAATTTGATTTTCTTTTTCTAGATCGTTCTTCGTTTAATGAAATAAACACGTTACGTAGTTTGACGGTTATACCTTGATGATCTATAAGATTGTCGCTTTGACCGTCAACGGAGAGTAGTACAGTGCGCAAACCGTCCACGCGTCCGGCCTCTATCGCTAATCCATATGAACTCCTCGCCGGAATCCTTCTTGGATTGCTATCGGAAAAACTCCGGTTCTTTAGAGATTCGCCTTTTCTTCCTCACAAACTCACTATAGATTGCTCTCTATTTTACACAAGAACTATGAGCTCTTGCAATTGTGATGTACAAAAGAGCTTGACACCCACTTCCTTTATATAGGCAAAGTGGTGCCCCTATGTTGTGTGGAGGAGAAGAAAATATTTTCCCAATAAAATAAGGAAAATCAATTAGATTGATTTATCTCTTTTAATACAATTAATTTTGCCAATATCTTATATTGAATATAATTATCTTATTACCATAAATCTATTTTTCCAAAATCAATTAATATCTTATATTAATATTATGGCAATCTTATTAATTAAAGTGCACAATCCAAGTGTATCTTATACACATCAAAAGTGGCGGCCCTACAGTCAACTAAATGACTTCCGGAATATTCTTTAATTAATATAATTTGTATATATATAATTAATATCTTGTAGTTTATTTATTCATAATAAATAAATACCACCATATTAATTTACCACTATAACCTTTATAGTCTAGAGATAAACTTTTCTTATTTGGTTATCAACTATAACCGCATTTTAATCCGACTCGATGTTCATATGTGTGTGACCCGATAGGCTTCCGAATATGTTGGCCGTTGACACAAAGTGCAAATTAATAAAATGCCCTTCATGCCTAACGATCACGGGATAACATCTAGAAACACACCGGAAGAGTCAAAAGCAATGACTACTACCTTTAATGTGAAGCAGTTACCGTGTAACTTACAATCCTATCGCTGTAATAATATCCATACGATCGTATCTCGAGTGTCAATACATTAACGATCGTATATTATAATCTTGATATCATGCTCTCTCGGGATAACACATTTACTCCCACTTTGCAAAGATTCTCGAGAGCTAGACATTCCTTATAAGAAGGCCATTTCGGATATTCGATCACAATCATAGGATACACGATTCCCGGACGACCAATCATGTATACTCCGCATGCTTCAATATCATACCCAATCACTACCGCATGATCGCCCCGTGGCTAGGGGAAATCTCAATAGTGTCAAAGCATGACAATCCACACCGTGATGCCATGAAGATTCCGGTCAAAAGGATAATTACACAACCGCCACATAGTGTGACACTTAATGTAAGTGGGTCAGTCTAACGTACGCATTCTCTAATACACGTCCACGTACAGTCCAAGTGTCTCTACACTTTGATAGATGAGATCTATCCCTATCTTCTAAAAGATAGAGGACATCCAATACGTGCTAGTCTGATTATACTATCAATGTCCCATTTGATAATATGTAAGACTAGAGACATTTAAGTACCAACCTTGTTATAGTGATTAGAGATCTCATCAACCATAATCACTATCATGGTTTCTCTATCATAGATTGATACTAGGGACGTTACTATATATGTACAACAAATAACTTGAAGATAAACAATATATAATAACATAAGTGCTTTTATTAATCATAATAAAGTTATTTAATGAACTAAATAGACTGTAAATGACCCGACCCGGTCGGATCCGGTCCAACCCGATTGGGTTTAGGACACATTTCCAACAGCTTTATCGTTTGGTGTGGGGGACGTGGGGCATTTTGCTGGAAATTGACGATGCTGGATTTTGTCATGTATAATTTCGGGTCAATTTAATCTAGGGATGATCGAATGAAGGATGATTTTGGGGGTGATTTTAGACTGAGCCTGAGTGTCTCTCTTAGGTTGCCTACATATCCTATCATTGTTTAGGAATCAAGCCTTACGTAGTTCCTGGAACGTGGTATTTATATTGATAACGCATGCCCTAACCCTAATATTAGGTCGGTTCTAGCTATTGTCACATTTACCCTTCGTGGGCCCTGCCCTTTTTCCAAGCTACCATATAGATAATGGGCCTTCGTAGCTGGTGCGGACTCTGTCCTCGAGGCCGACTGGATCGACCTGCGATAGCCGACTCTGGGATCATCGTCCTGCACTGCTCGAATGTCGATCATCGTAATCCCGAGCCTGGTGTCCGACCTACATGCCTTGACACTTATTCGTAATGTGAGGACCAACCGACAGACGACACGGGGAGGGGTGAAACCCTGTATCGTCATAAGCCCCCCAGACTTGAGAGAGGCGACTCCCGTTGTCCGAGATCAAATCTGCTATTTTGAAAAACGTCTTCGAGTTGGACCATCGTTTGAGTGGGAAAAAGTACTGAAGCTTCATCTGCCACCTGTAACCCTGGCCAATCATGGCACTGCACCGTGACGTCATGGCGCACTAACGCTTCGTCTTCCTGTAACCGTAACATCATGCCTTGATTCTCATGATTTGTAGGGGGTTATAACTCCTTATAACTCCCTCAATCACGTCTTTTCATATCATTTGAAGATTTTGGCAAGCATAAAAGGGAGAGGAGAGAACCGGAGCAAAGGCATTTCATTCTTTTTGATGCATAATCTCCAAACACCAAAGTAAGCATCCTTCTTATTCTTTCTTCTGCATTTATTCATGTCTAGCAGTGCAACTGAGTCTGATAGGAGTAGTGAATCAGCTTCTCATACCCCAACTTCGTCGCCCTCTGCTTCTGAGCATCCTCTTTAACCAATCTCAGACGACCCCATAGGTGTTCTTAGGGAACCAAAGAAATTAGTGACTAGGATGGAGGGAAAAGGTCCTAAAGGTTGTATTTCCACCCTTTCCTCCGATGATCTTGTCAGAATCCGGCAAAAGTTTGACCTTGCCAGCCCCCAATTTGAAATCCAACTACCTTCTGGCCAACATCAATACGCCGATGAGCCTCCGGAGGGGTTCTGCTCGGTCTACTAGGCCCAACTCTCCAGTGGATTGAGATTTCCGCTGTGTCTGGACGTCACGGCAGTTTTACACCTTTACGAGATAAGCGTATCGCAACTAGGCCCTAATTCCATTAGGATTTTGCTAGGGTTCGTGATAGCATGTCGAGTGGCCGGGGTATGCTTCTCGATTCCCTACTTTCGACACTACTATAAGATGGCAAGCATGCCAGACAAGATGTGGTACACCTTCCAACGAAGGATGAATCGACACGAGTTTGTGTCCAAAGGGCCTTCATCTCACGGAGACTGGAAACCTCGATTCTTCTTCCTCCGTCACGGCCTGGACAACCCCTACATCGGACAATGGAGGTCGAGGGGAAAAAGAGACGATAAACTGGGTAGGGATCCAGCCCCTCACGAGGCCCGTAGGATGGACGGTTTTAACTTTGAGGTGGCCACCCGAGATCTGAGCCTTATCTATGGTCTGGCACATCTAGGAGAGGCAGGACCGATACCCTACGGGAACCTTTATGCCATCGACCAGGAGAACTGTAGGATATTTCTCTGTCTACTGTATATGTTTCTCTTTTTCGAAGTCTATAACTTGATATTTTTGTTGATGCTAACTTTACCTTCTCTTTTCGCAGTGGGAAAGTTCTCTCTTATCACCGACCCGACAAACATTCCCCCGTCGAAGGGTAGGGCTTCTCCGCCTCTCAGAGCTCAAGCGGCCCCCACCTCGCAAGTGGCCGAGATCAGGGCACCTCCCACTGTCAGAGAAAGGAGTCTTCCTCCGCCCGAGGTTACTCCTGCTGGTGTCGAGTCGACAGTTCCAGCTCGTTCACCCACCCCACCCCTAACCACCGGCGGCTTGAAAGTTCTCTATGGTTCGTTGCGGGATGAGGAAGACGAGGACCTGGTCGACATTACTCCACATGTCGGGGGAAGCGTCGAGGAAACGACGGCTCGATCCAAGAAAAGGCCAACCCTTCCCGAGTTGGTGAAGGATCAACAGAGAAAGGCCAAGAAGGCCAAGGTTGGTGAGGCCTCTACCGAGGCCGAGATCGACATGAACCCGGTAGCTGATGACTGCGTGACCATGGAGGATAAAGCTCTATCTTCCGCACTTCGGAAGTCAAGCCGTATCGTAAGTCACTTGTCTTTCTTTTCCTTTTTTGATGAGTTCTCTCGAGGCTTGTGCCTTGTCTTTATTATTTGATGCCTTTCTTTTCTTTTGACAGAATAACCTCCTCAGCAGAGAGGCCGCCAGACGATTGGCTAAGCCAGTCGAGTTGGAAGAGGATCTGAGGAGGAAGATCCGCAAGCTGATCGACGATAACGTGAAGAAGAGCACTGCCATAGCCGGCATAGAGTCTCAATTTGAGACTCTTAAGCGTGAGGCGACTGTCGAGGTCAAGAAGCTGCAGGATGCGCTGACGGCTACCGCCGACGACTTGACCCGAGCACAAAACGAGCGACAAGACCAAGGTAAAAGGTTAGCTGATCTGGCCGTGGACTTCGGGAAGATGCAGCAGGAGCACAAGGCTTCATTGGCCGACGTGGCACTGGCTCGACAGGAGAGGGACACTCTAAGGGCCGACCTAGAGAAAGAGAGAGATGCCTTAAGGGCCAAGCTAAACCAGGTTCCCACACAGATCGATGCGGCCAAAGCAGCTGCGGTCCAAGAGTATCGGATGTCGATTGACTTGGATGCGGATCTGGATGTGATGATGTGCATGGCGATGATGGGTGGTTATACGCTGGCAGTGAACCACGCCTCGGAGGTCTATCCTGATTTTGATGATGGCAAACTTGCTGTGCCGCAATTCTATGAGCCCGAGGCGGAGAAGTTATATGACCAGTATAACGAGGAGTTCCAACGTGGGGAATCTCTGGCTCGGAAATACGGTCATTCGGCTTCTGCACCGCCTTCCGGCACTGCCGCTACCGCACCGACCTCTGACGTCACTGATCCGACTCCTGATGCTACTTCTTAGTTGTTGTTCTTTTTGAACTTTGTTCTTGTCAAACTTAGAATTTGTATGATTTGAATATTTTTGCATGATTATACTTTGCCATGTCGTGACTGGTCTTTCTCGACCTGGCCGTATTTGACATTAATTTTGCTTTAACTTTTCTTTGTTTTTGTAGTGTTTTACTTCCTTTTCTTGTTATTATCTATCATTCTTATATTGATATCATTCAGCTCTTCGCTTGTCGAGCCTCTGGCTCTGTTTGCTGTTTGTTGCTTTTTGCTTTATCGATGTCGTGTTACCCCCAAGTGTATTATGAACATTCGGTTCTTATTGCACTTGTGAGTTTTAGTTGAGATCGACCAGTTTGACTTGGCATTTTCGTCCTTTGGACTAGTTTGTCTACGTGCGGGTCGACACTCAGGGTGTTTGGCCCGACTTTGCGAACCGTGTATTTGCCTTGACCTTTTTTGCCTCTTCTTTGTTGTTGCGTAGTAGAAGAGATGCCCCTGGCTGTCTCATTTCGCTTGTCGAAATCGATGCCACTTAAATTTGTCGATATATATTTCCGGCTACGATGTCCTAGTAATTACTGTCTAAAAAGACTGGTAATACGTAACTATCGCTCCGGATCTCGGTGTCGTGGTGTTTCTTTTGTTAGGTGTAGTACCCGAAAGACAATTATCTAATTGTTTTAGGACAGAATTAATAATTCATCTTATTATATGCATGTATGCTTATAATTAAGACACTACTGAAAACCCTAAGTACCTCGTTTATGTAATCACATAACTCAGTTTATGGCTATACACAAGAGGATTGAGTTAGCGAGATGTACTTAAAATTAACTTAGTTAGTAGCGTTGATTAATCTGAGTACGGGTCTCATGATTAATATGCTAATAATGCGCCCAGAACACTTTAGGTGTGACAGTCTTATCCGTACTGTCGGTAATAGGGTACCTAGTGGGGCATTTATATATGATGATGATCATATAGGGCTGGACCGATTTGATTTGAGTTCTCGATATAATTCCGTAATCGAGAAGTCTTATCAAATCACAAGATGATCATATATGGATTGATCTCAATTATGTGGTGACCACATACAACTGATTAAACTAGGGTAGGGTTTGATGTTCTAGTAAGGATCACTTCGTAGTATGTGGTCCAACACTTCTCGTTGGCTCTATTCTGGGATGAGTGAGTAGTCTGTGCTATCATAGATATGGAATCCATTCATTCCCTCGGGAAGTAGACAGACAATTCCCTTATTTGTTAACCCTATAAACTGATCGATGAGCCCAGTTTATACTATATTAGTTATGAACTAATTGATCACTAGGGGGTTAATGGTAAATAAGGATAATATGTTTCGAGAAGGGTTTACGGAGATATCTCGAATCGAAGGGAACAGTCTATGGAGGATTTATCCGTATGTAATGATTATATCAGTGGACACCTTATGACTCATAGTTGAGTATAAGTTATATATATTCGGCAGAGTTCAGTTTCGGGTTTATGGTGGTGTAATCCCGAATTAACAGATTGAATATTATTGTTCGGTCTGACGAATAATTTTATTTAATTTATTGTAGCTACTGAATATGGGTCCATGATCCCCGACGTGGCTCCTAATATAGCATATACGATTTCTCGTCGTTTCACCTCAATTGTAATTAAATAGTTGGATTGGACTATTTTATTGATATGTGGATTAATTGTTTAGTTGGACTAGATAATTAAATACATGGAAAAGAAATTTTTCATGGACTCGGCCCAGTGTGTCAAAAAATTGCGTGTGGACCTTTTATTTAATTAAGGTGGCGCAAATTTGATGTTAATGATTATTAAGGAATTAGTTTTCTTGGATAATTATTTAATGTGTGATTTATCTTTTATTTGTTAAATGATAATTCATGGAATATTAGATAATAATATGATTTATCCTAATTTGTTTGGGATAATTGTTTTATTTATCTTTTATTTGGAATAATGATTAATCTAATAATTATCTCTTAATTATTAAATCCTTGGAGGACAAGGATTACTCTCCTATATAAAGAGAGTTCTCCCAAGCCTTTTGACACATTGAAAACACGCCATTTTGTGAAGTATTATAGCTTGGAATTTTCGGCTATAATACTTGGGTTCGAGTTTTAGAAAAACTTTGGGTTTTTCTAAGTTAGCGTATCGAGGAGGTCCGGCGGCTTGAAACACCATCCACCTGGTGGTGCTTGGAGATACACGTTGGAAGACTTTGGCTTCTCAATTAGGCTCTCATATAGCTCGGATTGAAGATTGTTCTTGGTGTTTATTCACAATAAACCGGTAAACAATCTAAACCCCCTTGTAGGTTTAGATCTATTTATTTTATGTATTTTGGTTGACTAGATCTAGATCTATACTATTCCGCTGCGTAATCGAGTGGATCTTGATCCATCCGACGATATTACATCTAACAAGTGGTATCGGAGCCTTTGATCTAGCAATCAAAGTATTTAAATTATAGATCTAAGGAGTGAAATAGCATGTGTAGATTGCTTGTTTTTCGTTTTAATTTTTTTTTATTGATTTGAAAATTCATGATGAATGCCTTTGTGATTGTTGTGGTTGAAGAGATGGATTCGGGGTTGGTATTGTTTACCCGTAGATCTATTTTGTATCTCTCTTGTTTAGTAACAATTGAGCATAGGATTTGTATTTTAATTTAATGTCAATCAAAATTTATATGAAAAAATTGCATCTTTGTTGTAATTTTTTATATTCCGGGCTCGAAATATGAAGATCTTGCTGAAAATGATGAAGATCAAGGCGAAACCCAAGGTATGAACGAGGAGAAATGGGTAAAAACCTGTTTTTTTAATTAAAATTCTACGCTACAGGACTTTCTGCGACGCTGAAATGCGTCGCTATAAGTCTTTTTTTTTTTAAACTACCATGCGGCTAGGGTTTGCGGCGGCTGTACGTGATTGTTTTTTAACCTAATTTTTTTTTTATAGAAATCTGCTGTTTGGCAGCAAATTAATGAATTTTTTTTTTTTTTTTTTTTTTATGGAAATAATTTAAAACAGCCGCATATCATAAAAAAAAAAAAAAAAAAAAAATTTAAAGAAAAAGGTTTTCGTCAGTAAAAGTTTTCGTGACTAACAAATTCGTCGCGAAAATGTGTCGATTTTCGTCAGTAAAAGTTTTCGTGACGAAATGTTTTGTCACGGCTTTTGTTGCGTATGCGGTGACGCTAAAGGTGTCTATTGTGACGATCAGTAAATTAGTCATTAAAAGAGTTCAGTCGCGACAAATCTCATGTTTTTGTCACCAAAGGTTTTCATGACAACCCTCCATCTTTCTCACCAGAAGGTTTTTCATGCGACAAAACTTTTGTCACAAAATAATGAATATTTTATCACTAATTCAGTGTTGTTATCGCCAAAAGGTATAAACACATTTTTACATTAATGGTTAATATTGACAAAGACTTTGTCACTAGAAGTCATATTTTTTAATAATAATAAATAAATAAATAAATATTCCAAAAATAGAAAACTAATTAGAATAATAATAATATTATTATTATTGAAAATTTTAATTAAATAATAATAATATTAATAATCTACAACCTATAAAAAAATATACATGTACCCTACAAAAGAATAAAAAAATAATACAACACAATAGAATATTAAATAATTATTAACAATCATTTTGCAAGTATACAAAAACTTAACATCAACTCTAAAAATTTCAAAAAATACTTAAAAATTTAATAAATTAGGATAAATCATATATTTTATCAAACACATGATATCTCTTCATATATTTCATTCTACATAACAAATGTATGTTATGGTATATATGAAAAGTCAGGGAAGAAGAAGTCTAATTAATAAACTGAATGAAGCCTGATAAAAATGGATCCCTCTAACTAATTGTAAATAGGCTTTTTTAGGCTTCACAGTCTGTATAATCAAAGAAAATTAAATAAATTTACCTTATATATGTAGTCCATTTTCCATCAGTGATTGTGACTAAACCATGGTAATCCTCAGTCATGACATGGTCACGGGAAATGCTTGCAGTGCTCTTTGCTTTAGGATCTATTGCCAATGGCCTAATACCACTCCAAGCAGTGAGAACATCTGTTCGTCGTACCTGAAATTCCCAAATTAGATTAGTATTATTCAAGAAGAGAAAAATCTAAGAAAGGGGATTGTAAAACTCTATTAGTTCATAGGCAAAACAATAGTAAGACGTCATTTTGTCTGCATAGCTAAAGGGTGCATATGGCAACTACTCACAAGTTCAATCACGCCAAGTGATCTAAGATTCAAACCCAATGAAGGAATTTGATTAATATGCAAATGAAAAAATCATCGACATCAAATCACTGAAGAGGTTAATCTTGTATTGCTTAAGGATAAGGACTCAGGTGCACAAGAAAAAAAGCATATGATAGGCTGCTAACAGGCTTAAACTATTGCCACACAAGGATACAAGTTGTGTGCAAAACACAGAAACAAAATAAACAGACATTACGAAAGGGCCGGCAATATTTATCTACCTTACTCAAACTCCTGATTGTCATTTAACCATCACTCAAAAACTACATTAGAATACTATAACTTTGGCATTTAGAAGAGTTGGCATTTTATCCATGAAACTAAGTAAAGGCCTACTATGGTATGTTCTGCTTTTGATCGATTATTTATCTTATCTCATCAGGTAACACAAAATTTTGGCTCTGTTCAAGGCAAACAGTAGGTAATCAAACTGAGATCAAAACACTAAGTGAGGACTGATGTAAACACACATTATGTTTAGTCGGCAAAACATGACATGAACTAAATCAGAATATAGAAATTGATGCACATAAAGCATGCTGGAGAAAATGAACAATATAATTCATTTCAATAGAACATGTGTCCCTCACAATGAAACAACTGTATACAATAACAAATGTGAAGGACTTAAGAATGAAAATATCTCAGTTCTGTAATAGGTGACAAACATGGGTGATTACCTCATTTTTGGCATCAACAACTCTACCAACACCTTGAATTGGAGCTATATCTAAGTAGTCATGAGATGTTATTTCTGATTATCCTCCACCTGATCAAAGTAGAATTCCTGCAAACACAGGAAACATCAAATAGAAGAAAAATATTATAAAGAGTATTAGTTAAAAGAAAAAAAGTAGCTTTACCCGAATACAGGGTACTTGGCTGAGACCATTATCAGAATGTATAGAATAGCTTGCATCAGCCCAGATATCTGAAAAAGAATGATAATCCAAAGTTAGACATGAATTGTATAAAATGCTTGAATGCAAAATGATAAAGAAACTGAGGAGTTGATAGTTACATAAACTTACAGTTTTATCATGTTTCCAGATTTCCTTGCACATATAAAAGTGATCTATAAAGGACAAATTGGCAGTGGACTCAAAAATTTTAGCCAGATATGTAATTTTACATGCATGTGAACGGTCACAATTCAGTCATTGAACTTGTTCTAGTAGGAAGATCAAGTTAACATAAGATTCTACACCACCACATCAAATAAAACAAATTTCAAAGCAAATATATGAATTAAAGACAGGAAATGTGTTTTTACATCTGGTTTTGGAATCAAAGTAATATGTGTGTAAACCTCGTCGGTTTCTGATTCGGCCTATAAAATAGGATCTGGTTCTGGAATCAAAGTAATTTGTTCTTACCCTGCATTTTATTCAATGAAGCAGGCTGAAGCGGGATATTAACATGCAGCAAAACAGATTGCTAGTTGGACAAAAACAGACTTAGTAAAAAAGATTAGCAGGCAAACTAAAGTAAAAAATCTTAGCAGCAAACAAAATATTTACTTTGATCTCGATGGCCAAGAGACATAAGAAGGTGAAAAATAGCATCGGGACTTCCATCGACCACTCTAACTGCCATTATTGCTGGGTGGTCGTCGCAAACTTAGCGATGTAGTTACACATTTTGCAACATTAGACAACACACATACATAAACACCTTGGCATAACTTAACAAATATAAGAGACAAAAAGAATTAATTCACAAAAATAATGTAAACTAAGTTACCTAGGAAAGCTGTTAGTTACACATCTTGCAACATTAGACAACACACATACATAAACAACTTTTTTTTTTTTTCCAAAAAAAAAAGGAAAGAAATTGTAACAACGGATTCTGAGGCCTTGAAAGCAGAAACTTTATTAATGTTATGTTAACATGATCATTCATTTCTTTACAACAACAAAAAAACATAATCATTAAATACAAACAACAGATTTTCAGCTCAGTCAAAGGCTTGACTGAGGCAGATTCAAGACCTTATACTAAACAGACAAGTAAGAGTTTAAGGAGTAGCAGGGCTCGAACAAGACTTATCTTAGGCAAATTCTAAGGAACACACTTTAACCAAGCTAAGCAGATCAGGTGAACTTAGCATTTCAGAATGGCAGAGTTTTAGAACTACAAGAACACGCTTTCTTATAAATAAATTAAAAAAACAATATAATTGGGACCATAAAAGAGGCAGTTTACAACAAAATGCCAACATGAAATAATAAACAACAGGATAAAGACATGAAGAGATTGTGCATATAGAGTTAATCTCCCTTATAGTTGCTTCATAACAAATAAAATAAACCACTTATTTGGGATAAGAAAGATAGATGGGGCAAAGAAAAAGAAGTGAAGGACACTAACCATACCAAATGTTTCAACTATTACAATAAAAAAGATGAGTACATTGTAACAATCATAACCTCAGAACGCATCTGTAATGTATTTTGAGGGCCCTAAATAAAGCTGTGAAGAGCTGCAAAATAGAGCAATGCAACAGAAAACTTAGTTACCAAGAAATATGTAGATGTTTACTTTTACCAGCAACAAAAACAATAATACGTATTCAGAAACTTTAGCTCCAATGATTGGGTAGAATGAACATATGAAGGCATAACATAAATTTCATTTAGCTTTCACAATTAGGCATTGTCCCATAAATCTTTTGTTTGTTATAAGGTGCACGACATGCAGGGCTCCTTCAATCAGAATCGTTTTTCTCAGCCATGTCCATTATTTAATGCCAGCACCAAACACAAATCTACCAAACATGAAGAACTCGATATCATCAACAATTTTTTTCTTTTTCACAATGATTATAACTGACATTATCCCCTGACAATGATTATAACTGACAAACAAGTTCATAGTCTACTTCACAATCAAACAGATATTGTCAAGTCATATGAGAAAATAAAAAAAAAAAGTGGAATAAGAAATTTGAGGAAAAAATATCATTAATTCACTTATGCCAAGAGAATGCGGCCTTTAACCAGTTTATTAGAACCACAAAAATCATCAAACGGCCTATACAAGAGAGTGAGTAGCTAAACAACCAAGTATTATACTTCTTTCCTGACAAAGACATGAGATGCAGAAGCTGTTAGCATAATATAGAGCCAAGAGAAAAAAGATTTTCGCAAGATGCCCATAGGTTATTTACCAGTAGCTCCCTGGAAGTCAACAAGAAATGTTGTCAAATAAGCTGCTTGGGTGGCAGACATGTATTATGCATCTGTAAGATATAGTTAAAAACTTAAAATGCATGTTTCCCACCTAGAGAGGACATGTCTTTTCCCATGTACCAAGACTTCAAAAGTACTATTGGAAGATAAAACATCAAAAATAGATGGCAGAAGAATTTTAACTACGGAGGACCGGTGCTCTGCACTTTGTGAAAGCATCTGAGAAGTCAGGTTACAAAGATCCCAGAGCAAGTTCCCAGTCAAAGTCTCCAAACAACACCCATTTTCTGCACCTGATCCACATGAATGATTTCCAGTGTTCTTAATTTCTACAAGAGCGTCTAATATTTTCACAAGCATGTAGCAAGATACAGATAATGGGAAGAAGCTAGAATGAGACAACAATGGATCTCTTCTCACTGCATCAGTCAGTTTGTCACTAAAATGCCTCAGAGACTTCACATAGTCATGATGGTTGTCATAAAGTTCAAGATTCAGGCATGAAGTCCATTCATTGATTGATGATTCTTTGCTTTGAATAAGTCCCATCGATAATATATCCAATTAGTCTAAAGATAAACGGGACCAACATTCCTTCAACCGCATTCCAACAGCGCTTTTTCCCTAGAACATCAACAAACAAACTGACAACCTAAGCTTGAATCAGACAATGGAAGAAAAATCCTTGAGAGACAACAAAATAAGTAGTGCCCTTCCAAGAGACCACATTAAATACAGGTTACCATGCCATAAGATATCTATTCATATGCAGACTTCTCCCGTTTACCTCATTGAAAACCTGAAGATGAGACCCATGTGCCCACTTAAGAGTTGGGATCAGCACTGTCCAAATAAAAACTTCCAAATCGTTGACAGCAGGCCCTGCAACAAGAATTCTATGAACATCTAACAACAGCCCCTAGATTTATTAATAAATGAATACAAATAGATCCGATCACAGATAAATTTGAATTCTATGAACTACTTTTCAAAGAAACTTTAACTACTATGATATTCTTGATGATCCAAATAATCCCGAGCCACGTAAAAAGGGAGAAAATCAAAGAACATTTAGAGTGGAAAAGGATCTCACACAAACAGAAACTCAAGAGCACTGCCTCACGGCTCAGCTACATTGAAGTAGGGAAAGACAATAACTGGGAAAATGAGCTAGGTGAATATGTGATAGCTCGATGCATCATCCAACAAGTGGCAATCCCTCTTAGTTACTTTCATCATCTCTTTGCTTTAAAACAACTAATTACATCACCCATATGGCCTAAAAAGCAAATTGAATACTATGCTACGTAGAGAGAGGTTAAACAAACAACTAACATATGATATCGCCTCTCACTCAATTCCTACTATTCCAACCTACAAACCAGTTCAGCTCAAGCATATGATCCCTGATGCACACACAAAATGTACATTTACAACTCCAGCTCACCAGATTTCTTCAGCAGATGACAGACTACACTCACATATGATCCACCGACCCTGCCATGATTGATATTTTCATTTCACTCAGTAAGTTCCTGGAAAAATAGCAGCATTCATAACATCTCTGTAATATAAAATTTATTCAAACAGGCATGTTTGGAAAAAAAAATTCATTTGTCATTTGGAAGAAGTAATAAACATCATTTGCTCTCCCTTACTTTTTGCTTGCAATGCAACTCAGCCTTCGATTTCACAGATCATGAGCCTTGATTCTCGTTACATCAATCAACAAAACAAGCAAAATCCGGTAAAATTATTTTCTTCACAAATCCTCAATCCGATTCAATATGAAATCGGAAACGGAAACCGATAAAAGTAACTGATCGACGATGAACCGATTAGGAAGAATCATGAACCGACTTGCTGAATCTTGAAACCTAATTACTATGAGAATTGAGAAAACCACGAAGCCTTCCATTTGGAATTAAGAAATTACCTAAGTATCAGTTGTGCGAATAATCAAACCGCAATAAATCGGAACGCGCAATCTGCTTTCTTACAAAATCTGTTGAGATCGCACAATCGGAATCGGAAACCGTTAAAGGTAACGGATCGACGATGAACCGATTAAGAAGAATCATGAAACAACCTGCTGAAGATTGAAACCAGGATTACGAAGAGACTGGATTCATTGAATGAGGGGGAACGGTGATTGAGGTAGCAGAACAGAAATAGGGCTTTGTGGTAGTAGGTAAAAGGTTGTAGAGAAATGGCTGGGTTTATCGATAGAGTTGTCTGAAATTTGTGTCCTTTTTTT
The DNA here is from genome assembly GCA_026214975.1 of Gentiana macrophylla. Lineage (NCBI taxonomy): Eukaryota > Viridiplantae > Streptophyta > Magnoliopsida > Gentianales > Gentianaceae > Gentiana > Gentiana macrophylla. Next base: position 29,552,365 of record CM047809.1, on the reverse strand, counting down.
AGTTTATACCTTATCATATTTTTTTCCATCGAATTGGTATACCTGATAATATTTTGCAATGTAAAAAATTCAATCGAGTCGAACATTAAGATATCGAGTCGAATATTAAAATATCAAGTCGAGTAATATTTGAATTTTACAAACAAGAATTAGTCCATGAACTTCAAATAACTATCGAGTCTATTCGATCTCGAACCGATCACGAACTCATTTAGTTCATTTATACCCCTAATCGTGACAAAATGCTTGTTACGTAAATCATTATGGATTTCATAAACAAAAAAAAGTATGTTGTTGCTAAAGCCCTATAACAAAGTTTGTCGGACAACGCACAAGTGAAACCCTATCTTTTGTGACTACCCATCAAGTTTTTCGTAACAACATCTTTTTTTGTCACTAATTAGTACACATTCTCGTGACAAAATAAAACATTGTCACTAGAAGCATTCCTTTTGTGACAAAACTCCTCTTTGTCACCAAAGATTTGTCACAAAAAATCTTTTTTTTGTAGTGAATTGAGCATAGGATTTGTATTTTAATTTAATGTCAATCAAAATTTATATGAAAAAATAGCATCTTTGTTGTAATTTTTTATATTCCGGGCTCGAAATATGAAGATTTTGCTGAAAAGATGAAGATCAAGGCGAAACCCAAGGTATGAACGAGGAGAAATGGTTAAAAACCTGTTTTTTAAATTAAAATTCTACGATACAGGACTTTCTGCGACGCTGAAAAGCGTCGCTATAAGTCTTTTTTTTTTTTTTAAAACTAGCATGCGGCTAGGGTTTGCGGCGGCTGTATGTGATTGTTTTTTAACCTAATTTTTTTATTATAGAAATCTGGTGTTTGGCAGCAAATTAATAAAATAAAATAAATTTTATTTTTTATTTTTTATGGAAATAATTTAAAACAGCCGCATATCATCAAAAAAAAATTTAATTAAAAAGGTTTTATTTATCAAATAAATTGGATTTATTTTAAGTAAAAGCCTTTATCCTCTCGGGTGTTCGTGGTTCGTGATCCGGCGGGTCGAGCTCAAGATTCGAAGTTCAAGACTCGAAGATTAGATTAAGTTTTTACTTTTCCTTAGAAAATAGGTTAGTCGGGGGTACCAACGATCCATCTCGGTGTTTATTTTTCCGTTTTTTTTTTCGTGTATGATCGAAAATTGTTTGATATAACCGGAAATTACCATGACATGCATCATATCATGATTCCACTCCAATGCATACATGTAGCTAGTTTATTTCGAATAAATTAGGCATGTATAACTCGTATAATTAGTTTAAAGGCTTATTTAATTAATATGTGGTAGTTAATAAATAAGTAACTAATTATAAAAACCGAGGAACCGGGTTTTGTCAATCGTTACGATTTTAGTGATGGATTCTCGGTGAATCCCACTTAGATAAATCGTTGAGTTTTCGGTGAACTCACCTTAAACAGAAACGAGATTGCGCTTTGGTTGATAATTTTGAAATCGGAAAATCTTAGTACATGGGTTCGGAAATGGTCTAACCATGGTTGGGCGAATTCAACCGAGCTTCGGCTCAATCGACTCCCCTTCCACGTGTGATGTACGTTAAAGTAGTTCGACAAGACTTAGCATAGCCGATAAGCCTTCGGGCTAAACGGGGCTTCTCTAGCCGGATTAGCCTGAACTGTCACATATGTTCCAACAAATAAGACGGCGTAGGCTTGCCTACATAACCGACCCTGTTCGGAGTACTTTGATTTATTGTTTCCTATTGTCAAGACCGAAACCGTAATTAGTAAACCCACCACTTTTTTCAAATTATTGAGTGGGAGCGGGAAGGCGATAGCCAACCCCACGGCCTCTACTATAGATGCAAGCACGTGAGAGAAGGGTGACGCCTCGAGCCGCTTTGATTCCAGCCCCCTGCGGGTGGTGTTCATCCCTATCAAAATTCAAGGCTTGGTTTCCGAAAGGATAGGATTTCGGGTACTCGTTGAGTCACTGACCGACCCTGCGGTGGCACACTCGGGGCATACTTTGAGATCTGATATAGTAGGTCACACTCTTTATGGATATTTTGAAATATCTAGGCTAGAAAAAAGAAGGTAATCATTGATTAAAGACCGGGATGTCTGATTCCCGTGGGATGTTTGATTCTCAAAGTTTAATTTTTGAGAGAGATTGTCTCAGTTTAATCGTCACCTCTTTGACTGACCCTGCGGCGGCACTGAGGTGTGAGGTTAAATCCTTGGAATGGTAGGATAGACTTTAAACAAGTTTATTATTCCTAAAATAAAAATCTTGTAGTGAAATTTTAATTTTTGAATTTAACTTTTTTGTCATGTTTATTTACAACTTTAATCTCTAGACTACTAAACTGTTAGCAATAGGACTTCATTAAAAATGTGGAAAGTAAGAGGTACGTTGTGAATTATCAATAAATGCAATTAATTTTTAGGAAAAGATTTCTCTTGAGCCTTTAAAAACTTAAGTGACATAGTATAGGTATGTCACGGGTGTCACTCGTATTGAACGAGAGACGACCATACTTAGTTTACAAAAGATGATATAGGACTATCAGACAAATTCATTTAGTGAATTTTAAAAGTGTAATTACACAACAAATTTCTAAATTGAAAAATTGGAAAAATCATGTACATAAGGCGTTGCTAGTTAGACGGTATTTGGAACCGATAAACTATTGGGAGCCTTAGCCTTATGATTTATTGTTTTTCTGAATCATTAGAATGTGTAATGGACTGCACAAGAGTTTTTCCATTCATTGGAAAAACAAGAATAAAGCGTTACTAGTTAGACAGTATTTGGAACTGATAAACTAGTGGGAGCTTAGTTCTGGAGATTTTATAATCTTTGAAACATCATGAACACAACATTGCTAGTTAGACAATATTTCGAACTGATAAACTAGTGGGAGCTTAGTTCTAGGTGATGTTCTAATCTTTGAAAAATCATAAATACAAAGTGTTGCTAGTTAGACGGTATTTGGAACCGATAAACTAGTGGGAGCTTTGCTCTTATGATTTGTCGATTAGAAAAATCGAATAGTCCAAGCTAGTAACACTATCATTAGGCATCCCACAGTTCAAGAGTAGTGTCTACTCAAACGAACTGCTAGTTCAAGACTGTTTCCATTTAAGGAAAGTCGAGAATGGGAAAGAATGTTTATACGTGTTAGTCATCTAAACTAAGTAGTTTTAAGGCTAAACCGGAAAATTAATAAATTGGAAATTAGAGGATAAGGAAAGTGATTTCGGATCACTGACCAATGCATCCTTAGCAATTTTCTCAAAAAGCTAAAGTTCTTTGGAAGAACTAGGTAGCTTTGCATTAAACGATAAATAAAAATAGACAACGGGCAGTTATTTCAGATAGACTACTGGGAGTGATATAAGGAAATGAATCTCGGATTCCATTCTTGAGTATCACAGAAAATTCATTTTCTGTTTTCGGATTCGTTGGAACGAACGTATTCATTTTCAACAGGATAATTTGTTTGTCTTATTGACGATGAATATAACATTCGTAGCACGAACCCATGACTCGGATTTTTGTTTGATAAAGTCAGAACCATTAAGAAATGCTGAATAGGAATATGTAACACATCTCAAACAATATAAACGCAAATGGTTTCCGTATTTAGATAAACGCTTCTTTCTATTCTATTAATTAGTGTATGTTCCATAAAGACAAGATCTGAAGACTGGCTTAGGGTGATTCCTATCTCCCAGTCAAAGGAACACTGTCTCAAAGGAACCATGACTAAGCTTCCATTCAATCGGGAAAGGGTAATAGATTCAAAGAAGTTACATAGCTTGTTCATATTGACCTTCGGGGTCATATGAAAGGTACAAGCTAGTGGTAGTTTTTTCAAGTAGTGACATCTCGTCTGACAACTACTCGAAACTCCAATAACTTTATCCAAAATATTTGGAGGAAATCTCTGATTTCACCAGAGATAGAGTATTCCATACTCAGAAATAGGCTATTGCGTAGTCTTCGGGACTGATGCTCGGCCTGCCTCCCAGTGAAATGTTTTCACTAAGGGATACACCATAAATTTGCCTTATATAGTTATTGATGTGCTACGATATGCTGCTGAACTCATTTAAGATATTTGTTGCAAAATAACGGTTGTAATGAAAAATCGAGAAGTCTACCTAATAGATGCCTACGCATTTGTGGATAAGGAGTGAATTCGGTTCACCCCACTTCCGTGAATATAGACATTTAGCATTTAATGCTTGAAGGTAGGACTGGAAATTTTGCGTACACATTCATGTCGTGAAATATCTTAATGCATTGAGTAAAGGTTGGTTATAAAACTCGTAAAATCAGATAATGACGGTTATACTGTCAAACTCGGTCTGATAGAGTCTATAAATAATAACCTTGGATCTTGAAGTATTTATACTAAAGATGTTACTAACTGATTTGTTCAGTCCACATCCAACACCGGCAATTGGTGATAACACTAATAAAAACTACTAAACTAGATCAGTATATCAATCCATCCCGAACGCAGTGGGAGTATGGTTTGTCCATTACCCATTGCAGGACCTTATGGTCTATAGGGTAGATTGATGACCTATAGTCCTTTGTGGGCTGTGTAGGATCCTGATCATAGAGGTTGGTTTAAAAGCGATAACCCTATGAATGGAGTTTGATACTCCAATTCTGTTGAAACTCTTGAAGAACAACCTGAGTATCTCAGGCCTAGTGGGAGTAATTGGAACTACACGGAGAAGAGTCGAATGAATAGGAAAGTTTAACTTTCAACGCAAAGCTGAGAAAAATTTAGGGGTGATTCCCTAAACAGTAGAGAGTTAACCAGACCGTGATCTCTCTTACCACTCAGTCTTGCTTGATTTCGTCAGAAAGCGGGAAATAGGGGTGATTCCCTAAGACTTCCTTGCCAAACAACGGAATCTGAATTCATTCAGAACATAAGGGTTTTAGCTAAGAACAAATGACGGATTCGTTACAAAGCAGAAAATAGGGGTGATTCCCTAAGACCTTTTTCCGAGACTAACGGTATCTTAATTTATTCGGAAAGAACCTTTGGCAGATGCCTGCCATAGCTTATATCCTTTGGGGATTAAAGCAAACCTCTTGGTCATTTCAAAGTCATATATTTTAATATGTGGACTTGACCAGAATGTTGATAAGTCTTTCGTAGACTGGGCATCAATATTAGTAAAGTAGTATGTAGATTAGTGTTTGTGAATGGTAACACTGAAACAGTTGGAAACAACATGGGTGTGTTATCTGAAGTCAGAGTCTGACATGCCATCGGGATTCATTCTAAAGGATTTTATTTGCTCAAATTCGTGAGAATCGATCATTGGCAATCCCATCCATTCACATGTTTAAGATATTATTGCATTTATACAACATTCAACGATGTAGTCTACCCTGCCTCTCAGGAATGATTATCTAAACCTGCAGATGAATACTAAATGGGATGTGTATATTCTAGAATATAAGTGATAACACTGATTTTGGCATTAGGTCGGATTAAGGATGATCGTTAAGCCGATTTTGTCCTCAGTGTTGACTCAAAGGCATATTGAACGTGTACCACCGGATTAGATGGAAAAGCGACGTTTCGATCCCAAAGATTGACTCAAGCCGACAACCTACCTGATCAGTGTACCGAGTCACATGGTATTCGGATTCTAAGTATTCGCCGGGTCACTGACCTACCCTGCGGCGGCACACTCCGGTCGTGCTTGGAAGGATGAATTACTAAGATGCGCTTGGAGGGTACAGATTTGAGGGATACGTCTCACTTGTTTTGAGCAAGTGGGAGAATGTTGTAGATATAGATATAAAGGGTGTGCTCTAAAACAATTAATCCACTTGCCTTCCGTGCAAGAGGGAGATTGTTAGGTGTAGTACCCGAAAGACAATTATCTAATTGTTTTAGGACAGAATTAATAATTCATCTTATTATATGCATGTATGCTTATAATTAAGACACTACTGAAAACCCTAAGTACCTCGTTTATGTAATCACATAACTTAGTGTATGGCTATACACAAGAGGATTGAGTTAGTGATATGTACTTAAAATTAACTTAGTCCGTAGCGTTGATTAATCTGAGTACGGGTCTCATGATTAATATGCTAATAATACGCACAGAACACTTTAGGTGTGTGATCTTATCCGGTTTATCGGTAATAGGAAGTACTAGTGGGGCATTTATATATGATGATGATCATATAGAAATTTGGACCGATTTGATTTGAGTTCTCGATATAATTCCGTAATCGAGAAGTCTTATCGAATTACAAGATGATCATATATGGATTGATCTCAATCCTGAGGTGATCATAGATAACTGCTTAGACTAGGGTAGGGTTTGATGTGCTAGTAAGGATCACTTCGCAGTATGTGGTCCAACACTTCTCGTTGGCTCTATTCTGGGATGAGTGAGTAGTCTGTGCTATCACAGATATGAAATCCATTCCTTCCTTCAGGAAGTAGACAGACAGTTCCCTTATTTGTTAACCCTAGAAACTGATCGATGGGCCCAGTTTATACTATATTAGTTATGAACTAATTGATCACTAGAGGTTAATGGTAAATAAGGATAATATGTGTTCGAGAAGGGTTTATGGAGATATCCGAATCGAAGTGAAGCGATCTATGGAGGATTTATCCGTATGTAATGATTATATCAGTGGACACCTTATGACTCATAGTTGAGTATAAGTTATCTATATTCGGCAGAGTTCAGTTTCGGGTTTATGGTGGTGTAATCCCGGAATTAATAGATTGAATATTATTGTTCGGTCTGACGAATAATTTTATTTAATTTATTGTAGCTACTGAATATGGGTCCATGGTCCCCGACGTGGCTCCTAATATAGCATATACGATTTCTCATCGTTTCACCTCAATTGTAATTAAATAGTTGGATTGGACTATTTAATTGATATGTGGATTAATTGTTTAGTTGGACTAGATAATTAAATACATGGAAAAGAAATTTTTCGTGGACTCGGCCCAATGTGTCAAAAATTGCGTGTGGACCTTTTATTTAATTAAGGTGGCACAAATTTGATGTTAATGATTATTAAGGAATTAGTTTTCTTGGATAATTATTTAATGTGTGATTTATCTTTTATTTGTTAAATGATAATTCATGGAATATTAGATAATAATATGATTTATCCTAATTTGTTTGGGATAATTGTTTTATTTATCTTTTATTTGGAATAAGGATTAATCTAATAATTATCTCTTAATTATTAAATCATTGGAGGACAAGGATTACTCTCCTATATAAAGAGAGTTCTTCCAAGCCTTTTGACACATTGAAAACAAGCCATTTTGTGAAGTATTGTAGCTTGGAATTTTCGGCTATAATACTTGGGTTCGAGTTTTAGAAAAACATCGGGTTTTTCTAAGGTAGCGTATCGAGGAGGTCCGGCGGCTTGAAACACCATCCACCTGGTGGTGCTTGGAGATACACGTTGGAAGACTTTGGCTTCTCAACTAGGCTCTCATATAGCTCGGATTGAAGATTGTTCTTGGTGTTTATTAACAATAAACCGGTAAGCAATCTAAACCCCCTTGTAGGTTTAGATCTATTTATTTTATGTATTTTGGTTGAATAGATCTAGATCTGTACTATTCCACTGCGTAATCGGATGGATCTTGATCCATCCGACAATATTACATCTAACATCTTTGTCGTTCATGACTCATGACACATGACTGCCGAGAGTTTTGGACATGGTCCGAACTCGATGCCTTAGCCTTTTGGTTCCATGGAACTTTTAGCTTCACTGGCTGTCAATCGAAATGATCATGTTGCCTAACCTCGATGCCCTAGTAAATTCTCTCCCTTAGGAGTCAGATTACGTCGCTGTCGACTCGGACTTCGATGCCATTGCATTTTCGACCCATTAGGACTTATAAACGCTGACTGTCGACACTGAAGGCGTCCAACTTGCGGATCCTTGTAGACCGTTGAGTAGATCCTTTGCGGAGTGGATCCTCGAGATACGCAAGACACTAGTCAAAAAGTCGCAATAACCATGGGGATAGTTCCCGAAATAAGAAGGCTCGTCCCGCCATGCTCGGCTAGGAGAGTTCCAAAATAAGATAGCTCGACCCGCCAGTTCGGTAGGGTGAGTTCCAAAATAGTATAGCTCGAAGATAAGATGCTGATTCAAACTCGGACTTATTAAAGATTCGCTCATTGGTGAGCTCCAAATATGATGCCTAGTTTTATTTTAATTCAATTTTTGCAGTATGTTGCTTATCGCTTTTTGTTGTCTGTCTTTCACGATTCGATGTCTTTTAGCTCTTCACTTGTCGAGCCTTTGGCTCTGTTTGCTAGTTTCTTTATCTATTTCGTGTTGCCCCCCAAGTGTATTATGAACCTTTGGTTCTTATTGCACTTGCGAGTCTAGTTTGTTTGAGATCGACTTGATCACCTTAGCATTTTTTGTCACACGGACTAGTTCTGCAATAGATGTATCGTTTTCTGGGCGTGTGGTCTGACTTTGCGAACCGTCCCTCTGCCTTAGAATTTTTTGCCCGTTGGGCTCGTTTTTCTTTTCGGCTGGTCGAATTTTTTGCCTTGTTGGCTTGTTTTGCTTTTGGCTAGTCGAATTGTTTGCCTTAGCATTTTTTGCCTTGTAGGCTTGTTTTGTTTTTGGCTAGATTGAGGGGTCCGACTTGCGGATTTTCCCTCCTGGATAAGAAGGCTCGTCCCGCCACGCTCGGCTAGGAGAGTTCCCAAATATGATGCCGAGTCGAGCTCGGATTTAGGGCAAGACGAGTCCGTAGAGCTCGAATGCCGGTGCTCGATATCTCAAGTCTTTGTGGGGCAATGTGATTGTGATAAAAAACATTACACATATAATAAAGACTTACAAAGTATATAAGAATTTAAAATAACAATTGTAAGAACCTGGAGAGCTAAAGAGCTCGGCTCGATCCTTGGAGCTCGAGAACTTGCTTCGTGGATAGCTAGATACGGTAGATAATTTGCAGTTTTCTCAGGCGCCACAACAGTGTCTTTCCGGTGGAAATCAGACCTCGAAACGGACTCCGATCGGCACGAAATTTGGAGGGAGCGTTCTTACCTCACTTTTCTTCGATGTGACCGGTGGAATTGTTCTTTCGACGGCTCAATATCCGGGAATAAGCCGCCGATCTGGCAGCTGCTGTCCAGAATCCTGCAGTTTTTTTGGTGCCTTGCAAAAACTTCCTTGTCACGATCAGGTAATCAAAAGAACTTCGATCGGTCTGAAATTTTGAGGACCGTTCGGTCCTCATAACTCTTGAATCTGACCGGTGGATTTGTTGTTCCAACGGTTCCATTGGCGGAAAAATTCTTTCTATTTATCTGTTGACAATTAGGGTTCTGCTGCGTTTTCGGGGCTGGCCGTCACTTTCTTGGCGACAATCGGGCAACCAAACGAACTCTGATTGACCTATAGTTTTGAGGGATTGTTCGTAACACCTAATAATTGATTCTGACCGGTGGGATTGTTGTTCCAACGGTTAAATCGGCAGAAAAAGGCTGCCGATCTGTGTACTCCCAATTAGGGTTCTGCTGCGTCTTTTGATATAGTAGCAGCTCCTTGGCGACGATCGGGCTTCCAGACGGACACTGATCGGCATGAAATTTTTAGAGATCATTCTTCTCTATGTATTATTTAATATGACTGTTGGAATTTTCATTCAATGGTTGAATTGCTGGTAACAGGCCGCCGACCTGAAACTGCTGATTAGGTTCTGCTGCGTTTCTATAATACAACTGCAACTTCATTGCGACGATCGGACAATTACACGAACTCTGATTGGGATGAAACTTTTAGGTCTTGTTCGTTCCTGATAATCCTTGATTATGACCGGTGGAATTGTTTATCCAACGGTTCAATTGGCGGAAATAGGCTGCCGACCTGTCTGCTCCCAATTAGGGTTCTGCTGCGTTTTTGATACAACAGCAACTTCTTGGTGACGACCGGGCACTAAAAATAACTCCGATCGGCATGAAATTTGGTGGGATTGTTCGTACCTCCTTCTCCTTGAATCTGAACGGTGGAAATATTGTTTCACCAATTGAAACTCCGGCAATAATCCGTCGATCTAACTGCGTTTTTGGGGGTGCTCCGTTTTTGGTGATACAACAGCATCTTTCCGGCGACGATCGGGCATGTAAACGGACTCCGATCGGCATGAAATTTTGAAGGTTTGTTCGTCCCTCCATAATTTTCAATCTGAACGGTGGAATTCCTGTTCAACGGTTCAAGTTCCGGAAATCAACCACCGATCAGACTGCGTTTTTGGCTTGTTTTCGCCATTAATTGATCACGAACCACCTCGATCCATTACCAATAGAAGGCCCTCCTTCTAGCTCCAATGATGATGCTAGATTTTGTCATGTAGAATTTCGGGTCAATTTAATCTACGGATGATCGAATCAAGGATGATTTTGGGGGTGATTTTAGACTGAGCCTGAGAGTTTCTCTCAGGTTGCCTACGTATCCTGTCATTGTCCAGGAATCAAGCCTTACGTAGTTCCTGGTACGTGGTATTTATAATGATAATGCATGCCCTAACCCTAATATTAAGTCGGTTCTAGCTATTGTCACATTTACCCTTCGTGGGCCCTACCCTTCGCCCAAGCTACCATATAGATAATGGGCCCTCGTAGCTGGTGCGGACTCTGTCCTCGAGGCCGACTGGATTGACCTGCGATAGCCGACTCTGGGATCATCGCCTTGCACTGCTCAAATGTCGATCATCGTAATCCCGAGCCTGGGGTCCGACCTACATGCCTTGACACTTATTCGTAATGTGAGGACCAACCGATAGACGACACGGGGAGGGGTGAAACCCTGTATCGTCAGAAATAGAACCGACGGAAACGTGCGTGCGGCGGGTATATTGCAGCAGGAATTACGTCCAGTTGAGACGTTGGAGCATCTTTTTTATTATATATATTTACTTTTCGGGTCCGGGTCAGGTAATTGACCTTAAACGTGCTAATTAGCAGATTTTCACTCTTTAATATTAATATAGATAGATATACACTGACGAGAATCCTTCCCAGATCAAAATCAATTTAGTACTATTTTTCAGAATTTTTGTGTTGCAAAAAAATGCATTATTAATTAGTATTATTTATTTATAAGGACGTGTTTTGAGACTTAATTAGAACTTAGGACATCCAAAAAATATCATTAGTTATAAGGACAAAATAATACCAAACTGACAAAATTACCCTTATAACATACGCAGCTTACAAATCAAAAGAAAGAAGGAAAAATAGCCGAATTGATCCCCCTGGGCACTCCTTTCGTCAATTTTCTTCTTCTTCACAAATTTTTTTTTTGGTTGCTTTTCTCTTCTTTTAAATCATCAATTTTAAAAAAAACACTAGTTTTGGGATTAAGGTTTTGATCAAAGAAGGAACCATTGTTGCTGCTCTTTGTGCTGTATTGGATTATTTAGTTTTATTAGGAAGAGCAAGGAAGATGAATTTGCTGCTGCTGAGCTTTAGATCTGATCTGAACCTGCAAATTTGCGAGAAAAGTTTACCAGACTTCTCTTTCTTTCTATCGACGCTATAATTCATCTAGTTGAATTCAAATTTTCGTTATCCTCTACATATTTATTATAGATTTTGAATTTTGTTTCAGGTCCTGTACATCGGTATTTCAAACGAGACTTCGTATGGAGTGATGGAATTCATTCCTGCTGCTAAAGTTGAAGTGCTGCCAAAGATAATCAGTATCCAGAACAGCTACAGTTTGCTAGTCAGATGTAAATTCGAAGGTAAGTTTCAATCAGATATTTTCAGTCGATTTTTTCGGGTCAATTATTGATTATTATCAACCAAATTGTTTAGAATATGATACCTGATAGGCTTCACCTAGGTGCTGGTGTGCTTGCCGGTTATGACAAGCTTCAGTTAATCGTTTTCTGAAAGAAGTGGTCATATTTTCTCTCTGTAGCAGTGCCCACTTGCATTTCTGTGTGCTTAGAATGGTGGTTGTGTGCTTAGAATGGTGGTGATCACTGCATCATCCGCGTCACTGCAAACACTTTATTCATCTTATAGCATTTATATGCATCATCCTATTATGAAAAAGAGGAAACTTGAGATTTTAGTTCAAAGTAAAATTAAATTCAGGTGTTTTTTTCAATGAGCAAATGCTATTGAATGGTTTGATGCTAATTTTCTTCCAGCTATTCTCTTAAGATTTCTTATTTCTTAGCACCATGAATTTCTTTATGATTTTGATCTTTGTAGATTCCTTAGATGGTTGTTTATGTTCACTAAATGGTCTCTAGTCTGACTTGCTATTTCATTTTCTTGTAGTTGCTGATGTAATGTTGTGGCGTCGACGCCATGTTTCATTTGGTGTATGTTTGTAACAGTCATCTTATGTGATCATAAGCAAGCAAAGATAGATATTGCAAAACTCGTGTGCGGCAAATAGCAATTGCGTCACTGTACAAGTTTATGCATCAAACTAAGCTGAAAATTGAGCAGCAAACAACTAGCCTTTACAAGTTACTTCTTAGAATTATATGAAAAATAAATGTTTGGATCGATCTGGTGATGTCTTTCAACTTTATGAATTTGTTGAAGAAATTCAAGCAGTAAATTTAATGCAAATCACTTTTTCACTGTTTAATATATATAATGAATCCTTTGTTTGATCACTCTTGAGAGTTTTTTATTTTAATGATCATACGGCTGTTTATACCTTCAATAGACATCTGTTTCAATTCCACTTCTTGTTTTCATCAGTTTTTTTATTTTATTTTAACAATACTTGTAAGACAATTTCAACAGAGGGCAAGGTGTTCATGGGTGTTGTTTGGTTAGATGGTCCAATTGCATCATCCCTTAATTATGCCGTGTCATTTCCTTTTGTTGAATGCTTTGGTATGATTATGAAAGGCTTTGGATGATATTTTATTTTTTCCTTTCTTTTTTTTGAGTAATGATCCGGACACAACCGTTGTGACACAACGAGTGTCACATAATGTATCGACACCGTGGATCATGATGTAATAATGATCAACTAGTTTAACATGCATATTTGATTGCCGATGTCACTACATAAATTGTTGATGTCATTCATATATGATTGCTGATGTCACTGCATATAATGTTGATGTCACTGCATATCTGATTGCCGATGTCACTGCATAAATTGTTGATGTCACGCATATATGATTATCGATGTCACTGCATAAAATGCCGATGTCACTGCATAAATTGCCGATGTCACTGCATAAATTGTTGATGTCACTGCATAAAATGCCGATGTCACTGCATAAAATGTTGATGTCACTGCATATCTGATTGCCAATGTCACTGCATAAATTGTTGATGTCACGTATATATGTTCCCGATGTCACTGCATATATGATTGTCGATGTCACTGCATATATGGTTAATTAATCAGGGTGGTGACTGCATCGTGGTGGTCAATGCATCGGGGGTGGTCAATGCATCGGGTTGGGCAATGCATCGCGGTGGTCAATTCATCGCGGTTTTCGCTGCATCGCGGTAGTCAATGCATCACGGTGTCATTTTATCGTGGTGTCTTTACATATCGGTGGTCACTGCATCGCGATTGTTAGTGCATCGCGGTGGTCAATATATCGCGATGGTCAGTGCATCGGAATGGTCAATGCATGAAGGTGGTCAATGAAAAAAAAAATTCATCGTCCAGATCCAAAAAAAAAAAAAAAAAAAAAAAACAAACAAACAAAAAGACAACAAGAACAACAACGTGAGATTGTAAATAAAAAATAAGAACAATAGATATACGGCGTCCAGTTTGGCGTTTTTTTTTTTTTTTTTTTTCTCTTCATTAAGGGTATTTGGGTCTATCTACCTAATTTTTGTCCTTATAATTAAGTGTTTGTTTTGAGTGTCCTTTTTGCCTAATTAAGTCTAAAATGTGTCCTTTTCAATAATTGTCCCTATTAATTATTGTGACATGCACTAATCATTTAATATCTTTTTTTAAATTCAAATATTTCAACGACCATATTTCCTTTTTCTTCTCAATTTTGAATTAGCTACCATTTTCGTTTTCTGTACTTTTCAATTTTAATGTCAAGATGGATCCTAATGAATTTACGTACCAACAATTGGTATTCTTGCTTGGTATTGTTAAATTTAACCACTGCCCATGAAGAGTTAATTGTATTTTTGAGCTCATGACACTGTTTGACGATTCATTTCTTCTTTTGCGGACCTATGGGTATTTCAAAAGCTTATTATTTGCTGTTTTGGGGGCGATTTTGTGGTTCAACAACTACCGTGATAACAATTAACATAGAAAGGAATACGGAGGTTGAATTACTACGCCAGAGTTTTTGTTTATTAGAATCCTTTGCGAGGGATAATACTTATTGGTAGGGGTAAAATAAAATCGGAGACCAAACCAACCGGCCGAATCAAACCGGTCCAAACCGAAAATGCGTAAACCATGGTTCATTGGTTGGTTTTTGTATTGTAAAAAATCAAACCGTGAAAAACAATTTGGTTTTGGTTTTCTAAGATAAAAATCGGACCAAACCAGAACCGGATATATATATATATATATATATATATATATGTGTGTGTGTGTGTGTGTGTGTGTGTGTGTGTGTGTGTGTTTATGAATATCGACACTATTAATTAAGGAGCCTTTATTTGCACCACACCAATCCAATCGTGTACCACTCTACTTGTGCACCACTCTACTTGTGCACCACAGTAAAACCGACTTTTCATCAGTACATTGTGAGAACTGATCACCACAGTGAACCGAATTTTTATCGGCCCCCCTCAATTATCATTACATGTAAATAACTAATATTTCAGTCCATGATCTATTAATTGTTCAATCAACTACCTCACACACGTAGTTTGATGCACATTGACGATGCAGAATAATGCACCACCGATAAATCAGGGGCACGTGTAATCTAAGGGTGAGCTGTAAAGGAATTGAACGGCTGTAACTGTGTAAAAGATAGTGCTTTTGGTGCTTTATGGCTGAGTCCAAGAATGTATATTGGATTGCCTACGTATCCTGTCTGAATGTCCAGGAATCAAGCCTTACGTAGTTCCTGGAATGATGTATTTATTGGCACATGCCCTTCTTCTGCCCTAAGTTTAGGGCGGTTAGGTCTATTGACATAAATACCCTTAAATGGGCCTTGCCCTCCTGCCCAAGTAACCTGCTGGGTGGTGGGCCCGAGTGTCTGGATTTGAAGTCTTGGCATCGACTCGAGGCATACCGACATGGGTGATCGAGGTGGGACACTTGCGTAATCTGCCTGTCATTGCGGTCTTCACTGATATGCATAGCATTCGATCCGATGTGGATCATCAGCGTAGAGTTTTCCACATGCCAGCCGGACCAATCAGATACTTCCACGTGGAGGAGTGAATCCCCGTATCATCACACATCCTAATAGGACATACGACAAGATGAAATAAAACAGTTTATATGGCTTTATATGATCATCTTAATTGAAAAATATGATAATATAATGTTGTGCGCACGCACACACACATATATAGAGAGAGGACCCAATCAAATTCTAGTTATGGTGTATGGTGGATGGAGAATGAGAATCTTGTATGATTGTCGTATGAATAATGACATGAATTCGTTGAACCGTGATAATGCCCTTTCAGTGAATTATTTGTTAAAAAATTAGACAAAAAACCGGAAAAAACCGTAACCAAGTCGATCCAAACCGGACCGGATAAAATGGTTTTACCTAGCTATGGTTCGGTTTTGGTTTGTAAATTTTGAAACCGTAAAAAATGGTTAGGTTTTAAAAATGGTTGAAAACCGAAAAACCCGACCATGTGCACCCCTACTTATTGGTACTATCTTGTGAATAGTTAGTTCACCATTATTTTAAGAGCATCAGCGTAGACAATTGTTTTCTATACCGGGAAGTTTTTGTGTTGTGTGTACCTACGTGCGGATACACGCCGTGGCACATTACACACCACACGATTTCATTCTGTAATTAAACTGTGTGGTTTTGATCGTTTCACCCGTCACATCTGCTCAAATCTCTACCCCACACAAGTATTTCCCTTCTATACCATATTTCAATTTTCTTCTGTGACACGACAAACAATTTACTGTTGTAAAAATATAGGCTTTCAAGGGAATGTAAACAACAATGTCAAAACTAAAATCGCAGGAAAAATTAAACTTGATATGACGTAGAATCATGTCGAACACTTTCCTACAAAAGTTATTCGACCCTTATACGATGCCCCGGGTTGCACGAATACTCTTGTGAGATAAGACTACGTTTCCCTTCTCTTTTTGGCACCAAAAGAAAAGATTACTAATGGAGTTTTGTAAGAAGTTATTGACTCTCAAAGATGAAGAAGAACTTGAATGTTTTTATTCTTTTATGATCTTATATGGTCTCAAAATGATCATTTATATGTTGGTTAAACAACGCTTTCGACCTCGGCTCGAGATCGATCGAGCATGAAAAAATGCTCGAGATCGGTTCGATAACACATTAATCGTTACACCCTAGTTCTAACATATAGACACCTTTTTGGAAATGTGTTATATGGAAGAAACTGTTGAAAAACAATGAAAAGACACACCAATTCACAAAATCGAGTCACAAGCGGGCGCTGTGGTCGCTCATGAACACCGGAAATCCGAACAAGAACCTGTTCAATTTCCTGCTTGAAAAACCTTCACAGGCGGGCGCCTGTGGTGACAGGTGGCTGCCTATCCCTCTGCTTTTCCTAAATCGAATTTTTGTGTCTTTCAAGTAGCTTTTCGAACTCTACTTGATTATTTACATCCGTAAACTCGTAACCACTTATATGAGCGTGCACTCCGCACCTCCAAACCCACAATAGAGTGTTTTGAGTTCACCCATCTTTGTACCAAACCCTTAATTACACAAATGGACATGGTTATACTTAAATCACCAACATTCCTCCCCCATTTAAGTGTAATCCTTGGTTTAGCTAAAACCAGTCAAATCATAACAATTCATGCATCAATGATAATATCACGAAGATTGAATTACCACCTAGTAATATTACACATTTCAATTATCCGAGCATCGGGGTGTGTCTAAGCATTGAACCCCTTTACACATTTTGAATACATGAAGATATTATACACATGAATTAAGATAACTCTAAAAGTTTATTCTTGACACTAATTAACTAGGCCTTGTGTCCATATCCATTCTTGAGCATACATAAAGCCAACCCTAGAACTTCCTTGAAGTGGCCAAACTTCATACTCATATAGGTGAGCCTTTTATTGATCGTGCACCTGCAATAGCACTTTGTCAAAAGACTCATTAAGAAGAATATCTTCAACATAATCTTGCAGGTCATAGCACATACCTTTGGGACAATATCATGTGCTCAAATCTAAGACAATAGGCCTTCCACATTGAATTCTATTGTATTAGAGGGGAATTGGATATCCTACCACCAAGATTTATATGGGTTGTAAACCCATCCCGATTACCGACTTATGTACCAAGTCTCTAGCCAATCCTTTGGTTAAGTGATCGGCTAAATTATGTTGAGATCTCACAAAAACAACCGAAATCACCCCATGAGTAATCAACTCACGTACCGCGCTATGTCTAACGCCCAGGTGTCGCGACTTACCATTATACACTTGACTATATGCTTTAGACAAGGTAGATGCACTATCACAATGGATAGAAATGGGTGATATTGGTTTAGGCCATAATGGAATTTCATAGATCAAATTCCTAAGCCACTCGCCTCTTTTCCGGTTCTTTGCTAAGGCAACAAATTCCGACTCCATAGTCGAGCCAGTAATGCATGTTTGCTTTTTGGAAGCCCATGAAATTGCACCTCCTCCAAGTAAAAACACCCAACCACTAGTAGAAGAATGATCCTCTACATTGGATATCCAACTAGCATCTGAGTATCCTTCTATTATTGAAGGATGTCCAACATAAGTCAAGCCAAAATCCTTGGTCAACTTAAGACACCTTAGTACACGAGTTACCGCACGCCAATGATGACTACTCGGATTACTCGTAAACCTGCTTAAATTTCCAACCGCATAAGCAATATCCGGACGTGTGCTAGTCATAGCATACATCAAACATCCTATCACCCGATAATACTCAAGTTGTAATATCGGATTTCCCGTATTAGGCATGAGTTTCTCATTAGGATCCATGGGAGTATTAACTGGAGTAGAATTTTCACAATTGAATTTCTTTAACACTTTCTCAATATAATGAGATTGTGTCAAAGAGATCCCTTTGTCACTCCGTTTGATCTTGATTCCAAGAATCACATCCGCCTCCCCTATGTCTTTCATAGAAAAACTTGATGACAAAAATGTCTTACAAAGGTCAACTTGTTCTTGGTTAGTTCCAAAGATTAACATGTCATCAACATATAAGCAAATTATCACACCACTACCGGTATTGTCAAATTTGCTATATATACACTTGTCAGATTGGTTAAGCTTAAAACCATTAGACAAGACAACCTCATCAAATTTATGATGCCATTGTTTAGGTGCTTGTTTAACCCCGTACAATGATTTAACAAGCATACACACCTTATGCTCATTTCCAGGCATAACAATCCCCTCCGGTTGTTTCATATATATTTCTTCTTCCAAATCTCCATTCAAGAAGGATGTTTTAACATCCATTTGATGGATTACCAGATTGTTAATAGCAGCTAGGGCAATCAACAATCTAATTGTGGAGATTCTAGAAACCGGTGCATAGGTATCAAAATAATCAATACCTTCCTTTTGCCTAAAGCCTTGAATTACCAATCTGGCTCTATACCTGTCGACAGTACTGTCAACTTTCATCTTTCTTTTAAATATCCACTTGCAACCCAAAGGTTTGCAACCATGTGGAAGATCCGCAAGAATCCACGTGTTGTTTCCCATTATGGAATCCATCTCATCATTGACAGCTTCTTTCCAAAATGACACGTCTCGAGACTCCATAGCCTCCTTAAACGTCTTAGGATCCTCATCAACATTATAACAATATGAGTATTGAAATCCTACTTCATCTCTTGTTCCTTCCATCAAATAAGTTTGATAATCGGGTCCAAAAGACTTTGGTTTCCTAGCCCTGTAGCTTCTATGAAGCTCGAAAGGCTCATCTTGAGAATCAACATCATTGTTGTTCTCTACTCCAACAATAGTAGGAGTTATATCTTTTGGCCTCGGTATAGAAGTAAACCGATGTTCATCAAAGATGGCATCCCTCGACTCAATCACCGAATGAACAGCAACTGAATCATTAGGCTCTATAACATAGAACCTATATGCTTTGGAATGCAAAGCATATCCAATAAAGATACAATCAATGCCTCTTTCACCCAAGGTTTTAATCTTAGGCACGGTAAGTCTTACAACAGCCCTACAACCCTAAACTCGTAGATAATTCAAGTATGGCTTCTTTTTGAACCAAAGTTCATATGGGGTGACAATGCAGAATAATGCATCACCGATAAATCAGGGGCACGTGTAATCTAAGTGTGAGCTGTAAAGGAATTGAACGGCTGTAACTATGTAAAAGATAGTGCTTTTGGTGCTTTATGGCTGAGTCCAAGAATGTATCTTGGATTGCCTACGTATCCTGTCTGAATGTCCATGAATCAAGCCTTACGTAGTTCCTGGAATGATGTATTTATAGGCACATGCCCTTCTTCTGCCCTAAGTTTAGGGCGGTTATGTCTATTGACATAAATACCCTTAAATGGGCCTTGCCCTCCTGCCCAAGTAACCTGTTGGGCGGTGGGCTCGAGTGTCTGGATTGGAAGTCTTGGCATCGACTCGAGGTATACCGACATGGGTGATCGAGGTGGGACACTTGCGTAATCTGTCCTGTCATTGCGGTCTTCACTGATATGCATAGCATTCGATCCGATGTGGATCATCAGCGTAGAGTTTTCCACATGCCAGCCGGACCAATCAGATACTTCCACGTGGAGGAGTGAATCCCTGTATCATCATGGGGTAATAGGATTCCTTTAATTAGGAATTCTATTCAGCAAATAACAAGCCGTTAACATGGCTTCTCCCCAAAATGCCTCACTCAAACTAGAGTAAGATAGCATGGAATTAACCATCTCTTTAAGAGTACGGTTTTTCCTTTCTGCTATGCCATTTTGTTGTGGCGTATACGGCGCTTTAATCTCATGTATTATACCACATGACCCGAAAAAGGTTGGATCAAAATATTCACCACCTCGATCGGTATGCAACCTTTTTATTTTAAAGGTTAATTGTAATTCTACCTCATTTTTATAGATTTTAAATTTATCTATCACCTCGTCTTTAGAATGAAGTAGAAATACATAACAAAACCGTGTGCAATCGTCTATAAATGTTACTACATATCTTTTATTACCAAAAGAAGGCGTTGAACATAAATCACAAAGATCACTATGAATAAGTTCTAAAACGGAAGACGACCTTTCAACACTATGAAAAGGTTGTCTCACAAATTTGTTTAACATACAAGTATTACACTTATTCATATTCATGTCATGAATGAGTTCTGATCGATGGAACCATGCTACTTTAGACATTATCAACATACGCTTATAATGAACATGTCCCAACCGAGCATGCCACAAAACAGAACTATTAACATCATGAATTGCAACAACATTATTTACAACATCTTGCTGAATATTTATCATAAACATGCCATTACATAAGTAACCAAATCCAATAAATACACCACACTTACTTAATATGTTCTTATCCGACTCATATACTTGTTTATAACCTTCTTTACATAACAAACTACCAGAAACCAAGTTTTTCCGTATACACGGAGCATGCAACACATGTTTTAAAATAATACATTTTCCAGAACTAAAAGATAAAACAACACTTCCAATTCCAACTATGGCAGCCCTTGACTCGTTTCCCATAAGTAGCATGGTTCCATCGATCACAGGTTCATAGTTTTTAAACCAGCTTCGATCCTTGCAAACGTGTCTCGTTGAACCCGAGTCAATCCACCAAGCAACATCATCATCCTGCATATAAAATGCCTCAGAAATTAGTGGTACAAAATTCACATTGGAATTAAATCCACAAGTAACATTCTGACCTTGATGTTTAGGAGCACCTTGGTCCTTAGACCCTTGCACCGAACTGTTGTTTGGTCCTTTCTTCCTTACTCGACAATCAACCCTGAAATGTCCAGTTTTTCCGCAATTCCAACAAGCACCTTTCGGTTTTTTGTTGGTATCTTTGCCATTGATTTTGGAAGACTTTTTCTTATCTTTTCCTTTGTTCTTATATGAACATTCACCGTCTTCCATCATATTGATAGAGGTCGAATCCATTACCTCTTTACCCTTGGTTTTACCGTCCTCTTGCGCCCTTAGAGATTCCTCTATACGCAAGTGACTACCAAGTTCTACCAGAGATAATTCTTCTTTTTTGTGCTTTAACATGTGTTTAGAATCTTTCCATGATGGTGGAAATTTATCTATAATGCTTGACACCGAAATAGACTCATCCATTTCCATTTTATGTTGTGCAAACTGACCCAAAATGCGTAGTAATTCATTATACTGTTCCATTACTGACCTTGAATCTACCATGTTATATTTCATGAAATTACCAACCAAGAACTTTTTACTATAGGCATCTTCATTCATGTATTTAGACTCTAGTGAATCCCAAAGTTCTTTTGCAGACTCAACATTTTGGTAAATGTCAAATAATGAATCAGACATACCGTTTAGAATGCGACCTCTACAGATGTAGTCATCATTCTCCCATTTGTTCTTCCTCCTCAGTTCCTCCAGTGGTCCATCATCCATCACTTCAGGCATCGGTGTACTCATCACATACACCACTTTCAATGTTGTTAGCAGAAAATGCATCTTCCTTTGCCATCTTCTAAAATTGACACCTTCAAACTTTTCCAATTTTCCAAAATTTGTAGTCATCTCCTTGAAACTTGACATTGCAGAAATTCTGAAATAAATTTTGTAGATTGTTGTAAAAATATAGGCTTTCAAAGGAATGTAAACAACAATGTCAAAACTAAAATCGCAGGAAAAATTAAACTTGATATGACGTAGAATCGTGTAAAACACTTTCCTACAAAAGTTATTCGACCCTTATACGATGCCCCGGGTTGCACGAATACTTTTATGAGATAAGACTATGTTTCCCTTCTCTTTTTGGCACCAAAAGAAAAGATTACTAATGGAGTTTTATAAGAAGTTATTGACTCTCAAAGATGAAGAAGAACTTGAATGTTTTTATTCTATGCTCTCAAAATGATCTTATATGTTGGTTAAAAAACGTTCTAACATATAGACACCTTTTTGGAAATGTGTTATATGGAAGAAACTGTTGAAAAACAATGAAAAGACACACCAATTCACAAAATCGAGTCACAGGCGGGCGCCTGTGGCTGGCCTGTGAACACAAGAAATCCGAACAAGAACCTGTTCAATTTCCTGCTTGAAAAACCTTCACAGGCGGGCGCCTGTCCCTCTGCTTTTCCTAAATCGAATTTTTGTGTCTTTTAAGTAGCTTTTCGAACTCTACTTGATCATTTACATCCGTAAACACGTAACCACTTATATGAGCGTGCACTCCGCACCTCCAAACCCAAAATAGAGTGTTTCGAGTTCACCCATCTTTATACCAAACCATTAATTACACAAATGGACATGGTTATACTTAAATCACCAACATTTACGTACCTTGTCCACTTTTGATTTTTGAGTTAGTATGGTGCCCCATAATTAATTAATTAATTATTCCTAATGTGTTAGTTTTTATTATTGTGCTTGATGGTACAACTAGAACTTCGTTTCTCTTGACACCCTAATCTTAGGGAAATACTTGTGTGGTGATGGATTTTGAAGTGAAGTGACGGGTGAAACGATCAGAACCACACAGTTTATAAAGACAGAATGAAAGTGTGTGGTGTGTGTGTCTTCACACATGTCTCCGCACCGTGTGGAGACACCACACAAAAACCACCCCTGATCTTATTGTCTTTGTCTATTTTGATTTGTTGATATTTTTCGAGTTTGATTTTCATTTTTTACATAACCCTAAATCAAGTCATATCAAAATGATAGCTTAGTAGTCATAAACCTTTAGTCGGTGGCCATTAGTTTTGCTTTGTAGCTATAATAGCTTGTTAGTGACCTTTGAGAAGTTATTGTGTGGTGAAGGAATTTAAGGGTGAAGTGACGGATAAAATGATCAGAACCACACAGTTTAAATATGTAATAAATAAAGCGCGTGGTGTGTGGAGATAACATGCAGTGTCTCCGCAGTCACAAAACACCACACAATAATCTCCCGTGACCTTTAGTGCTAAGCAGTGGCTATGAATGTGGGTCAGTGGCCATTAGTGGGTTGGTATTTCGTTCCTATAAATACCTCATTTCTAAAGTTTTTTTAGAGAAGATTTTTTTACCAACTATTCTAGTATTATATATTATTTCCTCATATAGTGATGTAATTTGCAATTTTGTCGAAAAGAATGTTTGAGCACCGGATTAGTTCGTCGTCTGTTCGAAATTTGAAGTATCACTATATTGAACCGGTAAACTGTGGTATCCCGTGAGACAATTAGCACCGTGAGCATTATATCGAAGCAAATCGTTTTAAGAACAAAGTGTTCGTACTCATCTCGATTTGTGTTATTTATTTTGCATTATTTTCTATTGTTGTAATTTTATTATGTGTACTAATTTTAACACATACCGTACCACGCCCCTAACATTAACTTAAATAAAAAAAATGTTTTAGATCATTTATGACATACATTTTAATATATTATTGATGTGGTGCTTATGTATATATTTGTTTGATAAAAATGATTGAAAAATAAAAAAACACATTTTTCAATACAACTTCTCCATATCCGATAGGATTCCAAATATGGGAGGATCCAAGTGGAGTAGGATGGAGTCTGTAATATCCATATTAAAAAATTGAGACAGAGATTATTAAAATATTAGGTTGAGACATAATAGAATTGGTAACTGAAGTTAACCATTTTAGCCCAAATGATGACGATGTGCCTAATCAAATAGTTAATGGGGATCTATTATGCCTCAAGTAGCGCCGTCAGACCCAAGTACTGGGACATTGCAGAAAGATCTAAGTATTACACCATCAGATACATCTGGCCAATTCCTTAAGGTGTGGAGAATGTAATTTCCACATTGAAAAATCGAGAGAAATATTATTAAGATATAATGTTGTGACATGATTGACTTGGTAACTTGGGTTAACCATTTTAGGACAAACAAGGACGATGTGCCTAATTAAATTGTTACCGGACTTTGTTACTGGATCCATTATACCTTAACTAGCACCGTCAATCCTAAGTTCTAAGTTGTTATAAGATTGACGATGTAAAAAATCGCCGGGTTTAAATCCGGACCGTATTTTTTTAGTGACAATAATCCAAGACCAGGGAACCCTAGAAAAGATGAACGAGGAGATGGTTTTTGGGGGTGATTTAGACTGAGCCTGGATTCTTTCTCCAGGTTGCCTACGTATTCTGTAATTATTCAGGAATCAAGTCCCCGTAGTTTCTTAGAGATTGTTTATATAGAGGGGGCTTATGCCCTTGGCCTGAATGGGCCAGGGTCCTAATTGGACTTTGATTTCGTGTTCCCTAAGGAGAGGATAATCACGATTCAATCCTCTTAATTTAGGAGATAATTCCGGTATTCAAATACTAGATTTTAAATGATAAAGATTAGAGCTTTAATGGCTTAGGATTCTTTTCATAATTATTCTGATTAGCATGTATTGTCATTATACGCTCTTGCCGACCTGCGGCGAACAGCCGAGGTCAAGGTGACTGAGCTAGCCAGGTCGGCCTCTAACTTCGGTCCTGACCGACCAGCGGTGGACTGAGGATCGACCTGCTCGGCTTCCCCCCTGTGGGGGCGGGATCGGCCTTTAGGCCTATAGTGTGACTCATGGTCTATAATGTTAAGGTCTTGGCCCTATTATTGTTACAATTCGAGGATTGTGTACGTGATACGTGGAGTGGTGAAATTCGATATCATTAAATATCATTGTATTTAATGAGATTCAAAACGATAAAAAAACGTTATTAATATTCCACTAAATTTTTTCAATTTAAGGTTAAAGGTTGTGGATTTTAATCTAAATGAGGAAAAGAAAAAAAGATAACGAGGAAGAATAAAAAACGTTATTATTAAATTCCACTAAAATCTTATTTTTCAATTCCTTTGAATTTATTGTGATTCTGTGACTGAAAAAAAAAAATAGGGAGCATTTTTGATTGGTTGTAGATTGTCGGTATAAAGAATTAGAGACCTTTAAACTAGTTCACATGCTAATTTCTTTGATAACAACCGCCAAGAATATCTTCACTTCCAGAGTTCCACTTGCTATGTACAGACAACGTCCCGTAAACCAAAATAGACAAATATGTTTATAAAATTAGATCTTACAAATCATTGGACCGGCAAATCACGTTTTTGTCGTTTTTTTTTCTTCATTTTTTCCCGTGGAAAGAAATATTTATTACATGGGTGGTAAACAAGTCGAGTCAAACCCGATAGGTCTAAACGAGTTGAGCAAAGTAAAATATTTATGAATTCAAATTTGAGAACGAGTATTTCGAATTCGAGTTCGAGTCGAGATTCAAGAAATTTTTAAGAACTCGAGTCGAGCTCGAGTTTTATATTGAGTCAAATAATTTTTTAAAATTAATTCATAATTTTTTTGAATTATCATATGATAATAACAAAATGTGTCAATTCAGACAATTATTATATAATTTTTTTTATATTCAAGATGCAAAGACTATTTAATTGAGTACCAAATAATACTTTAATGCAAAGTTTTTGAAAGACGAGAAGATAAAAAAAAACATAAATCAATACAATCTTCAACATTTGATATAATAATTAAATATTGATTTGCTCAAAAACAAATATTGGAGATATAAGTCAAATCTCATGAAAAGGGGCTTAGAACACGTGTTGAAACAGTCAATTTTAACGGAAATTTCGGATAAGCTCCGGTTTGATTCACCAGGGCTTGTTACTTCTAAAAATACTACTCACGGAGTAAATGATATTGGCTTTGAAATCACTCAATTCGGACATCGGATGAATGAGATATTAATGCCTATAATTGTTGAAAAGTGGTAGGAGAAGGAAGTTGAAAGGAGATTCTCACTCCATTTTCCCACATTGGAAACTTGAGTGTTGAGAACACTAGTAATAAGAGATTGTATGTCTCTTATGGATGTGCCCCAATAGGCAAAGCATTTTTATGCATGAGGGAGGAGAGGACCTAGATAATTCCACTCGTGCGCGCTGCCGTTTGTCCAGCCTGCTCGGCTCACTCCGGGTGTTTGATATTAGTTTTTTGGACAATTTTTTTATGAAATTTACCGAAAATTAATTTTAAATCGGAATTTATTTTTCTTGTGGGAAAAGCAGGGGCGGATCCACGTGTCCTGGGGGCGTCACCCTGCTGGATTTTAAATTTTTTTTAGTATTAAAACTATGTAGTTTTGTTGTTAAAAATGTCGTTTTGTCGATAAAAATTGATGTTTTAGACTCCGGTGACCCCACTGGAATTTTTTATGGATAAAAGATGTAGTTTTAGACTCCGGTGACAGCACTGGAATAAATTTCTGGATCCGCCACTGGGGAAAAAAAGTCGAGGTGATTGAGTCATCCGACCAATCAGAATTCAGACGACACGTCATCCGACCAATCAGAAGCAAGAGTGAGGTCGGCCATTAAGTCAAACATGCCAGTTGACTTTTGTTGAAGGAAAAGTCGACCGAGTGTGTCATCCAGCCAATAAGCATCGAGTATTGGCTCCTCATGGATGAAGGTTAGATTATAAAATTTTCTGTTCTCTTTTCCACGACAAAGAGTCTCTCATATAGATCTAGTTCTAGAGTCGAAGAGAAGTCGGAGCACTCTGTAAGTTCGCTGGAGTTCGGATTTTTGAAGTGCCTCTAAATCCGAGACATGAAGCCGTTGTTTCTTGGGAGACAGTTGCTACTACCGTGGGCACCACACCGGAGCAATTTGTCTTAAGGAAAGAGTAATTTGCTCACCTCGGTTTGATCTCTAGTCCTTTATTTAATGCATTGTACTTTTATTTTTTTGGTTCCAGTCATATCTGTACGGTAATAGTTATCTTGTTATATCCAGTTAATAAAACGAATTTTGTTTTCATGTTATTTATTTTTTGTTACTCCCTCATAATAATACAAATAATATCGCCACCGTCTAGCCCCGGTGATAGCCCCTGGTTCACCATACCTGAGGCAGCTCCACGACCACCTCGACGGCGACGTCAATGATATCCAGTAAGGGCCGCTGCCATCGACCCCTCCTAGAGCGTCGCCAGAGCTAGGGGGCCGGATAGAGGCCCTGGACCTATAGCCCTCCAAGGGCCGCACATTACTTAAGAAGAAACAAGGAGCAGAGATAGGACAAAGGGAATTGGCGGCCTGTGCAATCATAAATGGTCGCCGTCTAGATATTCTACCCACTTGCAGATTAGATATTTAATATTTGCTTAGCCATTAAGTAAGATTAGTGACTAAGCTGCTTCGCAGCATTTGTCTATTACTTAGCTCCTAAGATTTCTCTTCCTATAAAAGGAAGTCTTGTGTAACCTGGATCATATATACATTCTACTGCAAAAACATGCCAAAGCTCTATGAAAATAGAACTTCTTTTCCTCCTCCCATTGCCGCCGCACATCTCCGGCTAGCATACACTTAATCACCCCTCAAATAAGCCAGATATCTACAGCACAAACACAACTAAAACAACCGTGATGATTTATGCATCATCAGTTGGCTCCGTTACCGGGAAACCGCTGAACAGCATGCGCTCGTTCCAAAGAAAAGTCATCTAAAGATTGCTAACACGCATCAACTCGAAGGAATCTCTCTTCAGCCGATTCGGAAGCGTCAGGCTGTGTCCCCTCGTCTAAGTTTACGCCGAAAAAAGGAGGTAATCTTACAAAGAAAACCCTCAACCCTCAAACTGCCTTTATACCTCAAAAGCATATACCCAGAAAAACCCTCACCAATACAAAGCACACTCCTAAAAATAGTCACTCTTTTCCGGGGTTATTACGTACAAATCATCACTACCCCCTGAAAGCCACCCTATAGTGATGATAGGAAGTAAAGGACGGCTGACGCCCAAAACCCCTGCAAAGGGGGGCATGCAGCCTCATGCTCGTGGAGAGGGCGTAGGAGAAACACTTGACAATCTCCCCGCAGAGGGATAAGGGTCGCAGAGAGGAGTCCTAGCACCTAGCGACGCCCGGAATGTCATTAACCAAAAAGCTAAGCGAAGGAGGCCATCGCTGCTTTAGATGGGGCTCGCAAAGAAAGAGCAAGGTCACAACAAAGCCAAAGGTCGACCCCCGAGACTAGACCAGGCTTCCTGGAGGATCCTGAGATCGCAGAAATGAGGGAATATGCGAGGTATGCGGAAACTATGTACCTAACTAACTCTCGTCTGGTGGCAAAAGGCCAGGCCCCAATGTCGATCCGACCCCCAAATCCTCCCATAAATGAAATCGTCCCCGTGGCCATAGATAATGGTCGCCAGAGTCAGATCCAGGAAATCGAGGTCGAGGAAAGCATACACTCGTCGGGTCGGAAGGGGCTGAGGAAGGAAGTTGTGCTAACCTCGTTTCTCCCAGATCGCTATCATCAGAGAGGAAAGGCAGTAGAAAAAGGATTAGCTTTTAGAAGGTTAGGTGAGAAGGACAAGGCATCGGCCCCAAGTCGTCTCAGCCTTCCAGGGGAAGAAATACCCCCTCGACAAGATAGAAACGTACAGGACGCTCGTGTAATTATAAGGGAGAAGAGAGCTCATCAGGAAGGATTGCAAGATCAGGGGGAATCAGGCCGTAGGCTAGAGCGGCTGACACTCAAGCGCTGTCACGACCCAGGTTCGACCCCTACTTAAAAGAGCAGATGGAGGTAATGAAAAATGAGCTCGTAGAGTTGAAAAAGTTGAGGCCAGCCGAGAGGGCTGCACCGATCTCAGGAATCGACGTGCTCGCTAAAAGAATCACCGAGACATTGCCTGCCAGCAATGAAAAGGTTAGCTACCCCAGCTATAATTACTACAATGGGAATTCTTGCCCGAACGACTGGCTCACCGTTTTCCAGGGCCGCATCACCCTAGCAACCCAAAATAAATCCGCCTGGTGCATCGCTTTAGTCGGTAGCATGCAGGATAGGGCTGCGTCCTAGATACGTGGGCTTCCCCGCGGTTCAGTTAAAAATTGGGAGGATCTATCGGAAAAATTCGTCAGAGAGTTTGAATCGGCAAGCAGACCGAAGAAAACCATAGAGGACCTATACGAGGTTCGCATAGGAGGGCATGAGTCCGGAAAAGAATATTATGAGCGGTTCATCAGAATATATGATTAGACAAGAAACATTCCGGATGATGCAGTTGTCACATGTTTTCTCACGGGGATCGCCAAAGGTCCGATGAAGACAGAATTTAACCTACGGCCCCCTAAAGCGGGTCTCAGGGAAATGCTGGAGAGAGCCCGAATGATGGGAGTCAGCGAAGCGCCATCCTCTGGGAAAGCAAAGCCCAAAACAGAGCAACATTCACAGAAAGAGGATCGAACGGAGGATCACAAGAGGGAAAATGGGCGAGATGCTAACCATGATCGTGAGGTAAAGAAACCTTACAAATTCAGTGAGGGTAATTTTACCCCGCTCAACACAAAAGCATCCCAGATACTGTTCGAAATCCGTGAGCATTTTGACAAACCCAAACCCATGAGGGGCGATCCCGACAGTCGCGATAAATCGAAATACTGTGACTATCACAAAGATCACGGCCACGTCACAGATGAATGCTTCATATTGAGGCGAGAAATAGAGAGATTAATCCGCGAAGGACCAGCGACTAAGTATAAACGAGATGGGCACACCGGTCCCAGTCAGGGTCGCCATCCCTGCGTCTATCAGAGGGAAGTTCAAGTTATCCATGGGAATATTCCCAGCAACAATCAGCTGAAATCCCAGATACACCAAATCAATACGCGCGGCTTTGAAAAGCAGATAGTGTTGGGGGAAAACGAGAAAGGAATCATGTTCACTAAAAGTGAGTTGACCACAGTCGGCGGTCCCATGGAAATACCCCTCATTCTCAAAGTCGGGGTGAACGACAAGCATGGCGTCAACAGAGTAATGGTCGACACCGGGGCTGGCCGCGACGTCATCTATTTCGACTGTTTAAAACATATCGGATTTGGAGAGGCTAAGTTGAAACCCTACCTCGGGGTGCTCGAGGGCTTTACCAATGACACAGTGCGGGTCAAAGGCACAGTCGACCTCAACATCACTTTGGGTGACTATGAGCCATGTAGAACTGAGATAATCACATTCTTAGTCATCGATCTCCCCTCATACTACAACATGATCTTAGGGATTCCGGCTATGAAAAAATTTCAAATGGTGGCATCTGTTCCCCACCAAAGGGTCAAGTTCCACATAGGGGACGAAATTGGGGTCGCCACTAGTCGACCTGGACTTTTCCTTGATTATATGACCAAGAACAGGGTCGATTCCAAGCGACCCAGAGTGGAGGGATTTAACATGGCTCCGGATCAGATCGCCACGGTAAAAGAAGTCCTGGAGGGAGCAGTGGAATTTGAAACATTGCAAATTCGGGACGAGCCTGATTTTACTGCCGAGGACGAGCTGGCTGAGGTCATCATAAACGACAAATATCCCGACCAGAGGATAAAAATAGGGTCACAGACCACCGAGAAAGAAAGGGAAGGATTGATCAAGCTTCTAAAAGCAAACTTGGACGCCTTCGCCTAGGAGGTGACAGATATGAGAGGTGTGGAGTCGGAGGTCGCCTTGCACTATCTAAGTGTCGATCTCAACTTCAGGCCGATCCAACAAAGAGCGTGCGAATTCTCTACAGAAAAGGAGGTCGCAATAAAAAGTGAGGTCGAAAAGCTTTTGACAGCAGGCATAATTAAGGAGCTTCAGTATCCCACCTGGTTAGCAAACGTGGTAATGGTGAAGAAGCATAACGGCAAGTGGCGGATGTGCATCGATTTCATTGATTTGAACAAAGCCTGCCCCAAAGATATTTACGCACTGCCCCGAATTGACAAAATGGTAGACGGGATCGCTGGTTTCGAAACACTAAGCTTTCTGGACGCTTATTCTAGCTATCACCAAGTCAAGATGGCAGACGAGGATGAAGAGCTGACCGCTTTCCGTGCCGCCGGCGGACTATATTACTACGAGATGATGCCGTTTGGTCTAAAGAACGCAGGTTCAACGTATCAAAGGATGGTGAACAGAGTCTTTAGCACGCAAATAGGCAAAAACATAGAGGCTTACATCGGCGATATGGTCGTAAAATCAAGTCGCCAGGATCACCCGGTGGACCTCTACGAAACCTTCACAAACGTAAAAAATCACTCAATGAAGCTAAACCCTGCGAAATGCACTTTTGGGGTCCAGGCAGGGAAATTCTTGGGCTTCATGGTAAGCCAAAGGGGGATAGAAGCGACTGATAAATCAAAGCGCTGATAAACATGAGCGAGCCAACTAGCTTCAAGGAGGTACAAAGGCTGAATGGGAGGGTAATAGCCCTGGGAAGGTTTATATCAAAATCTGCCGAGAAGAGCCTTCCCTTCTTCAAAATCCTAAAAGGAAATAAAACCTTTTTATGGACAGAAGAATGCTCGCAGGCTTTCAAAGAGCTCAAGGCCTACCTATTATATCTAGCTGCCTCGGATAGGGCCGTCGCCGCAGCACTTATCAAAGAAGAGGGTACCTCGCAAAAGCCTGTTTATTATGTTTCTAAGGCTCTAAGCCCAGTAGAAAGTCGTTATTTTAATATCGAAAAGTTGGCCTACTGCGTTGTTATAGACGCCCAAAAATTAAGGGCTTACTTTTCATCGCATTCAATTATAGTACTGTCAGACGCGCCGCTACGGCAGGTCCTCCACAAGCCGGATTTGTCAGGTCGTTTTCTACGCTGGGCCATCGAGCTCACCCAATTCGACATTCGTTACGAACCATGAAAAGCTATCAAAGCTCAAGCCCTGCCCGATTTCATCGCAGAAACGAGCTTCAACGAAGAAATCCTGGAGCAGACAAGCACAGAGCATAGCCCCGACAAGAATACCACAGCGGACGAGCCTCAGCAGACAAGTCATTGTTGGCAACTCTATATCGTTGGCGCCGCCAACCTCAAAGGTTGCGGTGCGGGGATCTTTTTACTAGAGCCTGGAACTTCGGAGGAAATTGAAAAGGCCCTAAGGTTTAACTTCACTGCATCGAACAACCACGCCGAGTACGAGGCAGTCATCGTAGGA
The DNA here is from genome assembly GCA_026214975.1 of Gentiana macrophylla. Lineage (NCBI taxonomy): Eukaryota > Viridiplantae > Streptophyta > Magnoliopsida > Gentianales > Gentianaceae > Gentiana > Gentiana macrophylla. The sequence goes on along the minus strand of CM047809.1, from coordinate 29,519,943 downwards.
CTTGAGCTCACCAGGGCCATGAAAGTCGAAAATGTGCAGGTTTTCTGCGATTCCCAGTTGGTGGTCAATCAAGTGACCGGTTCGTTCGGCATCCACTGCGAAATTTTGCAAAAATATATTAATCTCGTCAAAAAGCTCAAAAGCAGCTTGAAATACTGCAAATTCACCAACATCCCTCGAGAGGATAATCATAGAGCTGATTATTTATCCAAGCTAACCAGCGAGGACGAAATAAGCAATCCATCGATTATGGTAGAATATCTGTCAGGACCCGCTATCGACAGGATCGAGGTAATGGACTTGCGATCCACCCACCACTATTGGATTGATATCATGAGGGCCTATATCGACTCTGGAAAGCTCCCCGAGGATCCGAACGAGGCAAAAGCCCTGGTCAGAAGAGCCGCCAGATACACTATCTTAAACGACGTTTTGTACCGGCGATCGTTCTCCAAACCTTTATTAAGGTGCGTACGACCTAAAGAAGTCGACGGAGTCCTCGCCAAGCTGCACGAAGGGATGTGTGGTGGCCACCCCGCTAGCCGCACTCTTGCTCAAAAGGTTTTATTGGCCGGGTACTATTGGCCGAAACTCGCAGAGGACGCCAAGGCATATGCTGACGTATGTCAAAAATTTGCGGATATTCCCAGGCTGCCATCAGTCGAGCAAAGCATCGTCATCGCCGCTTGGCCATTCGACATGTGGGCCATCGATCTCATTGGGCCATTGAAAAAGGGCCGCTCCGGATACGAGTATGTGGTTGTCGCCGTGGACTATTTCACCAAGTGGATCGAGGCCAAAGCCTTGGTAAAAATCAACACCAAGGACATAACCTATTTTTTACTCGATCAAGTATGGACTAGATTCAGCGTCCCCAGAGTAATAGTCTCAGACCACGGACCCCAATTCAGAGAAGAGTTCGACACATTTTGTGGAGAGAACAACGTCAAGCATTGGCAATCGTCAGTATGCTATCCGCAGGGAAATGGTCAGGCTGAGAATGCAAACAAACAAGTACTCAGCGTCCTGAAAAAGAGTTTGGGCGAAAAGGCGGGTAAATGGCCTGATCACCTCCCCGCAGCTTTATGGGCGCTCAGAACATCTCGAAAAACAACCACTGGAGAAACTCCTTTTGCTTTGACCTATGGATCCGAAGTTATGGCCCTGATAGAGATGGCCCTACCAAGTTTAAGGGTCGCCCATTTCAGCGAGGCCGATAACCCACTCACAAGGGAGCTCGATCTCGACTTGATAGAGGAGCGGCGGATCGAATCATATGGCCGATTGCTCAATTGCAAACAGGCCGCCAAGCGGCACCACGACAAACACATTCGCGATCATCACTTCGCAGTCGGAGATTATGTTTTACGAAAGAGACAAGCCACTGGCCACGAAGCCAAGAAAGGGAAGCTGTCGGAAAGCTGGGAGGGCCTAGTGAAGATCACTCGAGTAGTCAAAAAGAGGACTTATGTGCTAAGTGATAACCAAGGCCGTGAGTACAACCGACCTTGGCACTCAGATAATTTGAAAAAATATTACATGTAAAATGTGCATCTGCTAAGTGCAAGCAGAACATGCGGAGAATGAAATCAAAATAAAAGAACATCTTCATTCATGAAAGAGGGAGTACAATTGTTTCTATCAAACCCGCGGCCTACAACGCCTTTTGATTTCACCAAAAAAGAAGGGGGCCGCCAAAAAAAAAGAACTAATTCAGGCAGTGAACTCACAACGGTCCAAGAAGTGCGTCGGCACCCTAGCTAAACTACATAGCCTGGCTATCAGCGAAGCAAACGGGATACGACGATCACGGTTCATCGAGACCACAAAGTTAACTGCCTCGCGGTGGATCAGGATCCCCCAATCAATGTCAACCTAGGGGTCATGGATAGCATACAAAAGGAGAGCTTCAGCTTCACTAACAACCCCAGGGTCCATGGCCGGAAGGGCGCGTGAGTTGATGAACTTGTTCCACTCAAGGTTGTTGGGAGACAGATCGGACGAGGGTCCCAGTGCGCGAGGCCATTCAGAATCTGGGAAAAGCCCACAGATTGCTCGGCGTAAGCAAACCTGTTTGCTTGACTCATCGCCAAGATTCTAAGCGATCTCATAATGGGATGATGGATCGATAGCAGGTATACGGAGGGCGCCATTGATGGCCTCCGGAGTAAAAGTGACCACGACGCCACGAAGGGTAATACAGCAAGCAACCCCTTCGGCTGCGACTTCAGATAAAATGGAGTAAAACTCCCTCACCATTGTAAGATTGGAAACTATTGGGGGTGGCGAGACAAAATCTGCCCACCCTGAAAGTCGCACCCGTAGCAGAGAGCCATCACCCTCAACCTTGCTCTCATTTAAACCCCTCTCCCTAGCAGGTCTGACCACGACAAAATAGCGCCAGAAGTGATCTTTGGCAATAGAAGAAGCAGTGAGGAAGAAAGGGGATACATCACGTATGGGACGGGCTTTCCACACTCGCACTCTACCCTCTCCGGATGGAAAAAGACATGGCTCTCACAACAAAAATTTATGTAAGAGGAATGAAAATGAAGTCAAGCTTGCCTTCTCCTTTTATAGCAGAGGTTAGCCAAAGGAACGGCCACGATCAACAAGATCCTACGGTCGGCCTTCACGCGGTTTATCCGAAGTTCAAAATTCAAAGGGCGCATTTAATGCATGTCAGATATCAGGGCAAGATTCTAGCCTATATTCATGCAACAGTTATTAGCCCGAGGTTATAGACCACATTGACCACGCATGCGCTGCCAATGAACTGTCAAATCGGTTCAGATCCCTGGATTCCCGGCGACACGCCAGTCGAGAAAGGTCAGTTCAGTCCAATCGATTCAGTTCTCAAGTTTTAGGCGAACACAAACCTCACCTCAAACTTAGGGGGCCGCAATCAGAAATTTTCAAACAAGCAAATTAAGCAAACAGAGGTGCGTCTCCAGCGACTTTGTTATTTGCCACAAGTCCATAGCGACCAAAGAATTATGCAAAATTGTTTCGCCCGAGCCCCTTCTGGCCCCGCCCAAGACAAGGGGGGATAGGGAAATTTTAACGACGAGTGAGAAATATGGGTCGCAATCATCCTTGTTCCAAATAAAGGAGGCCGCAACGGAAATCTTTGATCAACTTTCACCTCGTCCGCTTTAGTTATTTTAGCGAGCTCAGTAGACCTCGCCAAAATAAAGGGGGCCGCATACACATACATCCGTGAAAAAGATTGAAAGAAACAAGTGCAAGACATAAATTAAGAGGCCAAAAGCAGCCACGAACCAAATTCAACAAGCCAAACACGGCCACAATATCAGTGTGCGGAAAGTAATATACTAAATTATTACAATCATCAAATTGAGGACGCCAAATAGTTCAAAAGAGAAGCGGAAGCAAAGTTATTACAAGATCGTAGGAAAGTAAAATGTTTCAAAACAAAAACAAAATCATTCAAACAGAGCCGGAGGAGTGTCAATATACTCATCGCCGGGTTGATCATTCGCGGCAGGAGGATTTCGCAAGATGGCAAAGTTGACAGGATTCACCGGAGGAGGATCCCATATTGGGTCACCGCGCTTAACCTGATTAGTCTGGATAGCTACAATGTGGTCCGCCGCATAAGGAATATCGGGGTGAAGGGCCAATAGCTCGGGAGTTCACTGAGACAGGTCAATCCACTGAAGCATTTTCTCAAAGGTAATGCTCTTCCTACCATGGTAGGCCCAAAGGCAGCGGGCGAGATGGTTGAAGCCTTGATCGAAGCTTGCCTCTTGATAAGCAAAGAACTCGTCAGAAAGCTTGTAGGCTTCCACAGCCGCTGGACCCGCCTCTTCGGTAGCCTTATTCGCTGCAGCGAGCTGTTCCTTCAGAATCGAGATCTCCTTACGCGTGGCCACTAACCCTTCGGCAGATTTACAAGCTTCTTCCCTCAGAGCCAACACTTTCTTCTGCAACTCTACATCCAGTTTATCGCTCTCCGCCATGGCTTTTTTCATGCGCTCAACCTCAGTCAACGCCGCCGAGCTTTTGTTTTCAGAGGTGACCCTGGCTTTCTTTGAGGCCCCAAGATCCGCCGTTATTTTCTTCAGTTCAGCCTTGCGCTTCTCGGCAGCCTCAATCGCCTTGTTTATGCGAGTCCCAAGCTGAAAGAGAGACAAGAGTAATAAGCTCGCTAGAAACGCAAAGTATGAAAGAAATGAAAAAACACAAGACAAATAAAAACTCACCATTGAGGCAGCAATTCCAAATTGGCCTGACAAATCTTTCAGCTCGGCGACCTCATCGCTGGCAGGGGCATCATCTTGAACCACGACGGGAGCAGTGATTCCCCTCCCGATCTCCATTTGAACCCCGGACGGCGATTCCCATGCAAGGTGACCTAAGGGAATGACATCAGCAATAGCCTCCCTAATTTGGCTCGCCATATTCATGTCGAGGCCTTGGATGAAACTGGCATCCAACCACATAGCCTCTTTCCCCTTGTAGCCATGGGGCAATGTCCCAGTCGGCAACGGCTCCAACCCCCGGGGACCTCTTCAACAATAACCTCAGCAGTTCGCTTATCCATGCGATCAGATCCTTTGCCAGCACCGCCGGCAGTCTTGGTTTTCTCGATCCTGGATCGCTTCTGGCCTTGGGTCTCTTTTACAGGTTCATCCGCTTGTGATCTTTTTTGGAGAACAGCCTGGCTTGAGCTTGCAGATTGGGGCGCCGCCGCAGCCTTGGTAGGATCGTACGTCTCATCGACAACAGAGGCATCCACAGTGCGGGGAACCTTCCCCAGAACTTGCTTCAAGTCCGCCTGCTGGGCCTTAGCTTGCTCATCATCGAGCCTTTGCTTTTGAGCTCTGCGTTTGGTGGCGTCCATACCTGCAAAAAGGGTTCGTTAAAAATGGATCCAAAAGAAAGAATAAAACAACGACTTATGAAATGAGCAAATAAAAAGCGAGGAAATTTACAAGGCGGTCTTTCACTTTGGTAGCCTCCACAAATAGGACACTCAGAAGGAAAACATTTGCCTAGGTGGCAATCTCCTACCCAATCGGGGTCACTCTCCTCGGGAACTATGGCAACCAATGGCTCCGCTTTACCCGGGCCCGCGAGGCCAGCCATGCGCGCTAATGGAAGAGCCTGATCAAGAAGATCGACCCAAGCGACGTTTCTCAGAGAGGCCTCGACCTCATCAGATTGTATAAGCGCCATGAGTCCTTTAACATAGCGCCGTTCTGTAACTAGAGGCTCGTCGATGGAAGGTGGATTTTTCTATCGTTTTCGCCCTAGGAAATGGCGGTGACCTTGGACTCTACCTTGAGGATCCGCTCCGCCATCTATGAATCTTATTTGGCGTGAGAAATAGCGTCTTGGTCCTCGGCGATATTTGCCCAGCAGCCCTCGCCGTGAGAATAAGTGAAATTGTCCCAGCAAAGTGAGTGTGGGTTCTATTTTCATTGTCCGACACATCACGATGAAGGCCATGATTTGAATAACGGCCCCAGTAGCAAAATCAGAGGGCAAAGCTCCCATAAGCTCGCTGACGATGCTGGATTTTGTCATGTATAATTTGAGGCCAATTTAATCTAGGGATGATAGAATCAAGGATGATTTTGGGGGGTGATTTTGGTGTTTTATGGCTGAGTCCAAGAATGTATCTTGGATTGCCTACGTATCCTGTGTAATGTCCAGGAATCAAGCCTTACGTAGTTCCTGGAATGATGTATTTATAGGCACATGTCCTTCTCTGCCCTAAATTTGGGGCGGTTTGGTCTATTGACATAATTACCCTTAAATGGGCCTTGCCCTCTTGCCCAAGTAACCTGCTGGATGGTGAGCCTAGGAGCCTGGACTGAAGTCCATGGTATCGACTCGATGGACACCGACATGGGTACTCGAGATGGAACACTTGCAAGATCTGGTTGGTGCGGTGGTGATCACCGATTCGTCTCGTATTCGACCCGACGCGGATAATATACTTGGACTTTTCCACATAGATAATTTGGACCAAGGTGTGGAGGGTGAAATCCGTATCGTCGCCATAAGCCCCAGGATCTCGCTCGAGCTCTTGAGGTCGGTATGATCTATCAAAGGTGTATCTCGCCACTTTGTCATCCGATGCTCGAATTTAAATATGCCATGCAGACTTACTTCTGTGGAGTCCGACATACGGCCTTTCCATGTCGCTTGGCAAACTTTTTTATCTTAGCATTATCTCATCCCAGGACTTATAATGTGTGGATAAGTTGACATCGACTTGATGCCGTAGTCGCCGAAGGAATGATGAGATGTCCAACTTGGGACTGTCTCGGTCGAAGTCGACTTCTCGAAGAATTTGACTTGCCACGACTTTGGAGTCTGACGATTCGGATCTCGAATGTCGATCGCCGATCTTGAGACTTTGCCTTAGCGCCGAGATGATGCTTCTTCTTAGGCTTTGACCAAACGTTGTCTTTGGCTTCCAGTATAAACATTTAGCCGGTCATTTGGACTTGGCTTATTTTTTTCCTTGAAAAAGTCACGTTTTCCTTCTTTTCTTTTGTCTTTGAAGTAGACCATCTTGCTTTATTGCGGCCTTTGGCCTTATTTGCACATCGGCCTCTCATGTCGATGCATATATGTCGATATCCGCCTCCAAGTATCATGAGAACCTTAGGTTTGGATCATATTTGGCGATCTTTGTGACTAGGCTTTTTGTTATAAATGCTGAAATTTTTACAAGTATTTGGTGTCAAACACTTTTGTTGCATGTCGATTCCCATTCCTTTGCTCGCTTTTTCGAGTATTCAATGTCGACTCGTTGTTGCCTTCAAAGTATAATCTGATTCATCATCTTCGTTATACTTTGGTAGTTCCATTTGACGACCATATGTAACTTGTCTTCCATGCTTTAGCATTTTTGGACTTTTCTTTGTTGTTGCGTGGTAGAAGAGATGCCCTGGTTGTCTCATTTCGTTTGTCGGAATCGATGCTCTTTCGGCCGTTGATAGATATTTCACCTACGATGTCCTAGTACTACTTACCGTCTAATAAGACCGTAATACGTAAATGTCGCTCTGGATCTCGGTGTCGTGGTGTTTCTTTTGTCGTTCATGACTCATGACACATGTCGCCGAGAGTTTTGGACTTGGTCGAACTCGATGCCTTAGCCTTTTGGTTCCATGGAACTTTTAGCTTCACCGGCCTGTCGATCGAAATGATCATGTTGCCCGGCCTCGATGCCCTAGTAAATTCTCTCTCTTGGGAGTCGATTACGCCGTGCCGACTCGGACTTCGATGCCATTGCGTTTTCGCCCTATTAGGACTTGTGGCGTTGATCGTCGACATCGAAGGCATCCGACTTGCGGATCCTCGTAGACCGTTGAGTAGATCCTTACGGAGTGGATCCTCGAGATCACGCCAGCACTAGTCAAAAAGTCGCAATAACCATAGGATAGTTCGAAATAAGAAGGCTCGTCCCCGCCATGCTCGGCTAGAGAGTTCCAAAAAAATAGCTCGACCGCTTGATTCGGTAGGGTGAGTTCCAAAATAAGATAGATCGACCCGCTTGATTCGGTAGGGTGAGTTCCAAAATAATATAGCTCCGAGGTAAGATGCCGAGTCGAACTCGGACTTATTACAGATTCACTCATCGGTGAGCTCCAAATATGACGCCTAGTTTTATTTTGCTTCAATTTTTGCAAGATATGTTGCTTGTCGCTTTTTGTTGTCTGTCTTTCACGATTCGATCCCCAGGACTTTTGAATTATGAATTTTGAATTCTGACCTTTCCTTTGAATGTTGTTTGTGTTGTTGAATATTTGCCTAGGGTGTAGTCCTTTGGACTTAATTCCCTTGCAAAAGCTGCCTTAATGGGTGTAGTCCTTTGGACTTAATTCCCTCTGTGGCCCTCAAAGTGTAGTATGAGTACATGACTCATGGTACACTTGGATATGAGTCGACCTAATCGCTTTATCGCCTTATCGGCTTGACTTGGCTATCTGGTCGGAGCTCGAATCGACCGCTTGCCTCGTCGGGCTTCGACTTGGTCGAATTGAAAATCCTACTCACCGATCGCCGCACTTCGTGGTGCTTCGAACTGGTCGAATAGGGTATCCATCATGGGATCTTCCAACCGCTTAGCATCGTGGCTTCTTGGCGGTCGGGAGTGATATAAGCTCGTCGGTGACTTGGCTTTTTCACTGTTTTATTTCTATTTGATCGTGTCGAGGTGATATAAGCATCGGTGACTTGGCTTTATTCACCATATTATTCCGACTTCATCGTGTCGAGGATTTGTAGTTGTGGTTGACTTTTGCCTCATTTATCTTTTAATCACATGGACTTCTTTTGCTTTAAGGTTTGGTCGAATTTTTGCCTTTGCCATTTTGTATCGTGGTAGATTTGCAATGTGAAGGTCAGTAAATCATAACAAACACAAAAGCGTCTCGAGGAAAGACATGCTTAGTAGAATATTTATGAAATTGTCACATGGACTTATTACAAAACATAAAAATGTAAAAGCAGTTAATTGAGATAAGGCTTAGCTTATTTGGTGTAGTCTGTTGGTATCATGCTTAGATGGCAAAGCGGACTTACATAAGATTGCCTTCGAGCTCGAATATTATCTTTGGCGAGCTTGGTCTTATTAAAGATGCGCCGAGAGAGCTCCAATATGATGCCGAGGCCAAGCTCGGTCTTATAAAGATGACGCCGAGCCAAGCTCGGTCTTATAAAAGATACGCTCGAGAGAGCTCCAAATATGATGCCGAGGCAAGGTCGGTCTTATAAAAGATACGCCGAGAGAGCTCCAAATATGATGCCGAGGCCGAGCTCGGACTTATAAAAGATACGCTCGAAAGCTCCAAATATGATGCCGAGGCCGAGCTCGGACTTATAAAAGATACGCCGAGAAAGCTCCAAATATGATGTCGAGGCGAGCTCGGACTTATAAAAGATACGCCGAGAGAGCTCCAAATATGATGCCGAGGCCGAGCTCGGACTTATAAAAGATACGCCGAGAAAGCTCCAAATATGATGTCGAGGCGAGCTCGGACTTATAAAAGATACGCTCGAGAGAGCTCAAATATGATGCCGAGGCGAGCTCGGTCTTATAAAGATGACGCCGAGCCGAGCTCGGTCTTATAAAGATACCGCCGAGCCGAGCTCCAAATATGATGCCGAGGCCGAGCTCGGTCTTATAAAAGATACGCCGAGAGAGCTCCAATATGATGCCGAGGCCGAGCTCGGATTTATAAAAGATACGCTCGAGAGAGCTCCAATATGATGCCGAGGCCAAGCTCGGTCTTATAAAAGATACGCTCGAGAGAGCTCAAATATGATGCGAGGCCGAGCTCGGACTTATAAAGATACGCTCGAGAGCTCAAATATGATGCCGAGGCTAAGCTCGGTCTTATAAAAGATACGCCGAGAGAGCTCCAAATATGATGCAGTGAGGCAGCTCGGACTTATAAAAGATACGCCGAGAGAGCTCCAAATATGATGCCGAGGCGAGCTCGGTCTTATAAAGATGACGCCGAGCCGAGCTCGGTCTTATAAAAGATACCGCCGAGCCGAGCTCCAAATATGATGCCGAGGGCTAAGCTCGGTCTTATAAAAGATATGCTCGAGAGAGCTCAAATATGATGCGAGGCGAGCTCGGACTTATAAAAGATACGCTCGAGAGAGCTCCAATATGATGCCGAGGGCGGCTCGGTCTTATAAAGATACGCTCGAGAGAGCTCCAAATGATGATGAGGCGAGCTCGGACTTATAAAAGATACGCCGAGAGAGAGCTCAAATATGATGCCGAGGCGAGCTCGGTCTTATAAAAGATACGCTCGAGAGAGCTCCAAATATGATGCCGAGGCGAGCTCGGTCTTATAAAAGATGACGCCGAGCCGAGCTCGGTCTTATAAAAGATACCGCCGAGCCGAGCTCCAAATATGATGCCGAGGCGAAGCTCGGTCTTATAAAAGATATGCTCGAGAGAGCTCCAAATATGATGCCGAGGCGAGCTCGGACTTATAAAGATACGCGCGAGAGAGCTCCAAATATGATGCCGAGGCGGCTCGGTCTTATAAAAGATACGCCGAGAGAGCTCCAAATATGATGCGAGGCGAGCTCGGACTTATAAAAGATACGCCGAGAGAGCTCCAAATATGATGCCGAGGCGAGCTCGGTCTTATAAAGATGACGCCGAGCCGGGCTCGGTCTTATAAAGATAACGCCGAGCCGAGCTCAAATATGATGCCGAGGTGAGCTCGGTCTTATAAAAGATACGCTCGAGAGAGCTCCAAATATGATGCCGAGGCGAGCTCGGACTTATTAAAGATTTGCCCATCGGTGAGCTCCAAATACGACTCCGAGTCGAGCTCGGGTTTTGGGCAAGACGAGTCCGTAGAGCTCGAATGCCGGTGCTCGATATCTCGAGTCTTTGTGGTGCAATGTGATTGTGATAAAAAACATTGCACATATAATAAAGACTTACAAAGTATATAAGAATTTAAAATAACAATTGTAAGAACCTGGAGAGCTAAAGAGCTCGGCTCGCTCTTTGGAGCTCGAGAACTCGCTTCGTGGATAGCTAGATACGGTAGATAACTCGCAGCTTTTTGGGGCGCCACAGCAGTGTCTTTCCGGTGGCAATCAGACCTCGAAACGGATTCCGATCGGCACGAAATTTGGAGGGATTGTTCTTCCTTCACTTTCCTTCAATGTGACCGGTGGAAATTTTCTTTCGATGGCTCAATCTCCGGGAATAAGCCGCCGATCTGGCAGCTGCTGTCCAGAATCCTGCTGTGTTTTTGGTGCCTGCAGTAACTTTTTTGCCACGATCGAGAGTTCAATCGAACTCCGATCGGAATAGAATTTTGAGGGCTTGCTCGGCATTCATAATTCTTGAATCTGACCGGTGGAAATCTTGTTCCAACGGTTCAATTTTCGGGAATATTCAGCCGACTTGGAACCTGCAGATTAGGGTTCTGCTGCGTTTCTATAATACAAAGACAACTTATTTGCGACGATCGGGACTCAAAACAACTCCGATCAGCATGAAATTTGGTGGGCTTGTTCGACCCTCCTAATCCTTGGATATGAACGGTGGAAATCTAGTTCCAACGGTTGAAACTCCGGAAATAATCCATCGATCTGACCGCTTTTTTTGGCTGCTCTTTGCATTTTTGATACAAAGAGCAACTTCTTGGCGACGGACGGGATGTAACCGGACTCCGATCGGCACAAAATTTTGAGGGTTTGTTCGTCCCTCCATATTATTCACTCTGAACGGTGGGATTTTAATTCCAACGGTTCAAACTCCATAAATTAGCCGCCGATCTTGCTGCGTTTTTGGGTGCTGCGTTTTTTTCTTTATTCTGGCTGACAACTTTCCGGCGACGATCGGCTATCTAAACGGACTCCGATCGTCACGAAATTTGGAGGGCTTGTTCGTCCCTTCTTATCCTTGAATCTGAACGGTGGAAATCTTGTTTCAACGGTTCCATTTCCGTCAATCAACCATCGATCAGACTGCGTTTTTGGCATTAAATTGATCACGAACCACCACTCCTTGATCCATCACCGATAGAAGGCCCTCCTTCTAGCGCCAATGACGATGCTGGATTTTGTCATGTATAATTTGAGGCCAATTTAATCTAGGGATGATAGAATCAAGGATGATTTTGGGGGTGATTTTGGTGTTTTATGGCTGAGTCCAAGAATGTATCTTGGATTGCCTACGTATCCTGTGTAATGTCCAGGAATCAAGCCTTACGTAGTTCCTGGAATGATGTATTTATAGGCACATGTCCTTCTCTGCCCTAAATTTGGGGCGGTTTGGTCTATTGACATAATTACCCTTAAATGGGCCTTGCCCTCTTGCCCAAGTAACCTGCTGGATGGTGAGCCTAGGAGCCTGGACTGAAGTCCATGGTATCGACTCGATGGACACCGACATGGGTACTCGAGATGGAACACTTGCAAGATCTGCTGGCTGCGGTGGTGATCACTGATTCGTCTCGTATTCGACCCGATGCGGATAATATACTTGGACTTTTCCACATGCCAGCTGGACCAATTAGATAATTCCACGTGGAGGGGTGAAATCCCGTATCGTCACTCGCAAATCTTAACAAAGAAAGGGTCGAACGGAGGCCTGAGCCCCGCATAAAAGTGATCGAAGTGCAGGATTAGGGTATCATCCTGGCGACGAGCGCAGACGAAATCCTCGCGGTCTCCGGGCTTAAGCTTATCCTCCTCCTTCGAGTAATCAAGCAAAGAAAACCTGTACACATCGGTGTCAATTTTGAACCGGCGGCGAATAAACCTGTTAAGGTCGTCACTATCGCAAAGCTTCACCCACTTCTTCTCCAGTGCCTTCTCGTATGCAGTCAGGATAGCAAACTCCCTTAGGGCATCGGGATTATTGGGTGTTGGTTTCTTTGCTTTAGCAGCGGCCTCTCCCACCGTTATTTTCGGATCCCTTTTCCTCTTCGGTTTTTTTGGGAGCTCTCAAACTATCTTGTGAGGCAAGGGGGCATTCTCATCCTCGCTCGACCCCGTCAGCTCATGAAGAGCGGCGTCCTCAATATACGCCTCGTCATGATCAGCGGTGCCACTAGGACTGGGATCGGCAGCATGTTCTTCGACATCGGACATCCCTCTTTCACCAGCCTCGCTAGTGCTCGCCCCTTGGGCTCGTGCCATTTCTTTGCGACTCTTCTTACGTCGCTGGGCGGGGTCAGGAAACATAGAATCTAAGTCGAAGGGATCGTTGCCTACTCGAGCTGCGGCCTCCCCGCCGGTTATCTCTTCAAATAGGTCGTCCCTAGCGAACACGTCAGGACTAGATGGGTTGTCATCCTCTTCCTCCTGTGCGTAATCGAAAGCTTCCTGACCTTCGTCAGAATCGCCTCTCAAAGAGTTTTCTCCGTCGGACATCCTGCAAAAACAAGAGGAAAAGGTGGAGCTTTCAGACATGGGATAATAAGAATTAAGCCAGGAAGGTAATCGCACCCATCTCGACGCCTCCCCCTCCGTTTTTACAGGAGACATGGAAAGCAAATTATCAATGAAAAGGAAACGCACATATGAATATAGGCAAGCCCAGGGAAAGATAATTTTTTCGGCTGGCCCCCCTCTCTTATCGATATTCCCAGAGAAACCACCCTCATCACAAGAACACCAACCCAAAAAGCCTCGACTTTTTCCTCAAAAACATCTTACATATGGACACATTCCCATACAAGGGATCAAAGCCACTAAAAAGCTTGAAATCCAGCAAGAACGAACAAGGAAAGAGGGGTAAGGGAGGAAGAATTTACCTGTTTTTAGGAGGGAGTTGGAACAAACTGCCACGAAAACGCGTCGGAATATTTAAACCCTTACCGGAAACCTCAAACTCGCTCCAGCCACCACCGAGTCCTCCGCAAACCTTCGCCGGAAAACCCTTGCTAATCCTCAGAAAAGGAGGAGAGAATATTAGAGGAAAAAGTGTGGGAAGGGAAAAGAGTAAAAGTGAGGAGGTGTGAGAGGTGCCAACCTTATATAGGCAATGAGAGCTCAATCGTGCGGCTGGGAGTTGATCCATCCAACGGTTGAGATTTGTGCGGTCGATTCAAATTCCGAAATTCAAAAACCGCAATCATTATGGAGGCTAATCAATGCCCACGTGCCTGCTTGGGCAGTTACCAAGGGCGTCATCACCCACGTAATTACGGTTATCAAGAGAGCCAACGTCAGCCACGATCTGACTAATGAACTGCCCCGATAATCCATGAACGAGCAGATGGCCTCGCATCAGACGACGAGGTCGCAAAAGCAGCCCCAGAGTTGCTTCGAAGGCCGCTTGCTTTGAAAGCACGGTCCTTAGTGAACAAGTCGCATCAGATGACGAGGTCGTAAAAAGCAGGCCCAGAGTTGCTTCGAAGGCCGCTTTCAAACAAAAAGCAGGCCCAGAGTAGCTTCGAAGGCCGATTGCTTTGAAATCACGGTCCTTAGTGAACAAGTCGCATCAGACGACGAGGTTGCAAAAAGCAGGCCCAGAGTTGCTTCGAAGACCGCTTGCTTTGAAAGCACGGTCCTTAGCGAACAAGTCGCATCAAACGATGAGGTCGCAAAATACAGGCCCAGAGTTGCTTCGAAGGCCGCTTGCTTTGAAAGCACGGTCCTTAGCGAACAAGTCACGTCAGACGACGAGGCCGCAAAAACATTGTCCCTGAGATCACTACTCCATGCTCGACATTCTCATGAAAAATGATCAAGACCTGGAGTAGGGGGCCATTGATGATACAAATAATATCGCCACCGTCTAGCCCGGTGATAGCCCCTGGTTCACCATACCTGAGGCAGCTCCGCGACCACCTCGACGGCGACGTCAATGATATCCAGTAAGGGCCGCTGCCATCGACCACTCCTAGAGCGTCGCCAGAGCTAGGGGGCCGGATACATGCCCTGGACCTATAGCCCTCAAAGGGCCGCAAATTACTTGAGAAGAAACAAGGAGCAGAGATAGGACAAAGGGAATTGGCGGCCTGTGCAATCATAAAGGGTTGCCGTCCAGATATTCTTACCACTTGCAGATTAGATATTTAATATTTGCTTAGCCATTAAGTAAGATTAGTGACTAAGCTGCTTCACAACATTTGTCTATTACTTAGCTCCTAAGATTTCTCTTCCTATAAAAGGAAGTCTTGTGTAACCTGGATCATATATACATTCTAATGCAAAAACAGGCCAAAGCTCTGTGAAAATAGAACTTCTTTTCCTCCTCCCATCGCTGCCGCACATCTCCGGCTAGCATACACTTAATCACCCCCCAAATAAGCCAGATATCTACAGCACAAACACAACTAAAACAACCGTGATGATTTATGCATCATCACCTCATTTTTTTATCTGTCACATTTCAGAATTTGCTCTCTTTTTATTTATCTGTCATTTTACATTTCCAATGCATCATTTATTATTCTTCCTCCTTTACTAACAAATTATTTACATCTCAAAAAACTACATTTCCAATACTAAAAACTCATTTACCAACAAAGTATTTACATCTCCAATAAAAAATACATTTCCAATACTATATTTTAGACATATTAATTACTTTCTTAATCTGTGTGATTTTTCTCTCTGCGACAGATAAAAAAACGGAGGGAGTATTATTTTTCCGTAATTACAACCGTTAATTACGGATTTGTTCTATAAATCACTCCATACACGATACACCTTACACAACATTAAAATCTCTATAAATATAAAGATACATGTGCATATTAATACCATATATTTATGTATACGTGTATAAATATACCTATACGTTTGTTTTGTTATATCTTAATGTATATTCCAGCTCACTCGCGAGTAGTCGAGCCGGATATTGCATTGCTCGAGTATCGTTGGTTTAATCATTAAGTCAAGTCGATTTCGAGTTTGAGCTAATTCAAGCCGAGTCGAGTCGAGTTCTGCCTCGATCCGTTCTCGAGCTACTCAAGAGTAGCTTGGCTTGCTTACCTCTTTATGCTCAATCGAACCAGAAGCGAAAGATACATGAGTTGGGGATAAAAACCACATTCCACATAACTTCTCCAGCGGCTTCATTGGTCGCTGGTCTGCCATTCTCAGTGTCTAGAACTAGAAACTATAGTAAGAACATTGGCTTACCTTACAAAGTCGCTGAGTTTCTTGCAAGCACTTTTATGCGAGAGTTCTAACCAGTGTCCTAGCTCCATGGCACCGAAAATGCATGTATCAGGGCTCATGCGATTCACCGAAACTCTTACAGTATTACTCAAACAAACATGAAACGTATGCTTGCATATTCAATTCCGTTGCTGCCAATGATGGACGCATGATCTCGTGTAAGGAGGGGCAATAAAAAATTTAAATAGACAAATAAAAAATTAAGGGGGGGCAAACAAGATACATACACATATATTAGTAGATTTTTATCCAATTGAGGGGGGCAGTTGCCCCCCTTAGCTGTATGTAGGTCTGCCTGCTGCCACCGTTGAAACCAGAGAAGGCATGGAATCCATTTCATATGATGGGAGTTTCTTACTCTTTTATCAGAAGTACACCACTCTGCACTGTCTTTGATTCAAAAACGAAATTTCTATAAAAATTCGTAAATCAAGATCGGCTAATTATTCTCACCTTGCTTAGCAAAAAAGAAATTAACGAAAGAAAATATAAGAATAATAGAATGAAAATATTCAATAATGGCTCCCAACTCAATGAACTATTTGTGTTGTGTGGCCAATTTTTTATACGCAGATAGTGAATCATTTTCAATCACCACTTTGAAAATACCACAAGTTATGGATAAAACAAAAGCATGATTAATATCCAACATCTCGTCACTAATAAACATCATCATGGGCGGACCCACCCTATAGGAGGGTGGTCTCAAGACCCACCCAAAATTTGAAACAAAAAACAAAAAAAAAATATTTTTGTATAATTGTGTTAATGTTAGTATTAGTATATATATTTAATGCTTATTAATTTAAAGAAATGTTGTGGTGGTCTAGTGGAACAAGACTTCTCACTTTTATCTTGTTTATCCAATGGTCATGGGTTCAACACTTGTTGCAAGCAATAATTTTGTTTTGTTTTTTTGGCATTTTCTTTGTACATGATATAATCTAAATCTAATATTTTTCTTCTTTTACCTTAGACATTTTAAATCAAATTTGTTTCGTTCTTACCTTATGTCATGTAAATTTAATTATAATAATTAAATACCACAAAAACAGATCCGTTCGAAACATGTTTGCAACAATAATTTTTTTTCTACCTTATACCATTTAAATCTAATCATAAAAGTTAAACACTACAAAAACAAACTACAACTTATCTTATTGTGTATTTAGAAGCCAAGACTTTACGTACTATATACTACATTTTACAAGAACGGATCACGTTTGAAGCATTTTTAATTTACAATATAGTTTTTTTTTACTACCTTATACCATTTAAATCTAATCATAAAAGTTAAACACCAGAAAAACAAATTCCAGCTTCGCTTGTTGTGTATTTAGATGGGCAATACATAACTATACTACATGTTCGTAACTTAATTTACGATGAATGAAATTTTTTTGCAGTGGATTTTTTATTTTATTTCAGGGATATGTATATTTATTTGAAAAGAGAAAACCAAGACCACCCCAAAATAAAATCCTGGGTCTGCCACCAAACATCATATGCCCCTTCTAACTTTCATGAAAAGCTTATCGAGATCATCCCTTCAGTGTTTCTAACTAGTCAACCAAAGCACCTTTTGATTCATAAAAAGTAGAGTCAACATTAAATTTCACAATATCCATCGAAGTTGGTTTCCACTAGTCTGGTTCGGAATATTGATGGCTTGCGGCTTAAGACAACACATCGCAAAAAAGAATTCAAAGTTGATTTTCCAATCTCTTTTATCCAACACATAAATTTTCAAATTCACGGCCAAAATCAAAGGAGAAACAATCGTAAAAATGTTATATATGTGTAGCACATGTAATTAATTCACTTTGTTCGCATATCTTTAAATTTATATAAACTATCTTACATCTGAAGATATTTTTATATTTATTTTACTTAGATGATACATATCACATATGATGAACTTGTGTGACCACGTATAATAGACTCGTTTGTTCTTAGCCATGTTCCAAACATCTTTGTCACTGACGGAGGTTGGACTAGCCCTTAGCCACGTGTCATCATCACCTTGTCCCAACATTAAATAGAGAAAGATAAAGCACAACATTGAGTGCCAGGGGCCCACTTTAAGCTGCTAGAGGCGGATCAAGACCCTAAGTGGGAGATCGGCTGGCCGCTTCTCACCCATCCGCATGGTCGGTGCAGACGCAGCGAGAGGCGGGTCGTGTGATTCGACCATAAAGGCCTTGGGAGCTCTTCGCAGGTCGGTCAGAGCTACTCCCTTTATTTAATGTACATGCATATATTATACGATAATTATAGGGAGATCCTAATGATCCTTCACCCAATAGGACACTGATCTTATCATTTAAACCGTCATTCAAATCCCATGATTATCTCCTCAAATCAAAGAGATTCAACCGTAATTATCCATTCCTTAAAGGATACGAAATAGAGTCCAAAAAGGACACAACACATGCATACCTAGGGCATAAGGCCCTCTATATAAACGATTCCAATAACTACGAAGAGACTTGATTCCTGAACAATTATAGGATACATAGGCAACTTGGGATAAACATTATCTCAGGCTCAGTCTAAAAACACCCAAATCACCCCCTCATTTTAGATCGTTTCTGGTTTTTGGATCTTGATTAGTTGCCATTAGGAAAATACGGTCCAGAGTTATTACCCGGCGAGATCAAGCATTGTCAGTCACCGGGACAATGCTCCATCACCATTAATTTTCACACTTTTACTTTGTTTTATCTCTCTTAGGGAACAAAAGTTTTATGAAGAACCGGACAAACGTCGAAAAATACAAAGATTAGCCAGAGCAAAGCCAGAAAATGCCCCAAACGATGGACAAAGAAACCAAAAAACATGATTATAGAGACAAAACACACAAACAACTAACAAACCACCAATGGAACCAAACAAGAGCCAAATAATGGATTTGAATAATGCGTGCTTAAATAATCTTCAAAGGATGAAGGGGGAGCTCAGACATTGTTACAGTATATATGTTGAAGGAAGTGCTGAGTGCAAATCAACTGAATATTGAAGAACTTAGCAGACTACCTGAAGACTCAGCGGACTGCTGAACTAGTCAGCATAGTAGTTTGTAGTCAGAAACAATTATCTTGTTTGATTTTGTTATAACCGCTTTTAACCTTTCTTAACTAACTAATTAGGTGTATGCAGCTATAAATACCTATTTCCAGTAGCATTGTAACTTAACTTGTTGATTATTCTTTGAATAATTATTCTTTTGAATTCTTTCTTTCGTTTGTTTTATTCAAACTTCAATATGGTATCAGATCAGATTCTTGAGAGTTTCTTATGATTTTTTTTTGTTTTCCTCTTAATTCTGAAGAATCTTGAGAGTGTTCTTCATCTTTTCTGAATTTCCCACATTTTATTAAGAGAAAATATGGTAATTCTTTGTGTTTTGATCAATTATTGATCGTTTTTCGTCTCTATTCTTGTAAACTGGTATATTCCATGAGTTCTTGATAGCCATGACAGCTAAGAAACAAGATTTGAGCCCATTAAGTCTGTTCTATATCCATCCTAATGAGAATCTATCATTGGTGCTTGTGCATCCATTGATGAATGGAAATAATTATAATCCATGGAAATTGTCCATGGTGGTGGTGATGATCACCAAGAACAAGATTGGCTTCGTAGATGGCACAATCAAGAGGCCAGAAGCAGATTCGATAGATTTTCATGCATGGAGATAGTGTGATACAATGGTGAGGTCATGGATTTTGAATTCAGTTGAGAACACCATTGCACAAAGTTTAATATACTTCAAGAGTGCATGTTTGGAAAAATCATGCTGCTAGGTTTTCTAATATGGATGTATTGAGACTATCAGATCTTCTTGAAGAAATGCATATGCTGAAACAGGGTACTGATTCTGTTAATCGGTATTTTACATGATTAATGGTTCTCTAGGAAGAAATCAAGACCATCATGCCCATGCCAGAGTGTTGTTGTGATCCTCAATGTCACTGCAATGTAATAAATACTTTGGTGGACCATATGGAAACTGAAGGTTTGAGAGACGGGTTTGAGCCTACGGCTTCCTAGGCCATGTTATGGTGCCATTCCTAGAGATCCATGATACCTTGGTAATGGCCATCGAGTTTGAGAGACAAAAGTCGTATGTGGCAGATAAGGCCAAGAATCAAGATTCTATGATTCTTCTTTTTCAGATGAATGGATAGGGGCAACATCAGGCAGTCTGCGGACCAGGATCTCTGCTTCTGCCAGCTCTAGGCCTAAGAATCCTAAGAAGTTTCATTGTAGTTTCTGTTGTTCCAATGGCCATACTGAAGAGACTTGCTACAAGAAGCATGGTTATCCACTAGGTTTAAAGCCAAGAAGGCAAACTTGGTGGAAGAAGAACTCTCAGCAGAAGAAGATCTGCCCCATAGTAGGTCTCTTGGACTAGGGTTTCCTAATATTACTGCACAACAACTTGAGAAGTTGATGGCTCCGCTGAGTTCTCATCATCCCAGACATGCAGGGTTTTCTGTTGGGCAACCTAATGCAATCACCAGTTATTTATCACCCATTACAGGGACATATGACTTAAATTTGGTAAGACCTACATAATGGATCTTGGACTCTGATGCCACAGATCACATTGTAGGTTCCTTAGAACTATTAAGTAATCTCAAACCTTTATCTGGTATAAAAATGGAATTACTAAATAGGAATAATGTTTCTATCACATATATAGAACAAGTGAGACTGAACTCTCAACTAGTCTTACATGATGTGTTTTTTATTTCTAATTTTAAGTATAATATTTTATCTTTACCTTCTACGATTAACCATTCCAAAGGTGCAACTGTTTTTTCTTCTGACAAGTGTGTTATGCAGGACAAGAACAAGAAAGTGGTTGGTTCAGCTGAGTTGCAAAGAGGACTCTATGTCTTAGATCAACCAGACAAAATTTCTGACGTTGATGTTGTAGAAAATAATACTTTTTTGATAGAATAGATGATGCCTTTTATGGCATTATAGACTAGGACATCTACCAGATAAGGGACTGCAAGTTATCAGTTCTCAGTCTACTGATGTTAAATTTTGTGATCATAATCTTTGTTATGTTTGCCCTATGGCAAAACTAAAGAAAACCCATTTTCCTTTGAGTACTACTAAATACTAATATGAATTTTGTTTTTGATCTTGTTCATATGGATATTTGGGGCCCTTTGAGGCACCACACTGTGAATGGACAACAACATTTTCTGACTGTTGTAGGTTCACTTAGGTTTTTCTTATGATGCACAAATCTAAAGCCTCTGAACTTGTTAAATCCTATGTTAAATTTGTTTCTACTCAGTGTAAAAAAATTATTAAAATGATTATGTTTGATAATGGAGCTGAGTTTCAGCTCACAACTTTCTATGATCAACATGGTATTATACATCAGACATCATGTGTCAGCACACCTGAGAAAAATGGTATTGTTGAAATGAAATATCAGCATCTTCTGAATGTTGCTAGGGGTGTGAGATTTCAGAGTAACTTAACAAATGAGTACTGGGGTTTCTGTCTTTTACATGCTGTAAGATTAATCAATGCCACATCCATACCACTGCTGAAGGAAAGCACCCCTCATGAGGTGATTTATGACACCAAACCGGACTAGTTTGTATTCAAAGTTCTTGGTTGCTTAGTTTTTTCTTGAACACATCAGCAGTACATGACAAAGTTTGATTCCAGATGTAGGACTTGTGTCTATCTTGGGAATTCAAATACTTATCAAGGGTGCTATAATATGGACATCACCAACAAAGATATCTCACTTTCATGAAACTTACTTCCCTCTATTTCAACAAGTTCTAGGAAAAGCTAGGTATCTTTCTGATATGCCAGTCCTATTGCCAATCATGGACAGTTTTGATGATCTACTAAGTGAGTTAGCAGAGCAGTCTAGTACCGGAGCAGCTGCAGCTGAGGCTTCACATAAAGTGCTACTTTCAGCCAAGAACCTGCATATGTTCAGCCGAGAAGATCAACAAGGATAAGAAAAACACCAACTTTTTATCAAGGTGGTGCACATATGGTACAGAAGACTCCACATCTCCTGAGTGAAGTGATGAATTTTGAACAACTATACACAAAATATGCCAGATATATCAATGCTATTGATGCTATTAAAGAACCTAAGACTTATAACCAAGCCATCAAGCATGATGAGTGGAAAGAAGCCATGAAAAATGAGACATAAGCTTTACAGAACACTCACACTTGGGAAGTAGTTGATCTACCAGAAGGAAAGAAGCCTATTGGGTGAAAATGGGTATATAAAATAATGTATAACCCTGTTGTCTTAGTAGAAAGATACAAAGCTACATTAGTGGCAAAAGGGTACACTCAGACATATGGCATTGACTATCAATAGACCTTTTATCATGTTGTTAAAATTACCACAGTCAAGGCTTTTTGCTAGTAGAAGCAATAACTAATAATTTCCATCTTCATCAGATGGTGTTAATACAGTTTTCTTGCATGGAGATCTACATAAAGAAGTCTATATGCACCTGCCCTAGGTTTTGCAACAGACAAACCAAATCAAGTTTGCAGATAAACAAGATCCTTATATGGTTTGAAACAAGCCAGCAGACAGTGGAATTGTAAGTTGATTGGGTCTTTAGAAGCTCAAGGCTTTGTTCAGTCAAAGAATCATAGTTTGTGTTAGACATATTTTACTTTTAATGATCAGTGACAGACTAGCAGTTATAGGGCCAAGAAACAAAGATGTCTAGAATGAATGTATAGGTTTACTAGAGTTTGATCTTTGTATGGGTTTGATCAAACAAGCACTGTAAAGAAGGCTAGCTGACTAGTTCAGTAGACCTATCTAGATTAGGTGTTTAGTAGAGTGTCTAGGACTCTTGAAGACTGAAGGTTGAGGGTTCAAACTTAGTATTGAAGACTAAGGGTTCAAACTAAGTAATGAAGACTTAAAAGCCAAAGATATGGGGTCGGATTTTAGGTAAGTCTGTGATGGCCTAAACCGATCACATATACCTTGTAATGAAGGTCTACGTTCCCAAAAAGGACATGTGATGAATGGGACTTAGTTATGTTTAAGATGGTGTACTCTAACTTCACAAATAAAAGTTATACGAGAAGGAATCACCTGAGTGTTCATTCAAGAACACAACAGACCATAAGTCAGCCGACCAGTGTATACCTCAGCAGACACATGAACCTGACAGTAGCTGAGTATACAAAAATCAGATTAATCCGTTTCAAGAATTGTTTTGGAAGATTAAATGGATAAGAATGAATATCAAGCACTGGATTAATCAGTTAATCAATGGTGGAGATTGAAGGAATGTTGTAAGGAATTCTGAGCCAAATCAAAATAGAATTAAACCATTGGTTGACAGTCTGTCTGTCAGAAGGACACCGACATACCGACAGAGGAGTAAAACAAAGGGAATTTCGGGGAATAATCAGAAAATCCTATGACGGTCAGATTTGAAATTCAAATTCAAGCATAGAATTTTCAGCTATAAATAAAGGACCCCTGGAACCAGAATTACTACCGAACTTACAAGCAATAAAAAGCATTACACCCTGCTGAAATAAGAATACATATTGATGGAGAAATTCTTCAAGTGTTCCTACATTCAAGTATCATCTAGAATACACACTAGGAGAACCTAAGCTACTGATCTTTTCATCCTGATCAAAAGCTTGCAAAAGCTGAATCACATTCTTGATTCAAACCCTTTGCTTATCAAAGAAACCTGAAGATAGAGAAGAACTGCTGAGTGTCAAGAACTGTTGTTTTTTGTGGTGGAGCTGGTGAAGAGGCAATCCCACCCTTCAAGGACCAGTGGAGTACTTAGGAGCAGCGATTCTACCTATTCTTAGTATTTAGTTTGTGAAGCCATAGTTATTGGTCAAAGACAAACAGTTTAGGGATTTGTAACTGCAACATCAAAAGACTCTAGTGAATTTCCTCCAACATCACAGGAGAAGAGTGGACTGACAGAATTACACGACATGGAACCACTATAAATCTTGCCTTACTTTATTTATTGCATTTACTTTCTGCATTTCATTTACTGAAAGTTATCAATCTGTAGAACTAGCTACTGAATCCACACACATCTCACTGCTGAGTTTCTAATACTTCGCATCATCTTTAAAACAACAAGTAAAAAGGCTTATTTATTACTCCGCTGCATCCGACTCAATAGACCCTATAGTTAGCAGACTATAAGATCAGCTGATCTGTTAAACTCCAAAAAAATTTAAGTGTTAAGTTTATTCACCCCCTTCAAAACTTAAAAAAATCCTTTTCAATAGACCAACAGTTTGTTCACCAAAGGGTCATGACAGTATTTTATAGCTCTGCTGGTTTATGTAGATGACATAATAGCAGCAAGCCATGATGCTTAGTTGATTCAGGAAAAGTGAAAGATGCTTTGTATCAGTAGTTCACCATTAAAGACCTTGGAAAATTGAGATATTTATTGGGCATTGAGGCTGCCACAACCTGTGCAGGAATTTCTATTTCTCAAAGGATGTACACACTAAACCTCTTAGAAGAATATGAATTTTGGGAGCAAAATCTGCCAAGACACCTATGGAGTCCAAGCAGACTTTACAACATGGGGATTCATCACTTTTAGAGGATAATAACGTCCACATATATTTTATGGGCAAGTTGATCTATTTTACCTTCACCAGACTAGACATAGCCTATGCAGTCCAGTAGTTGAGTCAATTTCTTGACACTCCCACTGAAAATCACATGAAAGTTGTTCACAGATTGCCGAGGTATCTAAAAGCTAATCCAGGGCAAGGAATATTATTCTCAGCAGAGAGCAATCTTGTTTTGAAAGGCTTTACTGACAGTGATTGGGTAGGGTGTCCTGAAACTAGAAAATCGGTATCAGACTACATGATGTTCTTAGGGGATGCTCATATCTCTTGGAAAGATAAGAATCATAGAACTATATCTAGGAGTTATTCAGAAGCTGAATATGGGGCTATGGCCAATGCAGTTTGTGAACTTCATTGGATTGTTTACATTCTCATAAGTTTGAAGATTCATGTTCAATTTCATGCTCAACTCTTTTGTGACAATGCAAGTGCTATGTACATTGCTCATAATCCTGTTTTTCATGAAAGGACCAAACACATTGAAATTGACTGTCATGTTGTTAGAGACAAAGTTAAGTTTGGACTTGTCAAGTTGCTTCCAGCTAACACAAAAGAACAAATTGCTGACATTCTCACCAAGGCCTTGTATGCACCTATCATTTTATACCTGCTACACAAGTTGGGGATTTATAAGATCTTTACTAATAGTTCCAGTAGTTGAAGTGCTGAGTGCAAGCTGATCATTTACCACTCTTTGCTTGAGGGGGTGTGACAATATATGTGCTGAAAGAAGTGTTGTGTGCAAGTCATTGAATACTGAAGAAATCATCAGACTACCTAAAGACTCAGCAGACTACCGGTGACTTAACAGACAGCTGAACTAGTCAGCGTAGTAGTTTTTAGTCAGAAACGTTATCTTGTTAGATTCTTTTATAACCGCTTGTAACTTTTCTTAACTAACCTATGAGGTGTATGAAGCTATAAACACCCCATGAGCAGTATCCTTGTAACATAACTTGTTGATTATTCTTTGTATAAAAATTCTTCTGTGTTCTTTCTTTCGTTTGTTTTCTACAATCTTCAAAACACGTGGAACCTCAAAATCTACCCATAAGTTGACAAGAAACACAAAAGAAAAAGAAAAGACAATAAAGAAACCGAAGAAACAAACACCGGACCACTGCTACAACCCACCACACCGTTGTTTGCTGCGAAATCACAACTAGATTGATGAAGTTTATAGAATATAAACTGAAGATAAAATGCGGAATTATTATTGATGAACTGAAAGTTACAAATTACATTACAATGTAGCTGATCATGGGGTATTTATAACTTCATACACCTCATGAATCAGTTAGAAGTAAGTTACAAGTGGTTACAACAAACAATAACTGAATAACCACTTTCTACATCACAGTACATTAGATTACTCAGCAGGCTGATGTGCCTTCACACTATTAGCAAGCTATTGTATCTTCATTCAATCAGCAGAGTGTATCAACCGTCTGTACTCAGCATTCCCTTCAGCCTCTATACTGACCCCATCAAGCTGAGAGTGGTACATGAACAGCTTGCACTCAGCATTCCCTTTAGCTACTGGAACTTTGAAATGTCTTTGAAATTACCATATTGTCTATTAGATAAGAGAAAATGGGTGCATTCAAGGCTTTGGTAAGAATGCCAGCTATTTGTTCTTTAGTGTTGACTGGAAGCAGTTTGACAAATCTGGATTTTACTTCGTCTCTTACAACATGACAGTCAATCTCTATGTGTTTGGTTCTTTCATAAAAGACATGATTATGGGCAATGTGCAAGGCACTGGAATTGTCACAAAATAAGACAGTAGGTAGTTGAATTGGAATTTTTAGATCTTGAAGAATGTAAATGAGCCATTGAATTTCACAAACTATATCTGCCATAGCCGTATATTCAGCCTCTGAAGAACTTCTTGCTATAGTAGTTTGTTTATTTGCCTTCCAAGAGATTGGTGCATCTCCTAGGAACATCATGTAGCCTGATATTGATTTTCTTGTTTCAGGACAACCAGCCCGATCACTGTCTGTAAATCCTGTGAGTATAAGATCATTGTTTGCTGGAAATAAGATTCATTGACCAGGGTTGGCTTTCAAATACCTCCGCAGTATGTATGCTGCCTTCATATGATTTTCAGTAGGAGTGTCTAGAAATTGACTCAACTGCTGAACTTCAAAGGCAATATCTGGTCTTGTAAAAGTAAGATAGATAAGTTTGCCCACTAATGATGTGTAAGCAGTGTTATCTTTCAAAAGTGGTGAATCACCATGCTGTATAGTTTGCCTGGACTCCATAGATGTCTTGGCAGGTTTTGCTCCCAAAAATTCATATTCTTATAGGAGATTAATAGTGTATTTTCTTTGAGAAATTGATATGCCAGCAGGAGTTCTAGCAGCTTCAATGCCTATGAAATATCTCAGTTTTCCATGATCCTTGATAGTGAATTGTTGATGTAAGGCATCCTTGACCTGTTGAATTAATTGTTCACTAGGGCTTGCTGATATGATGTGATCTACATAGACCAGCAAAGCAATAAATGACTGTCCTAATCCTTTTGTGAATAAACTATTGTCATTCTTAGACTGAATGAATCCTTGAGCTACTAAAAACTCAGGGAATTTGCAGTTCCATTGTCTATTGGCTTGCTTTAGGCCATAAAGTGATTTGGTTAATCTGCAAACTTGATTTGGTTTAGTTGCTACACAACCTGGTGGCAATTGCATGTATACTTTTTCATGCAAGACTCCATGTAAAAAGGCAATGTTAACATCCATCTGATGTATATGCCAATTATTGGGTGCTGCTGCTGCAAGTAAAGTTTTGACCGTAGTAATCTTGACAACATGAGAGTAGGTTTCTTGATAATCAATGCCATATGTTTGAGTGTAGCCTTTTGCTACTAGTCTAGCTTTGTATCTCTCTACTGGCCTATTAGGATTGTATTTGACTCTATATACCCACTTGCACCCAATAGGTTTCATGTCTGGGGGAGATCAACTATCTCTCATGTATGAGTCTTTTGTAGAGCTTCAATCTCCTTTTGCATTGCTTATTTCCATTCATCATGCTTGATGGCTTGATTGTAAGTCTTAGGTTCTTTAATAGCATCAATATCATTGATGAATCTGGCATAATCTGCTGAGAGATTGTCTAGGCTCATGACCTCACTCAGCAGGTGTGGGGTCTGCTGAACAGTATGAGCACCTTCATGATAAAAGGTTGGTGATTTCCCTGTTCTTGTGGCCTTCTTAATTGTGTGCCTCTTCATTAGATGCCTTAGTTGCAGTTGACCCTGTGTCTGGGTGGTCTGCTGACTCATTCAACAGATCATCAAAGCTGTCCATTACTGGTAAAGGAACTGGCATGTCAGCAAGATATCTAGCCTTTCCTAATACCTGTTGAAACAGAGGAAAATAAGTCTCATGGAATTGAGTATTTCTAGCAACAAATATATCTTTGTTGGTAATGTCTAAAAGAATAGCACCCTTGGATGTATTGGATTTCCCAAGGTAGACACAAGTCCTACATCTTGAGTCAAATTTTGTCATGTACTGCTGAAGTATGCAAGAAAAAACTGAGCAACCAAAAACCTTAAACACAGAATAGTCTGGTTTAGTGCTATAAAGCACTTCATGTGGAGTGCTTTCCTTCAGTAGTGGTGCATGTGTAGCATTAATTAATTTTACAACAAGTAAAAGACAGAAACCCCAATATTCAATAGGTTAATTACTCTGGAACCTGATCGCGTGCAAGGCACTTACTACCAATAGGACTAGGTCTATCGTAGTAGAGTACTGACAAATCAAGGTCCATCCCACAGATACTCGTAAGAACGTCTAATTATTAAGATTGAGCTTGTCACGATAACGGTCTACGACCAACTATAATATAGACAGTAGTAAAATTGGTAACAATCAACTAGCAAGATTATGCAAGTTCAACGAAGCAAACTAGAGTTTCTAAGGTATTAGTTCAATCATGAGTAATTAGTTATTCCCCCCTCACATGCAACAGTCCTCCCTATTGGTGAATTTATTCATTGTTCAGCTACGGGTACAACTCCTAACCCTATCTACTCCGACAATGGCAGTAGACAATCTAAATGCAAACTACCCTCCTTAATTGGTCCGTAATAGCCCATAAGCATAAAGAACTAGAGTTGTTGGTATTGAGCGCTAACTCATACCGCTAACCCGCCTAGACAGCTGTCGACATTGACCAGCACGTTCCTAGGGTCCATCAAGATGGATGCTACTCAGAGGCGAGCTCAAAGGCAGAAATTGGTAGATGATGCCGCAAAAGGCAGGCAGGCGGCGCTGAAACAAGCTTTGGGAAGGATCCCTCGAACGGTCGACTCTTCAGTTGTTGATGAAGCTTATAACCCCAATCCTCAAGTTTCGACAGCGACCCTAGTGGGCACGGGCTCGAGTCAAACTAGAGGGGCCCAGAAAAGGTTGCCAGGTGACGTCTCTGCTAAGGTGGCCCCGGAGTCCAAACGATCAAGGGTTGAAAAATCTAAAGTTGTTGGCGGCGCTAGCAAGGGTTCTGATCGCGCTGAGAAGCGAACTGCTGTCGTGGAGGAGGCCGCTGATGAGGAGATGGCACCGCCGAGAAGGACGTTGCCTCGTGGATACCAGGGGAAAGAGGCCCTTTGGTTGGACGCTGAGTTCACCGGAGGTCCGCTTGATATGGTGAAGGCAAGACAACTTAGGGAGGCAATTCCTGACGTTATCCCTCTGGACCGCTTGTCGTGGGACGCACCGGCCGGAATACAGATGGAGATTGGCAGAGGAATTATTGACCGAGTGGTTGTTCGCGACAATGCCCCTACCAGGGATGAGGTTACAGAGTTGAATGATCTTGCTGGCGAATTTGGGATCGCCTCCTCCACGGTAAGCCATTGTTTATGTTTATTATTGCTTTTCCTTCTCTTTTCTCTTTCTGCGAACTCATCATTTTTTTTTGACAACTTGGGACTCACATAATGAAAGCTACCGAGGCCGCTGAGAAGCGCAATGTTGGTTGAGGAAAGCGACGGCGGCCCTTGGTGCCTCTGAAAAAGCAAGGCTCGCTGCTGAGGCCAAGAATGTCAAAACCCAGGCCGAAATAGATCGCATGAAGAAGTCTATGGAGGCAAGCACGAAGATAGATGAGGAGTTGAAGGAGAAAATGAAGATCTTGACTGATCATTCTCAGAAATCCGTGGAGGCTTTAAAGGCCGCTGAGCAGGAGGTTGCGAGCTTGAAGGAGCAACTTCTTGTCGCCAACGAAACCGCCGAGGAAGCTGGTCCTGCAGCCGTTTGCGGCCTATCAGGAGACGGACGAGTTCTTCTATCATTTACAGGTGAGTTTTGATCAAGGCTTCAACCATCTCGCTCGCTGCCTTTGGGCATATCATGAGAGAGAGTCGCTCAGCTTCGAGGAGATACTCCAGTGGGTTAACATGCCCCAGCGGAATCCCGACTTGTTGGCTCTTCATCCGGATATTCCTTATGCTCCAGATCATATTGTCGCCATCCAGACTGGGCAGGTAAAGGATGGCGAGCCGGTATAGGATCCTTCCCCGGTTAATCCTATCAATTTTGCTATTTTGAAGAACACTCCGGTCACCGACAATGAGGATGGCAGCGATGGAGAAGGCGATTGCACCGATGCTCCTCCTAGCCCAGTTTAAGATTTATGCCTGTTTTTGCGAGATTTGAGCGATCTGTACTCTCCCGCTTTGTTTCAAACAATTTGTTGATTTTTAACTTACTGTGATTGGCTTTTATACTTTGTAATTTGACGGGCTCTACTTAGGGCCGCCTTTCGATGATTTGTTTTATTCACTTGTCTTGTTTTCTTGATTCGTTGCCTTTTGTTCTTGTATGTTGTGTGTTTGTGCCCCCTTTTATTTCAGCGAGATTAAAATTGTTAGCTCACTAAAATAGAAATCCCTTTGGCCATGTGTTCAGAATTTCGCACGGCCCCCTGTTTCTGTGAGGTCGCTACGATCTTGTGCCGAATAACTTCGAAAATTTTGACATGCAGCCCCTCTGTTTGGCATAAGGGCTAAGGCGATCTCCAGGAAATAGTGTCTTGCTTTTGAAAATTCCAAGTTCCGGCCCCTCAGTTTTTGAGCAAGTCGAGGGCGAACATTGACTGGGACAAGAATTTGTTGTTCCCAGGTGAGCAGCGGGCGTGCCTCTAGAAAGCTGATGCTCCGACTTGATTGGACAACTCCTTGACGGTCTTTTAACCCGTTCGGTAATTGTGCCATTTAAGTAGCCCTGAATCTCGGGTTGCTCAATTGTCAGACGTTTGACCACGTTTTTGAATTTCGAAATTTTGATAAAACGCGTGAGTGCTGTCCGCTAATCCCGCTCGTTTTGTCTCCCCATTTGTTCTCCATTACCTCTCCCCATTTGTTTTTGCTCATGTCTTCTCCATCTGCAGGTGGTAGTTCAGTGCGTGTGTACAAGGCTCGTCCGGTGCGTGATGTTTCTCCTTTTTTCCTTACTGCCTCCCCTATTGCCAAAGATCATTTTTGGCGTTATTTCGATGTTGTGAAGCTGGTGAGGGAGAGAGGCCTGAATCAGGACAAGCTTGACGGTGATGGTTCCTTCCTCCGGATTCGGCTTTCTGGGGGGTCGGATTTTGTTTCTCCGCCCATGTTACTTTTCAACCTTACCCTGGTTAAAGAATTCTACTCCCTATTGTCGGAGGCCTCACCAGGGGAGACAGTTAGTTCCGTTGTTCTCCGGGGCGTCTCAGTCGACTTTTCTCCGGAGACTATCAATGCTGCCCTTCGCATTCCCGCCGTCAATCCCTCTGCTCATTATGAGGTGGCTTGGGACCTTGGAGATGCAGAAAACTGGGGAATTCACCTACGACGCACAATTCGTGAGCTTTTCCCCCACCGTCTCCGTCCTCATACTCTGGGTCCTGCATCTGAGCTGTCTCGTAGTAATCATGAGTGGAAAAGGTTTATTAACTCGCGAGCCCTTCCGTCAGCGGATTTTGAGGTGGTTATCGAGGCTGAGGCTTTACTTTTGCATGCTATTCGCGACCCCCAAGTGGATATTGATTGGGGGTCTTGATCCATTGCGAAGCTGTTGTGTTTTCTATTTCTATGGACCCTGATCGCCGCATTCCGTACGGGTCGCTGATTTCTAAATTGTGTACTGATGTAGCCAGAGTGCCGGTTCATTCGTTGGATCGCAGCGGGTTCCCTTGAAATTTAGTTTGCCTTATCGATGTTTTTATGTTGTTCGCATTAACGTTTGAAAATTTTATCTTGTGTCCCTCTGTTTTTGGTTAAGGTTGCGGGAGCTGTGTCCGAAAGCTTGCCGGAAACGGAGATGAGCCTCTGTAGCTGAATTGTATTAGTCGGAACTAGCCTTTTTTTCTGAATAAATTGTTTGCGCTTACATATAATATCATTTCAAGTTATCAGCGTACCAAGGCCTATTGTATTCGCGACCTTGATTGTCTTTCAATACATAAGTTCCCTTTTTGACAATCCTTGCGACCTGAAGTGGTCCCTCCCAGTTTTCCGATAACTTTCCTTTTTGGGACTTTTTGGGCCTTCTCTCTTGCGTGCTTGCTTCCTTGCTTTATCTCGACTTCCCCCTGGTCGCTCCCCTCCCGGACTCGTGCCATCTCTTGTTGATCTCCGACTTAGGGTGCTGGGCGGCCTCCTGAGCGACTAAGACCTTATAGGTTTGCACACTCGTCATAAGGTTTCCATCCCTCGACCCTACCAGATTGTTTCTTTCGATGCTGTGGCCACGGCCCGGCTCCATCCTGGTGACTAGATGGGCAGTTTTCGTTAACACATAGGTGTGTCGGCATATTTAGATACATCAGCATGTTATCGTAAATTAACATGAAGGACTGTTAGTGAAGTGTTAATTAGGAAATTATCTTGATGGACCCTAGGAACGTGCTGGTCAATGTCGACAGCTGTCTAGGCGGGTTAGCGGTATGAGTTAGCGCTCAATACCAACAACTCTAGTTCTTTATGCTTATGGGCTATTACGGACCAATTAAGGAGGGTAGTTTGCATTTAGATTGTCTACTGCCATTTTCGGAGTAGATAGGGTTAGGAGTTGTACCCGTAGCTGAACAATGAATAAATTCACCAATAGGGAGGACTGTTGCATGTGAGGGGGGAATAACTAATTACTCATGATTGAACTAATACCTTAGAAACTCTAGTTTGCTTAGTTGAACTTGCATAATCTTGCTAGTTGATTGTTACCAATTTTACTACTGTCTATATTATAGTTGGTCGTAGACCGTTATCGTGACAAGCTCAATCTTAATAATTAGACGTTCTTACGAACGTCACCTGGCAACCTTTTCTGGGCCCCTCTAGTTTGACTCGAGCCCGTGCCCACTAGGGTCGCTGTCGGAACTTGAGGATTGGGGTTATAAGCTTCATCAACAATCAAGAGTCGACCGTTCGAGGATCCTTCCCAAAGCTTGTTTAGTGCCGCCGCTTTGCGCTTTTGCGGCATCATCTACCAATTTCTGCCTTTGAGCTCGCCTCTGAGTAGCATCCATCTTGCTGACTGAATGTTTAAAAAAGTTCATCAAAAGTTGGAAAAATAAACAAAAAACAAAGCAATAAGACATGAAGAGTAATGAAGTAGAAAGCAAAGAAAAATTATGGTGAGGCCTCTTGCTGGGATCACCCTGACGTGCCGCACACTCTGAGGGAAAGCAACGGTTAATATGGCACTCCCCGACCCAATCAGAATCTCTCTCCTCAGATGCAATAGCCACAAGAGGTTGGCCTTTCGCCGGCCCCACAATTCCAGCTCTGCTCGCATAGGGCTCCGCCATGTCTAGGAATTCGATCCAGGACACATTCCTCTTCGAGGGCGCGGCCCCATCAGAGTCTATTATCACCAAAAGTCCTCGGAGGAATCGATACTCGTCCACAAAAGGATCATCAAAACCAATCATAGAAAATTTCCCCTTACGGGGAGGGGAATGAGGGAAAGGCCAACCAACTTTCGATTCGACCTTAAAAACGCGATCCCCCCAGTTTTGTATCTTGTTAGGGAGATGGAAGAATAAACGGGGAGTCTGGGCCCTAACGTTGGCCTACCCCGGGAAAGAGGTACCACAGAGCAAATGAAATTGTTTGAACACGGAAAATGTAGGCTCTTGCTTCATCATTAGACAGAGAACAATGAAAGACATGATCTGAATGGCGGCCCCAACGGCCAGGTCGCATGGCAACACTCGCAGCTCGCGCAGCAGCTTAACCAAAAAAGGATCGAAAGGGGGCCGGAAGCCGGCAAAGAAGTGATCGAAGTGAAGAATTATGGTATCCCCAGGGCGGCGAGCACAAATAAAATCTTCTCGATCGCTAGGCCGTAGCTTGTCTTCCTCCTTATTAAAGTCGATCAAGGAGAACCGGTAGATATTGGGGTCAATATTGTAAAATCGCTGAAGGGTTTTGGCAAGGTTGGTACTCTTCCGGATCTATCACGAATGCTTCTCTACATCCTTCTCATACAGATTCATAAGGGCAAATTCCTTAAGGCCTCATGATTATTAGGCTTTAAAGGCTTCCCTTTAGCCGCCGCTTCCCTTACCGTCATGGTCGAAGGATCAGCCTTTTTTCTCTTGGGTTTTTTGGGGAGCTCCAGAGGTTTGCACGGAACCGATTCGAGATCGTCCTCACTGGATCCTATCAGCCTATGTAGGGCTCGTGGCAAGATTGAACCGCAATCATCCAATTCTACTCCTCGTTCTCGGGCAACCTGTCTTCCGTTCTAATGCCCTAAGAACGATTCATAGATCTCTAACGAGTGAAATTGCTCAACCCCGTCTATAAAGGGGTTAGCATCTCCGTAAACAAACTCGAGACCACTTGGACAAGGGGTTGTTCTGCTGCGTTTAGGACCCATTCTGAATGAAAACAGAGGCTGATGATGAAGCTGAATCTGAAAAAGGTGCCCTCGGTAAACCGGAGGTAAGCCTCGATTTACCGGCCTAAATTTTCTAGGTTTCTTTCTGGGACTGTGCTCTGATACTGGAAAATGATGAACTGCAGCACTTCACTATTGCAGCAGCACTACTAATTAGCAACATGGATGGAAAAAGTGATGTTTTGGGTTGGTAAAATGGAAGGAAAAGGTTTGGTTTGGTGGAGGTATGTTGGTGATGGTGGCCGGAATTTTTTGGAAGAAGAAGAAATGGAAGAAGTGTGGTGATTTGAGAAGATGATATTAGATGAGAATGATGATAATGGTGGTGAAAATGTGGTTTAAATAGGAGAAATGATGGAAGGTGGAAGGATTTGGTGGGATAGTGGATAGATGAGTAATTAGGGTGAGGGATTTGATGGGGTGAATAATGGGATTGAGGTGGAGTTATGGTGGAGTGTGGGAAAGGATGAAAAGGTGGAAAATAGGGAAAATAGGATATTTTCTGCTGACTGTTAGCTTTCTGATGCAACGTGAGTCCTCCATGTGTCTCTAAAAATTCTACTTTTTCAATCTGACATTCAGAAACTTGAAAATCTTAGCTCGGTAAACCGGTGGTGACCCTCGGTTTACCGGGGCTTCTTTTCCCTAGATTTATCGATACTCCTTCATTGCACACTTTAATTAATCTCACTGCTCAATCCTGACCTCTATTGACTAGTCTCTTACTCCTTTTGTTGCAATTCCGAGTCAATCCTAACCTACTTCACAAGAATCCACAACGAGTAAAAAAAACCTTCCCAACAACCATCGGTTTCAAGCCTAAGGGTGTGGTAGGATGGAAAAAAGCTCGTCCCTTCATCTAGCTACTTTTATTCATTCCTAATCTTCCTAAGGGCTTAAGAGAATAGTTCTGAGTTTAAAGTAGTCAGCTCGACTTACCTTTGGATCTTCAATCAATCAAAAGTCCGGGCCTTAACTCGCCAAACTCATCTTTGAGGTCTTAACCGTCATGCACTTCCCTTCTCGTTGATCATTACTTTTCAAGAGTGCCTTTTCCCGGTTTTCCATAGAAACTTTCTGAGCTCTCTTCCTAGCACACCTCTCTCTCTTTGCTTGCATACTAGGTCATCCTCTTCTTCGAGATTTAATCTTTATACCCAAGGGCTTCACATTTTCCACTTTAATCTAATCCGTCACTACGTAATACGGATGGACTAGCTTCCGTGAGCGTCTTATTGTGGTCCTTCTCTTCACTCTCTCTAAGCATTAATCTCATGAATTCTTGCTCGCAAGTTTCTACTAGAACCTCTCGTTGCCTATGCCCTTCCTTTTCTATCATCTTGCAACTTTCCGGCCTATTATCTAGGGGCTCTAAGATTTTGAAAGATACTACATCATTTTTCAATCTTAAAGTGATCTCCCATTATCAAAGTCCATGATTGATCTGCTTGTCGCTAAGAAAGGTCTTCCTTACAAAACTGGGGCACTTGGGTCTTCTGGTACGTCTATAACCATGAAATCAATAGGAAAAGTGAAACCTCCCGCCTTTATCGTGCACTTCCTAAGCAGACCGGAAGCATATCTCTAGTCTTATCAACAAAGGTCATAGTTCGGGTTTGATTCATAATGACCGGAAGCTTAATGTTCTGCAGAGGGATAAAGGTAGAGTGTGACAACTTGAACCGGAATCGCAAATACCTAAACCTATCGATATACCATTGATAGAAATTGGGAGTCGAAACGTTCCAGGGTCTTCTAACTTTTCTACTGTGTCAGAATCTGGGTAATCTTGAGAATCTGAGAACATGGCGTCCAGATCCTCCTCCGGATCATCGGAGTCATAATCGGACGATATATCAATTAGCTCGATAGGAAACGTACCCGGTCGATAAGTTTCATACTTCTTCAGGTTTTCCTGGGCTTCCCATTTAAGCTTTTCAGTCTCCTCCTTCACTCGCTCCTTGTCAGCCTCATATTGCTCTCTGGCTTCTAATCCAGGGTACATAAAGATTGGTTTAATGTTTCAACACAGTACGAGGCATTGTGTCTGACTCGTCTAGCCTTAATTGCTTTTTCTTGACTGAATTTCCGAAGTGTCTAGATACTTCCTGCAAAAGAGACAAAATTAAACAAAGAAAAGGTTAGCAACTCCTGCTTCAGTAGGGGTTGATCCCAATTGTTGCGGACCTACTAACTAAAATCAACTGGGAATAACACAGAAAAACAAAGGATATTTAGAATTTGATTTCCCAGGCCTCGGTAAATCGAAGGTAGCCCTCGGTAAACCGGGCCTAAGATTTCTTATTCTGGCAGATTAACAGGTGTAGGTTTGATCCAAAACGACTCAAGACTCAAAGAAAATAAAATAAAATAAAAATGATTTTTTAATTAGAATTAAAACGTTTATCTTTAAAATTGGCCATTGTCCCAGGCAACGGCGCCAAAAATCTTGATCGCGTGTAAGTCACTAAAGTTGATATTACTAGCAAGAATACTAGGTACATCGTAGTATAGTAAATGCGAATCAAGGTCGATCCCACAGAGACAATGCCACTTTAACTATAAACGATTCTAATATAATTAAGAAGCGACAAAGAGGCGGTCATTGTCCAACAATAAACATGAAAGAAACTTTGTATTTCTCCCCTCTTCTCACCGATCTACTAACTTGGATTAGTTAATCTTTATATTTACTTCCTCACATAATTTGCTAAAATTAATCGAGCAAGCTTTTGATTTAATTATAAGCTACGGGTGCAAGCTACTGTGGTAGTAGACAATCTATACGCAAGCTACCATCATTAATTGGTCCGTAATAACCCATACGCATAAAGAACTAGAATTGCCGATTTCGAGCGCTAACTCATACCGCTAACCCGCCTAGACAGCTGTCGACACTAATCAGCACGTTCCAAGGCTCCATCAAAACTATGTCCAAATTAACACTTCACTATTCGTATTTCATGTTAACTTTAAGATTACAATAAGCAGATTGGCCAGATCTAACCTACTATTAATTAAACCTGTTGATCAATGTAGTTGTAGTGAATCCTCCAGATTAAGTTGTCTAATTATTGCCTCGGTAAACCGGTATAGACTGCCGGTTTATCAGGGTCAGCTTTTCTTAATTCCGGATCTACATTTCTCAATTACGATTAATCTAAGTAAATCATGTGGTCGTTAAACATGCAGATTAACTAATACACATAAATACGAACATTTCTACCATATTGATGACAAAAAGGAACGTTCAAAGCTTCATACCTTCAACAACGGAGATCTAGCTCGATCTACTCAAGCTAGAGATGGTAGAGAAAGGGAGAAAACCAGAAATAATTCCTCAAAAAAGCTTAGAATAACTTTATTTCATCAAATTGTATAATGTAATTGAAGATTCAATATTAAGATATGATATATTTTTGAGAACTTCTGCTAATGCGGCTTTATATAGATACAACAGCCGACTTATGACTCATAGAAACCCTAACCGACCTAGACAATACGGTTGAATCGATTTCTTGTTGCTCAAGGCCCTCGGTTTACCGGACCTAGCCCTCGGTAAACCGGGCTGACTTTTCCTCTTTTTCTTCAGTAGATTTCTTCTTGGACTTCCTTTACTTGGCCCAACATACTTCTTTTGGTCTAGATCCGTTCTTCAATGCTCCAGATTCAGTATATACCTTAAAAACATATAAAACGAGGCAAAATAGTACCAAATCTTTGGGAAAATAACATAGATGCAGAATTACGGTCCTTGAAACATACACATAGCATTTAACACATATTTCATATAATAGCGAGCCTATCTATCCTCTCTTGAGCAGAATTTGGGGTGAACAAAGGTATAATTAATGGTACCATTTAGGGCGTTATCACCTAGACGCCTACGGGGGTTATCATCAGATTGCCATGGAACCCCAGGATGCCAAAAAAACCTCATTCATTACTGAATTCGGCACGTACTGTTACAAAACTAGGCCGTTTGTCCCCAAAAACGTTCGAGCAACTTACCAAAGGACAGTCAATAAAATATTTAAAGACCATATAGGAAGATGCATGGAAGTATACGTAGACGACCTCTTAATCAAGAGTAAGTCCCTGGAACAATACTTAGTTGACGTTAGGGAAGTCTGTGAAGTACTCAGAACCTCACATATGAAACTTAATCCCAAGAAGTGTACGTTCGGGGTCCGGACTGGTAAAAATTCTTAGGGTATATGATATCTCAAGAAGGCATCAGAGCTAACCCAGACAATTTGGAAGGACTAAGAACTATGTCGCCACCAAGGAACGTTCGGGAAGGATGGCCGCACTCGGGCATTTTTTTTTATCCAGGTCGGCCTAATGAGCCCTCCATTTCTTCAAGATTCTAAACACAAACCAACCCATTCAGATGAGATGAAGAATGCCAATGAGAAGATATGAAAATCTACTTAGCCGAGCTGCCCACACTGACTTCACTATAGGAAGGAGATACCATGTTCGCCTATTTAGCAGTATGTGATGAGGCCATAAGTGCAGTCCTCGTCAAGGAACATGGCAATATGCATAAGCCGATTTTCTATGTCAGTAAAGCACTTCACGGTCTAGAAGTCAGATACTCGAACGCCGAGAAGCTAGAACTAGCCTTAGTATATGCCTCCAGTAAAGTTGAGACCGTATTTTCAGGCTCATCCGATAGTCGTGGTTACTGATCAGCCTCTTTGGCAACTACTGGACCGACTAGAAACGTCAGGATGGATGACAAAATAGGTAGTGGAGTTAGCAGAGTACGACTTAGATTTCCATCCTCGAACATCAGTCAAAGCCCAAACGTTAGCGGATTTCCTGGCAGAAGAAATGGTCATAACTGCCGATCATAATCAACCAAGTGCTGAGGTCGAACGTTGGACACTATATGTTGATAGAGCCTAAAGCAAGGATGGAGTTGGGGCAGGACTCCTAATCATTAGTCCAAAGGGCGAGGAATTTCCTTATGCTCTCCGATTCATCTTCCTGGCCACCAATAACGAAGCCTAGTATAAAGCTCTAATCACCGGACTTAATTTAGCAGCTAAGTTGGGAGCTAAGAGCTTGTGGGTCTATAGCGATTCCCAGTTGATTGTCAATCATGTGAAAGGAGAATACAAAGCTAAAGAAGAGCCCATGAAAAAGTACTTGGCTGTGGCACATGATCGGCTGAAAGCCTTCCAAACTGTTCATATTGAACAAGTCCCTCGATCCCAAAACCGATGAGCCGATGCCCTTTCCAAACTGGCATCTAGTTTCGTCTCTAACAAGAAGGTGCCAGTAGAGTTGTTACAGGAAAGAAGCTATGAAGCCAAGAGATTTCAACCTATCACCTAGAAGGATACCTGGATGGATCCTATAGTATCCTACCTTTGCAACGGAACACTACCCGAGGACAAAACCTTAGTGAGAAAGATGAAATTCAGACCGGCCCGGTACACTCTTTGACAACATACTGTATAGTAAGTATTTCATGGCACCCTGGCTCAGGTGCGCAACGGAGGATGAAGGAAAATATATGCTCCGAGAAATCCACTTAGGAATATACTGAAATCATCCCAGAGCTCAGACACTAGCACGAAAATACCGTCTATTCGGCTACTACAGGCCGACCATGCGGCAAGATGCAGAGGATCTCATCCGCAGATGTAAACCATGTCAGGTACACGATAATATATCAAATCAAGCTTCTCAGCAGATGATTCCCATGATCGTTGCGTGGCCTTTCGACCAATGAGGAGTCGATTTAATCGGGCCTCTACCCTGAGCACCGGGAAGCCTCAGATTTTTGGTGGTCGCCGTGGATTACTTCACCAAATAGGTAGAAGCCGATGCTCTCACCACGATTACAGCTAAAGTCATACAGAAGTTCTTTTGGAAGAACGTTGTGTGCCGGTACGGGATCCCCAAGACATTGATATCAGATAATGGAACACAGTTTGAAGACAAATGAGTCAGATCCTGGTGCGTTGAGCTAGGGATATCCAAACACTTCACTTCAGTACATTACCCACAATCGAATGGACAGCTCGAGCAGACCAATCATCAGATCAAAGTTGGCCTGAAGAAAAGACTCAAAGAAGAAGGAGAAAATTGGGTAGAGCATCAGGCCAACATCTTATGGGCGTATCGAACGACCCCAAGCTCGGAAACAGGGGAAACGCCTTTCTCCTTAGCTTACGGGAGTGAGTCAGTCATACCTGCTAAAGTCAGATTACCCTCACCATGAGCTCTACACAAAAGCAGATAGGGAAGTCGAGCTCAAGCCCTCCAAAGATGACTTGGAAGAAAACCGAGAGATAGCCTTCATCCGAATGGCAAGATACAAGCATAAACTCTCTCAATACTACGGCATTAAAGTAAAGCATGTGTACTTCAGAGAAGGAGACACGGTGCTCCGGAAAAATGAAGCCAGCAGACAAGGCCCTCAGACAAACTCTACCCAAACTGGGAAGGTCCTTACAAAGTGGTCAAGGTGCACGGGAAGGGCACTTATCAGTTGGCCGACTCTAGCGGCAAAACCATCCCAAGAAGTTGGCATGCTAACAACTTGCAGAAATTCTATCCCTAAAACTGATTTGGTGAACAACCCCTATTTAGCTGTTATTACAAATTGAGTTTTTCTTTACAAATCTTGTTATTATGAATAAAATATTATTTTCTTGTCATTACTTAATGAATAAGTGCAACGTTTTATTAGCACCATGCTACCTTCCATGTGAAAAGTCAGTCCTACCTGGACTTGCTCGCCGCGCCATAAAACAAGAAGTCAGCACTAGCCTGGCCCTGCTCGTCAATGCTTCCACATGAGAAGTTAGTCTGACCTGGCCCTGCTCACCGTGCCTTAAAACGAGAATTCAGCACTAGCCTGGCCCTGCTCGTCAATACTTCCACGTGAGAAGTCATTCCGAACTGGCCCTGCTCGCCGTGCCTTAAAACAAGAAGTCAGCACTAGCCTGGCCCTGCTCGTCAATGCTTCCACGTGAGAAGTCAGTCCGACCTGGCCCTGCTCGCCGTGCCTTAAAACGAGAAGTCAGCACTAGCCTGGCCCTGCTCGTCAATGCTTCCACACGAGAAGTCAGTCCGACTTGGCTCTGCTCGCCGTGCCTTAAAATAAGAAGTCAGCACTAGCCTGGCCCTGATCGTCAATGCTTCCACACGAGAAGTCAGTTTGACCTGACCCTACTTTCCGTGCCATAAAACGAGAAGTCAGCATTTGCTTGGCCCTGCTCGTCAATGTTTCCACGCGAGAAGTCAGTCCGACCTGACCCTGCTCGCCATGCCTTAAAACGAGAAGTCAGCACTAGCCTGGCCCTGCTTGTCAATGCTTCCATGCAAGAAGTCAGTCTGACCTAGCCCTGCTCATCAATGCTTCCACGCGAGAAGTCAATCTGACCTAGTCCTGCTCGCCGTGCCTTAAAACGAGAAGTCGGCACTAGTCTGGTCCTGCTTGTAAGAAGCCGACTTGACCAGTCCTCGCGGTGACTTAAACTAATTGTGAAACTAACTTATAATCATACTTCATACAACTTAGTACATGTATGCCATCCCCCTTTAATCATAGGCATGACATACTAGGGGGAAACAAATACAAAATACAAAATCTGAATTAGAATCAAACTAAACTGAAAGGTTTGTAAAAACAGGTTTTATTAATAAATAACAAAATTACAGAAAGAAGTTGAATTACAAATTACAAAGCCTACACTAAGACAGCCTGATCCTATCAAAAACCAGGGGTCGAACCTGAGGGCTCGCTCCCCTTAGAAGGTCGGCCATGTTGGCCGATCATAGGATACTTAGCCGCAAGGTCCACCCCCGCTTGAAATTCCTTCAGCCGAAGAGAATACATCGATTCGGCACCAGGAATGTACAAGTCTGGGTGAGCCATTTTCTCGATAGTCAGGTCCGGATGATGGGCCCTACAATCATCTACTCTCAGCATATAGCTAGCCCTCACGACAGGGCTCAACTACCGCTTTAAAGATTCAATGAAGTCAGAAGAAGCTTTGTAATCTCTAACGGCTTGAGCCGAGGCACCCTGGAGATGAGAAGGAAATGCTCAAATAGTTGCCTCTAAAGCTGAGAGCTCCCCCCGAAGCCTCGCAACATGACCGTCCAGTTCGGCTTTCTTCTCTAAGTGTTCATTCATGAACTCTTGAAGGCGGACATCATACTCAGACTTTAAAGCCTCTGTCTTTTGCATTTGTGATTTCAGTTGTTCCTCGAGTTCCTTTATTCGATCGTCTTTAGACTATCAGAATTCTTCTTCTCTCGATCGGCAGACGAACATGCAAGTCGGCAAAAGATATCTTGACCTACAACCGATCCCTGTGTAAGCACAACATACGGTCAAGACCCTCTGATAAGGATAAGTGTCAAAGATATAAGGAAATGAAACTTACAAATCTCATGGCCTCAAAACCCGCTTCAAGCAGATCCATGTCAGACATCTGAGAGTCATCCTGCACCGGATCATCTAAATAGGGTGAAGTGCGGGGGTCAAATTCGGTCTCCCCATCCCCTCGGCAAACATCAGATGATTCCTCGTGGTTCCTCGGAACCAATCCGACATTGGTCCTGCTTCTCTTTCCTAGCCTCTCTTCTGCATCAACCTCTCCCGATCTGGAGCGAGAAGACCTTCGTATAAGGAGTGTCTCAAGCTCTTCCTCATCCTCCCCCTCGTCCACCTCAATGATAGGAGCATCTAAGTCCATCTTACAAGAGTGAGGATTTGCCAGAGCGTCATCCTCCAGCTCGGATAACAGATGTTAAGGGCTAAATTATAGTGATTTTTACATATATTTTCTATATCAATTTCCCCTACATTCGTATGATTTTCATAGATTTTGAGCTATATATGTAAGTATTGAGTAAATGGTGTTTTTAATAGTTAAATATGAAAACGTATCGATTTATATGCTTATTTGGTGATTTTATGTTGTTTTGGAATCGTGTTACGTTTTGGTATGTTTTCGATGTGTGTAGATACATATATTTAACTTGGGAAAGGACTTGGAAGAGTCAAAATCGAAGTTGAAGTGATTTTGAAGAGATAGAGATGAGAGAAAGAGGATAAAGATGGC
Source organism: Gentiana macrophylla (assembly GCA_026214975.1). Classification (NCBI taxonomy): domain Eukaryota; kingdom Viridiplantae; phylum Streptophyta; class Magnoliopsida; order Gentianales; family Gentianaceae; genus Gentiana; species Gentiana macrophylla. The sequence continues at coordinate 29,476,616 of CM047809.1, read as the reverse complement.
GGAAGAAAAGGATAATGATCAAGAAATCCGTTCTGCATCAGTGTGAACGAGCGTCCAAGATTAACGAACGAGCGTCCAGAGCTAGCCGGGCGTCTGAAGATGTGAATGGGCTCGTAATCATATTTTACATCTGAGATAGTTCAGAGACGCTGGCTAAACGAACGCCCGATCTCCGTCAAGCATCACGGACGGGCGTCGGTTGAGTGAACGGGCGCCCACCGCTGCTTTTTCTTTGAAACCGACTTAGGTTTCGTGTAGCAACCGCCTCAGTTTTCTATTTAAAGCACAGCAGCCCCAAACCCTAAATTGATTCCGAATTTCATACACATCAAACACAAGAGAGCAGCAGCCCTTTGGAGATTTGAAGGCCGGTCACCCGAGCCTTGTGCTCGGGTGAACCGATGTTAGATTAGGAGTAGATTAGATGTTTGCTTTTCGCTTCCATGGATCAATCCTTGTTCAAAACTATGTGAGTTTGATTTCTTTCAATTTATTTAATTCAGCTTTTTCTTCATGATTGTTGATTTATTTTGTATCTTTCTTTGTGCTTATGAGGCCATGAGAATAGATTGAAAGATCTGTTTTCTATTGATGTTTATAATACGGAAGTTGCATAAACCTTAGATCATCATAGAAAGATAAGGTTTTTAGCCATTGATTATGTGACAAATTAATTGGTTAGATTCCTAGGTTGTTAGATTCGATTATACGAGAGTAACTTGAATCTACACCCGTCGTTTTGTTTGGTAAATCAGTCTCAACACTCGAAAGACGAAAGTAGGAATTCATAGCTTGAGGGATAAGTTCACTAAGGAATTAGGGGTTTATGTCTCGTGAAAAGGTGAAACCACAAATCGAATTAGAATCATGAGATTAACTAGGATTGAGATCACATAGGTTTGTATATTGGTTGTTTGATCCCATGTCTTTAGTTTAGATTGTTTTATTTTGTTTTCTAGGTTAGATTTATTTGATTTGTTCTGTGTTTTTTATGTCTCTTTATTTCGTTTAAGAGTAACAATTTAGGAGATTAGTGAAATTAGATTCAACATCCCAATTCCCTGTGGATCGACCCCTTACTCACTTCGCTCTACTATCAATTACCCGGTATTCGGCCGGTTAGGAGTTAGTTTTGCATGGTAGTATAGGTTTATAAATTTTCTTTTGTTTTAATGATGCAAAATCCTCCCAACAATGAGCGAGAAATGTGTGGGCCCGAGAGAGGATCCCATGGTCCGGGTCACCTGGTCCTAACCAGCAAGCTCTCCGGTTACGGCTGCCCTCACGGTTCGGTGTTCCACCCCTCCCCAGACCGGGGCTTGAGATCGCCAAAGTGTCCTTACTGCAAGAAAAGAGAAAGCACATTACTTACGTCAATACAAAAGTTTACAAGAACAAGAAGGTAGTGGCACTCACCAATATCATAGCTGTCGCTGTCTAAGGGATGGTAAGGATCGAGACCAGCCTCGGTCAGAAGAGCTGCAGCGATCAGCTTGGAAGGCAGTTCACGTAGCCTCAGGAAGATACCCGCATTCTGAATGTCATTTAGTTGAGTAGAGTTCGGGAGGGTCGGACAATCGTCCTTTTGTAAGGAACTTGTTTTCAAATGCCCTAGCCTAAAGTCCCCACCATCTCGAATGAAGAAGAAGCGCCCTAGCCATGATTTGTACTTAGGGCCTTCAAGCATCATTTCCCTTAATCCCGACCGACGGGAAAAATGATACCATCCTTTCAGCCCCGGGCTCTGCGCGATGCGATGAAAGACTCGGAAGATACCCACCGAGAACTGCACCCCTATCGCCTGGCACAACACGGAAAACCCCACCACCGTCCTAACTCTGGAGGGAGCCATTTGAGCCACACCTATCCTATAGTTTCGTAACACTAATACAAAGGAAGGACACAACGGAAACCTTAGCCCTGCCTTCAGCTGGGGTTCATAAATGGCAAAGTACCTATCTGGAGGACGGGATGCGAACGGACATGGATCCACGGGGAGCAGAGGTGCAAATTATTCCGAGTTTACCCCATATTCATGACAGATGTACTCCATACTAATTTGAGTCAAAACCGAAACCATCCCATGACTCCCCTTGATATCTTGAGTGGCCTTTTGAATTTTATACCTAAAAAGAGGGTCAAAAGTGTTTGATGACGGGTCGGAAGAAGAAGCGGCAGAAATCGGTTGTGGAGGAACCCACGGGATCTCTTTGAAGACCACATGCCTGGTCTAGGATTCCTTTATGATTGCTTCAGTCCTAGGAGTAAGCGGTTCCTCCTCAGATGAATTAGACATCAATAAGGGCGTATAAGCATATGAAAAATGAGAACAATGGGAGTATGAGGCTACAGTTTAACGATGGTCATTGGAATGGCAGTAAGAGAAATGACGCTTGACATGACGGGTTTATATCCCCCACGCTCATCTTAGAAACTGTTTCAATTCAAGCGTACCAGTAACGACGCCTCGAATTCTAGGACGGTCATAACTACACTATAACGGCCCCTAATCATCCCTCAAAAACCTACCAGGCTGAGCTGCAATCTAAGCAGGTCCGAGTCAAACTCACGAGGCTCGGCTGGATCTGGGGGGCTTATGATGATGCCAAAAACTGAACGTACCTATGCGGCACCTCTTTAATGGCTCAACATTATGTATAGAAAGAGAGAAAGGCTGTCTAAGGGGTCGGATCTCACAGCAGCCAAGCTAGCCAAGCTAGAGTAGGTCGGCCGATCTCTCAGCCTCTCTGGGTCCAAAGCAATGCGACCAGGGCCATACCACAAACAAGCCATATAGACACAAACACTATCCCGACCTCTGCAGGTCGGTCAGTACGTGTATTCAGAGCTTACCCGCATCCGACCTATAAGGTCGGCCTAGGCCCCCCTCGGGCCAAACCCCTTGCACACGTTCTAAATCAGATAATTATGGAAGGAATCCCGAGCCGTAAAGGCTCCAATCTTTGTCATTTAACGCAAATATTTGAATATCACGATTATCTCCTAAAGTTTAGGAGATCAATCAATCATAATCATTTTCCTTATGGAACACGCAAATCAGTGTCCGCCATGGACACGCCACAGGCTAACCATAGGGCTCAAGCCCCTCTATATAAACAATCCTTAAGGAACTACGGAGACTTGATTCAAGTTCACGCATTGGATACGTAGGCAGCTTGATCACCATCAAGTGCAGTCTCAAACATCTCACAACCACCCCCCTCTTTTCATTGTTTTTTGTATTCTAGGAGCTTTATCAGGTTATCACAAAGAGAAAGAACCTTAGATTTGATACAGACGGTTTTTGGAATCGTCATATATATATATATATAATATATGTTAGTCAATGTTTCAACATGTATGTATATACTGAATATATTTGGGTGAAAGCAACAGTGATGTGATGTGATCATATAATTCATAGGGAGAAAGGACGGGTTGCGAAAAAAAAGGAATAATAAAATAAAATAAAGGTATCCCGTTATAGTGCGGTATACGGTTTTCAATCCTATTCGGTATACGGTTTTCAATCCTATTCAACTTAGGGTCCTATCCTACAATCGCCATATTAATTTCAGTTGTATTTTCATGATAAAGTTCTTGATAAAAAAATACTTGACTTTGTAGGGAATCCATAAAACATTGGTTGGCGTTGAAAGGTCTTTGTAAATTATCAAGCATAAAGGGGTGTTTTTAAACGGATTTTTAGGTGTTTATGTTATGGATTATTAATGTGAAATTGCAGGTTTCGGGTAGTAATAAGGTTGGTGATCATTGAGTAATAAATTGCAGCAGGTTAACATGATGATCGGGTAAGTATTGGCGGACGCCAACATTGGTTGGCGGCCGCCAAAAGCGAGAAGTGTGACTATGTTCACTTTTGGCGGACGCCAATGAGGTTTTGGTGGGCGCCAAGAGTAGGGCAATATTGTATGTTATGTTCTGGGCAAGGTTGGCGGACGCCAATGTGTCCTTGGTGGACGCCAAAGGTGTCTGTTCACTGTGTTTAGATATCCCCTTGTGTCTAACATGTCATTGATTGGTATGTATTCCTTTGAGGGAATTATATGTTAATTGACAATGTCTAACTATGACTTCTGGTAGCCTTGGCTCATCACCACAACTGAGACCCTCTGTGGGGAGAAGGTGGGAGCACCAGAAGGCGTTATTTAGGCCTTGTGGGACATTGACTTAGTAGTCAATGATTCTTTTAAAATGTGCTAGGTAGTTAACTAGATGTCTAGGACTAGAAGTACTTAAGAAGCCTTTTATGTGAATGAACCAGGTGACTAGAACTTAACTCAGTAAATACATATGTGGTTGTCTAAAAGCTAAAACGTCAATATCATTGGTAAGACACGTTTCTATATCGAAGCATAGGACATTTACCGCACCAGTTGGCTTTGAGGCCAGTGGACGACGTGTAACTCCCACATGGATCATGAGTCCATGCCCCATTGAGAGGTGCTTAAAATGTCTCGGTGCATTCTCACCATGTAAAGTGTCCTTTGGTATTGATGTGATCGAACTCAGAATGAAACGGGTAAAATATTGGGTCTTCTTGCTCTAGGATTGAACTGAGAGTAGTTGTTGTTTATGAATGGACTGAACTTAGGGAATAAGTTGCCTACGTATCCAAATATATATATATTTGGAATCAAGTCCAACCGTAGTTCAGGCGGTTATCGATGATAATGGAGTTAATGGGTGGTTATGTAAGCCCCCACGTCTCACGCTTAGTCATAACTGCTCTTTATTCCAGACGGATATGTCTCGGATCTGTCTTCTTGTTGTTTAGGGACCTCTCCTGGTCTGATCGGTTCGCTTTTATGGTCGGGGGACCGCCTCGCCCTGGTCGGGTCTGCGTCCTCCTGGTCGGGGACCGCCCGCCTCGATCTAATCTGGTCAAAATGACATCCAAGTCGGGTACGGCTCTGTCATGTTCTGCTAGTTCGCTCTATATACGCTTGACTGATTCGGGTCACCCCCAATCACAGTCCCCCAGATCTTAATCGATACGGTCTAGCCTTTAAAAATGGGTTAATATATGAAGTACAAGGTTGTTCCACGTGTACCATCCAGACGGCCTATCTACCTTCGCCTCGGTTAACTCAAATGCCACCATGATTGCACACGCATTGTCTTTTCAATCGATGCGTAGTCCAAACTTCCCGTCTTTTGGCTAAAGGTTATTAAATCTATTAAACTCTGCAAACGCCCATCATTATTTATAGCCATAGACGTCCGATTTGGCGGATTTGCTCCCTCAATTAACAAGTAAGTCTTTCTCCTTTGTGTGTGGTAATAATATTTTTTTCTTTTTTTCTTTTACTCCTTATGAATCCAGATCAGCCTGAAGTATCCAATCCTGATGAAAATCCTCTTTTCTCTATTCTTCCCCCTCATTTGATCGCCTCTATTGTTCCTTCCCTTGTCGAATCGCCTCCGACTGAGTATAATATTTCTGGTTTATTTGTGCCAATAAGAGCGTTGATGAGGACCTACGAGACCAAGAAAATGATGGCTTTCCACGCGATCGATTCTAAGTTGAAGGATTCTGATATCACAGACATCTGTGATGAATATGGGATAAATAAGAACGTATATGCCCCTATCCGACCTGCGTCTGGGAAAAGTGCTGTTGCTCCTCCTGCTGGGTATTGCGCTGTTTATAAAGAACAGTTTGACTATGGTCTCAGGTTTCCTCTTCCTCCCGCCTTTCTGGAGATACTTCGCTATTATGATTTAGGACTTGGTCAGATAGTCCCCAATAGCATAAGATTCATTACAGGTTTCCTGATTTGGTGTAGGTGTTTTGTCACCCCCTTCACTTTGGTTCTTTTTAGAACTTTTTACCAATGCAAACAGGTTAAAAAGAGTCTTGGATAGTACTGCTTTTGTAGAAGAACTGATAATTTGAGTAGTGTCCGTTTGATTAAGAAAACAGACCAATCCTTCTCCGATTGGAAGAAACACTTCTTCTTCATTAGGCACAACGCCGCTAGGGATCTAGGCAAGTGGAACACTTCCACTAAGAATAGCGATGTGTTGGAGAGCAAAGCGGACAAGAACTTGTTAAATGATATCAGGGCGTCCCTCATATACCTGGGTATGAGGCATTACAGTTCCAATTTAATCGATGTTGTTCGTCTGGAAAGTGCCGATCCAGAGCCTTACGTTGAGCTATCAGAGGAGATATATAATCTAAGTAGGATTCCTTTTTTGAATATCTATGTTTTGTCTAAGACATGCTTTTAATTTCTTGTTGATATTTGCAGTGGCAAGTTTCACCGATATTCTCCAGATTGCTGATGAGGCTTCACCTCCCAGAGGTCAGGATGCATCCGGTCCTGTTATCAACTTAGATGTTCCGGATCAAACTGCCAAGCCTATTGACAGTCATCCAATTGAGCCCTCGATCGAGACAGATCCTGCTGACGGCGACTCTGAGGAGACCAACGATTATCAGTTGGTTTCTCGCACCACTTTGGTAGAGACTACAGCTGAGACTAGGCGTGCTTCAAAGCGTATTAGATCTCAGGATCAAGCTGATAGAGATGCTGAGGCCTCAGAAAGAGCTCAAGGGGAAAGATATGACTCGAAAGAGTGGACCAATCAAGATCTGTCCAAATTTGTAAGGCCCTCTTCACAAGTAGTATTCTGTCTTTTTTAGGTAATATATGCTGATTTTGCTCCTTGTATTCCTTTTTTAGGGCGCCAAACTGGGTAAGGAGATCCTGTCCAGACTGAGAAGTTCTGGAAAAGTTGAGGAAGACCTGACCAACTCTTTGTCAGAATGGAAGGCCAAGTATGAAGATTTGTTGAACACTTCTGCTGCTGAGAAAATGACTTTATCTGATGAATTGAAGGCCAAAAATGATGAGTTCCAGACTCATATGCGCATCGCTAATCGATCAAATCCGATTGAAAAGATGGTAGCCACCCTTGAAGAGAGAGAGATAATTTGAAGAGCAAGTCGCTCGAGCACATTGCTGAAGCCCTTGCTAAGTATAGGAGGTCCGATGAGCTTGCCGATAGTATCAATATGTTAATTGCCCCGATTATCTGGTTTGGATATCTTCAGCCATTGAAGATATGAAAGCAGCAGGGCTTAATGTTGATGCTACCAAGCTCCCCCATGCGGGTTGGAACAGAAAGGACGGATCTCAAATTTATGAGGCCAGATTCAAAGAGTTCAGGGAGGGAGTGGACTTGGTCTCCAAGTACGGAAAAAAGCCTCCACCTGCTCAAGCTGGCTCATCATCTCAATCTCAAGTTCCCCCCCAGTTCACAATGAAAACATTCAGCTTGTCTTCTATTCCAATTTTGACTTCAAACATTAGTTATTGTCTTCAAAATTTGTTATTTTGCTGTTTTCATATGGGAATTTTTTTTGAATCCTAGTGTCTCTGGCACTATTTGCACTCTATTTGGAGTTTTAGTGCCTCTGGCACTTTATGCACAATTTATAGGCTGTTTTTGCCTTTGTGCCTTATATTGTGTTTCTCCTTTATGCTTCCCCCCCAGTATGACGTGTGATTGATCTGTGCAGCATACGTCATACTGTGGTTTTTAGCAGCTTAGTCATTTCCAGACTTAAATGAATTTCTTCATTTTTAGAATTACCGTCCTGACCTGAGGTCTGAAAGTATTCTATCCTGAACTGAGGACTCAAATCGGTCTGACTTCTCAGACTTAATAAATTTTCTCTTTTTAAGAGTTATGGACCTGACCTGAGGTCTAATGATTGACGACCTGACCTGAGGTCTTAAAGCTGTCTGATTAATGAATTTTCTCTTTTTAAGAGTTACGACCTGACCTGAGGTCTAATGATTGACGACCTGACATGAGGTCTTAAAGCTGTCTGATTTTATCAGACTTAATAAATTTTCTCTTTTTAAGAGTGACGACCTGACCTGATGTCTAATGATTGACGACCTGACCTGAGGTCTTTAATGCTGTTTGATTTTATCAGACTTAATAAATTTTCTCTTTTTAAGAGTGACGACCTGACCTGAGGTCTAAAGAGTGACGACTTGACCTGAGGTCTTAAATTGATCTGATTTTTCAGACTTAAAAGTATCTCTTTTTTGAAGAGTTTACGACCTGACCTGAGGTCTTAAGATTAACGACCTGACATGAGGTCTTAAATTAATATGATTTTCGGACTTAATGAATCTTCTCTCTTTTTTTAAGAGTTTAACAACAGATATATATTACAACCACGCAATAAAATTCAAAAAGTTCAAAAAAGAGTCATATTGCATAATAGACTTGCAAAATAAAACGACAATCACTTGCCTTAAACATAAAATTTCTTCACATTAACTGCATTCCAACTTCTAGGAATAGTTTTCCCTTTGCTGTCAGTCAATTGGTATGCTCCCTTTCCATGTACTTTGATAATCTGATAAGGTCCCTCCCAGTTAGGACTCAATTTCCACTTGGTTCTTGCCTGCTGACTTCGTTTTTGCATAGAACCAGATCACCAACCTTAAAGTAATAGTGTTTTACTTTGGAGTTATAATACTGGGATATCTGTTGCTTATATTTAGCCATTCGGATCAAAGCAATATCCCTTTTCTCCTCCAGCTCATCCTTAGCGTGCCTTATTTTCTCTTCTTGGGCCTGATCATTATGCAGTATCGTTCTAGGGGATGGCAATCCAATTTCTGCTGGAATGACAGCTTCACATCCATACGCCAAGGAGAATGGAGTTTCACGTGTTGACATGTTTGGGGTAGTTCTGTAAGCCCAGAGAATATTTGGGAGGTGTTCCACCCAATGCTTTCCTTCTTGTTCCAGCCTCTTCTTTAAGCCAAGCTTGATCTGCCTGTTAGTTTGTTCCACCTGTCCATTAGCTTGTGGGTGACCAACAGAGGTGAAATGTTGTGTTATGCCCAGATCTGTACACCATTCCTGAACCCCACTGTCCTCGAATTGAGTACCATTGTCTGAAATTATGGTCTTTGGTATCCCATACCTACATATCAGGTTCTTCCATAAGAATTTTTGGATCTGCTTGGCCGTGATAGTGGTTAGTGGTTCAGCCTCCACCCATTTAGTGAAGTAATCAATGGCCACAAATAAAAAATTATAACTTCCTGGTGCTGTTGGCAATGGCCCCACTAAGTCTACACCTCATTGATCAAAGGGCCAGGCCGAGATAACTGGAGTTAAATTTTCAGGTGGTTGATGGGATAGGTTACCATGGACCTGACATGACCTGTACGCCAAGACCAACTCCTCTGCATTCTACAGCATTTTAGGCCAATAATAGCCAAACAACCTGCATTTCCTAGCTAAAGCCCTCGATCCCATATGGTTTCCACAGATCCCCAAGTGGATCTCTCTCAATAGGTAATTGCCTTCTTCTACAGTAACACAACGTAACCAAGGGGATATGAAGGATTTTTTATACAGGATATCATTGAATAGGGCATACCTATCAGATAAGCGTTGAATTTTGCGAGCTTGCATATTGTCCCCTGGTAACTGGCTATTTTTCAAATACGCTACAATGGAATCCATCCATGTTTCCCTCTGTGTGATCGATTGTACCTCAGATACTTCATAGCTACGTTGATTTAATTGCTCGATCAGGACCTTATTGTCTGATAAAAAATTCGATGCTAACTTGGACAGGGCATCTGCTCTGGTATTCTCGCGATCCGGAGACTCGCTCCATTTGCACTTCTTGGCCCGATTAATCCTCGATTGGGCCAAAGATAAGTACTTCTTCATAGGTTCCTCCTTTGCTTCATACTCTCCCCTAATGTGGTTTACTACCAGTTGAGAGTCACTGTAGACCTTAAGTTGCCTAACTCCCAATTTTAGAGCTAAGTTCAAACCTGTAATCAGTGCTTCGTACTTTGCTTCGTTGTTGGTTGCGTGGAAGTTAAAGTGCAAAGCATAAGGGAATTCTTCACCCCTTAGACTTATGAGGAGGAGACCTGATCCTGACCCGCTCTTGCTAGATGCTCCATCAACGAACAACTTCCACTGGACTGATTCTTTTGATTTGCTGATCGATAGAAATAGACTTCTCTTTAGCCAGAAAATCTGCTAGAACTTGAGCTTTCACAGTTGTTCTTGGTCTGTACTCTAGATCGTAACCTGCCAATTCGACGACCCATTTGGCTAAGCGACCTGAAGTATCTGTCCTGCTCAGTATTTGCTTTAACGGCTGATCGGTCAAGACGACGACCGGGTGACTCTGAAAATAAGATCTTAATTTTCTGGACGCATGTACTAATGCTAGTACCAATTTCTCCGCATCTGAGTACCTCACTTCTGGTCCATGTAAGGCTTTGCTCGTGTAATAAACTGGCTTCTAGAGTGTACCATGTTGCCTAACCAAGACAACACTAATGGCTTCATCACAAACTGATAGATAAAGGTACAAAACTTCTCCTTCTTGGGGAGATGTCAGAGTTGGCAACTCCAACAGATATTTCTTTAATTCATCAAAGGCCTCTTGACAATCTGACCCCCAATGAAATGGTGTAGCTTTCCTTAAGATCTTAAAGAAAGGCAGGGCACGCTGTGGTGATCGTGAAAGGAATCTGTTCAATGCTGCTAACCTTCCAGTTAATCTTTGTACTTCTCTAATATTAGTGGGTGTTGGCATCATCTTCAGAGCATCCAGCTTGTCCGGATTGGCCCTGATTTCATCTTTAGAAATCATGTAACCTAGAAATTTTCCAGATCTGACCCCGAACATGCACTTCTTTGGGTTCAGTTTCATCTTAGCTGCTCGGAGTACCTTGAAAAATTCTTTCACATCTTGTAAATATTGATCTAAAGACCTGCTTTTGATCAGTAGATCATCAACATAAACTTCCATGGACTTGCCTATCTGATCATGGAAAATTCGATTAACTGCCCTCTGGTAGGTGGCACTTGCATTCTTCAGTCCAAATGGCATGGTTACATAATAATATGTCCCGAACTCAGCTATGAAGGCTATTTTCTCTGCATCCTTTGGGTCCATAAAGATCTGGTGATATCCTTTATACGCGTCCAGGAACCCAAAAATTTCAAAACCCACAGTCGAATCCACTAGCCTGTCGATTCTGGGTGAAGTGTAACTGTCCTTAGGGCAGGCTTTGTTAAAATCCACGCACATTCTCCACGAGCCATCTGATTTCTTCACCAACACCGGATTGGCCAACCACTCTGGATACACCACTTCCTTGACAATTCCTACCTGCTTTAATTTTGCAACCTCTTGTTCTACGACCGAGATCCGTTCTGGTGCAAAATGTCTCTTCTTCTGACGAACTGGGGGCCTGTTCTGATCCATGTTTAAACTGTGGACTATAAACTCTGGTGATAAACCTGGCATATCATTTGTTTTCCATGCAAAAACATCTTTGTACTCTCTGAGCAGATATGTTAACGCCCTCTTATAGGGATTTGGAATCCAAGAACCTATGCTGACCGCTGACTCTGATTCCTATTATCCTATCTGAACAGCCTCGGTCTGATCTGCTGATACCCAACTTTTTTCCTCCTCTGGTAATAATTCCTCAAGAATTACATGTTGAACAATTTGCTTTTCACCAACCACAGATGTGTAACAGCTCCTGGCTATTTCCACATCTCCCTTAATTTCAACCGATCCTGAATTGACCGGAAACTTCATACTATTATGGGCTGGGGAGATAACTGCTTGTAGATCGATGATTGCTGGTCTTCCTATGATGACGTTATAAGCTGAGGGCGCTTTACCCACAAGGTAATTTACCATGAGGGTCCTGCCCTTAGGTAATTTACCATAAGTGGTGGGTAATGTGATCATGCCCATAGGATGGATAGGCGGGCCTGCAAATCCGAATAGAGGGGTGGATACTGGAATTAAGCTTGAGTCCTTCAATTTCATGGCCTGGAATGCCTTGTAATATAGGATGTTTCTGGCGCTCGTATCAACACAAATCCTTTTACACGATTCTTATTGATTACGGCCTCGATGACCACTTCTTCATTGTTGATGACCAGTGGTAATGGGTCCTCTGGTCCATCTTACTTCCCTCGATACCTTCTGACGCTTACCAGAATTCTTATTCTGATCCGTCTGATCTGCGGTCTGCACTTTATTCTCCTGATCTGTCCGCCTGGGACCTACCATGATCGTGTTAATAGTATTTACTGAACGGTTATCGATCTAACCGTCCTGATCTGAGGATGGATTTCTTGGCCTTCTCTGTTCATTGTTTCTGTTCCTTTCGTTCTGATGTGTTCCTCTCCTGAATTCTATGCGCCCTCTAGGATCTTCATTACGAGATCTGTCAACTACCTCATCGAGTCTTCCTTCCATAACGGCTACATCTATGTCCACGACACTTTCTCGCATGACTCGTGTCATGACCTACGCCCTAGTGGAATTTCTGAGAATTTGGTCCGATCTCGCTTCTCCCTGGGCCCTTTCATGGGGAATGGAGTTCTCGTTATGCCTTTGCTTTCCATGATAGCCAGAACTTGTTCCCGTGATCTGTTCAACGGGATTAGGTCTCTGTCCTACAGAGCACCTCTCTTGCCCAGTCTGTCGGTTATGGGTGCCTGCACCCTATCCCAAACCGATTTATGCTTCTTGTCAGATTTCTCTTCTGCCTTTCCTTTCCTATGATCTCCTTTTTCCAACTCGCGCTTGGCACGATTTGCTTCTTCACCTTGACAGTGCTTGAAAGCAATTGCCAAGCATTCTTCCATAGTTCTGGGGTTTTTTCCATTTAATTTGGCATGTAACCTCCCCTCTCATAGTCCTGCTACGAACGAGGCTACCAGAAATCGACCGCCTACATCAGCCACCTGGGTTGATTCTGCATTAAACCTTTTGATAAACTGTCGAACCGTTTCGTCGGACTTTTGCTTGATGGTGAGCAAATAAGTGTTGTTTCTTTGGAACGGTCTTGCAGCGATAAACATGCTCATGAATTTCTTTGTCAAAACCGTAAAGCTGGTGATAGATCTGGACGGCAACTTGTTAAACCAGTCCCTAGCCCTTCCAGATAGAAGTCTTTGGAAAAGCTTTGCACTTCATTTCGTCCGGGCGTTGTATAATCGCATATGCGCTTATATACTGATGCATATGATCGTACGGGTCTTTTGTTCCATCATACGGACTGATTTTGGGTATCTTGAATCCTCTGGGACATGGGTATGCTTCGATATACTCTGCAAAAGGTGAAGCCAAATGGAACTCGTCCTCTTCATCTTCTAGCATTGCATCCAACTCGGCCCTTGCGGCCTCATTCGCTTGACGAGTTTTGCTCTTAACAACTCGGCAACTGGATTCTGCAACTTCCGTGTGACCATCCGCGTTTTCTGGTGATAACTGCCTTTCTTCTCCAAGAGTTTCTACCTTTTCCTTCCCCCTTCTCACACTTTCGAAAAGAACCTGGAAATCTTGATCCCCCATTGTCTTCAAAGCATCTACTAAGAGTTGTTTCGCCAAATCTTTAGGATTTGGTTGATCTTCTGGTTGTTTCTCTGGATTTCGTTCTTGATCTTGATCCATATTTTCTAGATTGTGCGAGGTACCTGCTAGGTCCTTCCCTTGTTGAGTTTTCTTAGATTTCATGTTCACTACTCTATTGATTTGTCACTAGAAACAAAAACTACCCTCCTTCTAGCGCCAATGATCGAACTCAGAATGAAACGGGTAAAATATTGGGTCTTCTTGCTCTAGGATTGAACATAGAGTAGTTTTTGTTTATGAATGGACTGAACTTAGGGAATAAGCTGCCTACGTATCCAAATATATATATATTTGGAATCAAGTCCAACAATAGTTTAGGCGGTTATCGATGATAATGGAGTTAATGGGTGGTTATGTAAGCCCCCACATCCCACGCTTAGTCATAACTGCTCTTTATTCCAGACGGGTATGTCTCCGATCTGTCTTCTTGTTGTTCAGGGACCTCCCCTGGTCTGATCGGTCTGCTTCCTCTGGTCAGGGACCTGCCCTGGCCTGGTCAGTCTGCGTCCTCTGGTCAGGGACCTACCTTGGCCTGGTCAGTCTGTGTCCTCTGGTCAGGGACCTGCCCTGGCCTGATCTGATCTGGTCGAAGTGACATCCAATTCGGGTACGGCTCTGTCCTGTTCTGCTGGTTCGCTCTATATACGGTTGACCCGTGGACTGATTCGGGTCACCCCCAATCATGATGTAACAAACCTTATTTGTGCGAGGATATGCTACGGAGCTAGTGGAGGGGGAGTGAGCTCTACTATTACAACCTATATGGTAGTGAGTGTAGAAAGTATTCATGTTATATAATTATATATGTGTATGCTATTTGTTGTATCCGTTTTTTCTACCCTTTACTAAATACATATGTACTTACCCCATCTTCTCTCTTGTCCCCACCCCGAGAAGGGTGGTTGTTGTAGGTTGTTTTTGAGGCCACAGAGGAGTGACCCGGAGATGATGCAGATGAAGTCTGTTGCTTTTTTTGTCAGTTTACTTTTGGGTATAAATTCTCTTAACCTTTGTAACGATAGAAAGCAATGTGTCGAGTTTATGGTTAACAAGTGGTAATGGATCCATTTGTACTCGATGATTATAATAAGTCTGTTGATGATGTAATTGATGCAGTCTGTGTTACTTTCAATCGCTTTTAGTTGTTTTAATTACCCGAGTCGACTGCGTTTTACCTTCCGCTTATTCTCTCGATGTTTGCTTACGTAACGCTTCATATATATAATTAGATTAAATTTTAATTATATGCGTGTCGGGCGTTTTTTTTTTTTTTCCGGATAAGGACTCGGTATACAAGACAGGGGCGTCACAAAACTAATCTAACTTTTTATTTGGTCATGGTTGAAGCTTGGAGTAGATCTTCAATAGTATCTCTCTATTGATTGAACTATGTTATCTTCAATAGTATCTCTATTGATTGAACTATGTTATATTAGGTACTTTTCTTATTCCTAGATCCCATTCATTGACTTAATTTCCAAGGCTTTCACTAAATTCATCCTAACTGATTATGTCAAGTGGAAGCAGGAAAATCAGGGTTTCCTTCATTATCAGTGCAAGGTTTGTGGTTTCTAATGGTTTATAAATCGAATAGTGAGTTCGTATTTGCCTATTGTTGAGTTATAAGATGCTTTAGAGAATAATAAAAATACTTCAATTCTCTCCTAATATTTTGTATCCTAAATGCTTTTATTTTCTTTTGCAACTTTCGTATGTCAATTTATGTGTGTACAGGTGGATGAAACTGTCTCACAGACTCACACCCGTGGGTTCAGATTCAACGACTCGAATAAGCTCTTCAAATGGTGTGGTGAAGATGAGCACGTTGGTGGTAAAAAGTCAAATGGGCCTCTTAAGATGTTCATTTCTAAAAGTAGTAGGACGACATGATGATGATATATGTGTGTTTTCTAGCTTAAATACTTTCCTCTTCCCCCTTCTACCAATTGTGATACCCCTTCCTTAAATTTCCGTTATTTAGGCTCATATTTCATCAATCAGTATGATGTCTTTTATTGATGAATAATTTTTTTGAGAATTATGTTCAAAATTCCTCCTTAATTCTTAGCATTAGAATTCTTAAAAAAAAATAATTAAATATTAGTGTTAGAATATTCCGTGAAAAATGCATTGTACGCAAGCTATTGAAGGACATAGATATCGGAAAACCGAAAAATTTGTGGCTTCCACATGTGTTATTTTTCTCTTATTTTTTCTGAGTTACTTCCACATATGATTGAGTTATATATGAGATTTTCCTTTATGCATTAAATCGGTCCTCGAATAGAGTACTTTCTTTCGAAATTAATTTACTATAGTGCGTGTATTTTTAGTTAGTTCAGAACATGATCTCTTACATTTGTTCAGTCAATTTTTTATATAGCAAATCTAACAAATAGTATTTCTTTCTTGGACTTTCTCGCATTACATACATTTGAAAGCATTCACAGAAGAGTAATGATAGAAGCAAAACAAAAATTACACAACGTGATCTCCCATCCTTAATTTTAATGAGTCTACAATCACTACATCACAATCAATTAAGACTGATTTACTCTAATGCTACACGACTGATTTTTTTGCTACATATTGGGAGATCACGTTGTGTCATCCGTCGTGTAATTTAATCTAATGCTACACGACTGAAAATTTTTTTTATTATAAATGTTTTTTGTACACTTTTATTATATAATTGGAAGGCTATATGCTATTCTCAAAAAAAAAAAAACAAAAAACTATGTGCTAGCATTAGAACGGAAAATACGGTGATTAAAGAAGACGTTGAAAGTGACAATTAAAATAATAAATGACTTTCATGAGCAAAATGAGATTGTATGATTTATGATAATATGCATATAATATATAGGTGGAGTCCATATATATAACTCCACCTAAAGAGAAAAGGGTGGTAGCAGAGCCACGAGGGGTAGTGTTGTGTGTGGTGTAGAGGTCTGGTAGAGTCTGCGTCTCGTCCTTGTTGTAGAAATGATTGTGTTCTTATGAGCATATTTGCCCCGAACGGTACAGAAGGTGTAGTAAGTCCTCAGGTGTAGGCAGTTTATCCTTATTTTGTTCAGGGACCATAGTAAGAATACAAGCCCCATATAATAGGTTGTGAGATCTGGCTCTACTTCGTCTGATTCTGCGTCAATTCAATCTAGTAATCGTTCAACTAAGATAATAAACAGTGAAGAATACGTTATAGAAGATTTTAATGAGTCAATTGATAACTGGAAGATTTCTAAGGTAAGTAAGAAACATATCTATAAACTCTGGTGTCCTATAATATCTGACTATACAATTAAAACAGAAGAAAGGATATACAAATACAAAACCCCTCTAAAACTATTTGCCTACTTACACCCAAAACTATACAAAAACACAGAGAACGAAAGTATGGGTATATAAATATTGGTTTAGTTCAGGTTGGAATTAAACCCCTCACAAAAGAAGGCTTGAATACTTCTATTCTTGTTATGCTTAGGGATGCTAGGCATACAGGCTATGAAGATTCCCTTCTCAGTTCAATTGAGTCCAGTCTTTGTACATGACCTATATCGTTTAATTGCTTTCCAAACCTATCAGTATCACTCTCAGACAAAAATGTTCTGAAAATCCTAGTCTTGCAAATAAAGACTCATAATTATAGAATTCTTGAAGGATCTATACCTATTGCAATCATCTATAGAGTCTACTACAAGACTATGATGACAACTTTTGCAACTAGAGCAAGGAATACATGTCCGAAAGGCTCAACCCTTGTGTTACAAATTGACTTCTCTCGTGCAAATGCTAATATTCCTAGAACGATTCAATGGAAAGACATAACTATTCCCGATGAATGGTTCCTCGAAGGAGAAATCAAACCACCTTCCAGTAACAACTTAAGGCCAAACAATCAACATAAATATGTTACGGAATATGAGGATGGAAGAGTCGGTATCTCTTTTACAAAATCCCAAAGCGTTAGGTATCAGGAAAACATCTCTGAATCAAGCACTATTGATTTAGGAAGAGTTTCTCAAATAAATACACCAGTTAAACATAGAAGATCAATCTCTGTTATACCAAATTCTCATACAAGAAAGGTTGATTATTCGGGTGAAATACCAAGACCTTTTTATACATTTGAAGCTGACACTGAGATACCCTCTACTCATGATGCTCCTTCTAGCCCGACTTATTCTTCTGTATCAGAAAATATCGGGAATAGGATCAATGTTCTAGAAAAGGAATTTAAAATCAACAAAAAGTTTTTTCATGATGATTTTGTGGCTAAACATAACCGCCACAAAAGATTATGGTCCTTTAAAAACTTTCTTGAAACAAGACAAAATATCCAAGAACAATTTTTTGATTTTGTGATAAAACATGAGGTCAATATATTGTTCTTCAATTGGTTTAAAATATCTTGCGCTCGAGAATTCCGTTGATTATCCTTTCAATAATATTGTTAATCAGTCTCACGAAAAAAAAAAGTTGGAATGTGAAACAAAAAATAGTGCCAATAAAGTCTTGTCAAAACACCACCTTTCCAAGAAATACTATTACCATCAGGAGAAGGAAAGGTTGAAGCGGTACCTATTAATGACCCTTTAGAACCAAATAGGAAGAGTATTGTATCCCAAATAAATTTTACCAATACTTATCTAGGAACTATAGGAAAACAAATTGAACGAATAGAAAGTCTGATTCAAACCCATTCAGTCATAATTAATAATCCAAACAAATAGATATTAAGTAAGGATATTAAATCCCAGTGTCCTATATTTAAACCTTACCAAATCTCTTCAAAAGGGAACATTGAGTATAAATGAAGTAGCTCTACCTACATCATTCCAGATACTCCTGAACGATCCTTAGGAAAGAGAATAAACATTTTGAAAGATATTACGGATAATGAGTACCAACCATTTAAGAAACCTTAAGATCAGGTTAATAAGATCGAATGAGATTCGGTCCCAGATCTTAATATTGCTAAACCAGTGTCCCAACCCCAGTTCAGTAGTGATTCGATCTATGATTGTAATATCAATGGAAAATCAGAATATGAAATTATAAATATACTACAACAAATGACAATATATGCCAATGCATTTAGGACACATAATGGACAAATTAGTGACAAAAATATACTAAAAATGATTATATCAGACTTCTCGGACAGCTAAAAGGATGGTGGGGTTTTTATCTAACACCTATAAACCAGAATTCCATTATTAACACTGTTAAGCTCAATACAAAAGGAGAAGTTATTATGGATCATGATGGATTAGCCCAATCAAATGCGGTTGACACTCTAAAACTTGCAATTTCCTTGCATTTCATAGGAGACCCGTCCCATATTAGGGATAAAAATGATGAATTACTTGCAAATCTAAGATGCAGAAAACATAGTGATTTTTTAGATTACAAGAATACTTTCTTAACCAGAATAATGCTAAGGGAAGATTCTAATCAACCTTTTTGAAAAGAGAAGTTCCTAGCCGGTTTACCTAATCTTCTTGGAGAAAAGGTTAGAAATAAGATAAGAGAAAATTGCGGAAAACAAATTATTCCTTAAGATGAGTTTACATACGGCCAATTAGTTCGTTTAACCCAACAAGAAGGTTTAAAGATATGTCAAGATTTAAAACTCCAAAAACACCTTAAACGGGAACTAAAACAAACTAAGCAAGAATTAGGTAATTTCTGTATTCAGTTTTATATCTACTCACAAAAACCAGTCACAAAATGCAAGGAGGAGGGTGGTTGTAGTACAAATAAAACACCCCCAAAAGACCATTTTACAACGCGAAAGAAAGAATCTAGGAAGAAATTCCAGGATAGGGGTTACCACCATAATAATCCTTCGCCAAGGAAAGAATTTGAAGGTAGGTACAAAGATATTGAATGCTACAAATGCCATAAGAAAGGACACACTGCAAACTATTGTAGACTTAATAAAAGGCTATATCAATTAAACCTAAAAGAGGAATTAACAAATAAAATATCCATCTTACTTAATGATACAAACACTGATTCTTCTGATATAGAAAAGAGTATTCAGCAAGATGATAATGTAACATCCCGACTTTTCGAAAAAGGGCAAAAACGTCTTTTAACAAAAATTTAGATTTTATTACATTTGATAAGGATTTAAGTGTTGTTTTATAATAAAAAAATAAATAAATAAATTGATAATAAAAAAAACAAATTTTTATTTATGGTGAATATTTAATGGGAGTTATTGGTAGTTATCTTTTTGAAATAAAAACTCCCCATTAACTAAGGAGTTGGTCAAAAATTTCTTTTTACGAACTTTGGCAGAGAAAGAAAAGTGGTAGCAGTTGACTTCTTCTTTTGGAGAAGAAAATAAACTTTAAAAATTTATATCTTCCAATCCGTAGTTCCGTTTTGCAGCCATGAATAGTCAAAACGATCGTCTCAAAGCGTAGATTATTCTAAAAATAATCTTACAGGTAATAACCCAGGTATGGTTAACTCGTTTTCTGCTGCAAAATCATAAAAGATCATGATGTTTTGTGTTTTAGGGTTTTGGGCATAACTTTTGATCCGTGAATCCGTTTAGAAATCCGAAAGTACCGCTGGAATCGTGAGAAGACGAGGATCGTTTTGATATCATAATTTGGGTCTGATTCTCAGGTATGTTGGAGTCGAATTTCTGCTGTAAATTCATGAAAAGGATCATGAATTCATGTTCTAGGGTTTTGTTTCGTAGTTCTTTGTTTAGAAGCTTTGATCATCAATTAATTCATGTTAATTGTGATCTTTTAGATCTTGTTTGAGGCCTGTTTAAATGCTGCAGAGATTAGTTTTGGTTTGTGGCTTCAATCAAGTAAGAGGCTCTTCCTTTTGTATGCTTTAGTTGTATGATGACATGATTAGATGATGTTAGAAGGTTTTATGTTATGAATTGTTTGTAGAAATATGTTTAAAGGTTGTTGTTGTGTTTAGTAGTACTTTATGAGACTTTTAGAGGCTGTTTTGATGTTGTTTTGTTGAGTTTTTGGCTGAAAAACGTATTAAAAGCAGTGCCGATTTTCATCAGGTTTTAGAAAATTGTTTTAGCTTGTTTCGAGTACTTTTCAAGTGTACCAAGTTGGGAATCAGTTCCTAACTTTATAATGATGTTATAAAGAAGATAAATGAACATGAACAAGCCTTCATTAAGCTTCTGATGCGTTTAGTTCCGGCACCGAATGTACTCTTCAAGGGAGTTGAAGTTCGGGACCTTCGGAAGAGTATGATTGGCTTGTGCTTTAATGAATTAGTATTCATCAATGTCTGTGTAATTGCTAGCTTGAGTCTAAGAGTTTAATAAGAGGGTGTATGGAGCTTTTTGTCCTGAATGAATTTAGGTGGCTAGCTAATCACTTAATAAACATATTTGACTAGATAAAAGGTTAAACATCATGAGAGCTTGGATAGGCACAGTACAATATCGGCAATGTGAGGTTTGGCCAGATAAAGTGGTGATGATCACTGCCGGATTCTAGACCCGCCAGATAAAGTAGTGATCATTCCGCCGGACAAACTCACGAACGAGATAGACATTCACCGGTCAGCTCTCTAGGGTTGGCCAGACAAAGTGGAATGACTGTCTCGGGACCGCTAGAGATTTATCTCTATAGGGTTGTGTCTTTTGGCTTAGTGCATATCTCACTAAGTGTAGGGCCCTCGCAAACATGCTGTAACAAAGATAAGTTAAGATAGAAACGCTTAGTCACGAAGTGTTGATGAGCACTTAGTGAACCATAGATTGAGTCGGTCACTTGAAAGATAACTTAAATAATAATGTGAATCTTAACGTTGTAAAACTTAAAGTATACAATAGCTTCTCACTCTTACTAAGTACTTTGTAATTACCTGAATTGCATATGTTGTTTTGTGTGCTTTTGGGGTGAGAAGACGAACAGGTTGGCCTTGAGCTTGTTGAGGAGTTCGATGATGTTTTGATGACATTGGTGCTGATGATGCTTTCTTTTACTTTTCTATTAAAGGTTGTACTAGTTTATGTTGTAGATTCCTTAAATAACTTGTTGTACTTTCTGTTAAGACTTTTGTAAGACAAGTTTGTAATTTCAAGACCTCGTACGTTGTAACCTTTGGAGAATTGTCGTTGTAATTTATACAATTCAGCTATAGTCGGTTTGTATTCTATTCTAGTAGCATTTAAGCTTTTGCCCATGCCTTTTTAGCTTCCATTTGCTTTAATTTTGATACGACAACGTAGAGGCTGGCGTATAATATTGGATTATTTAATGTTATACGCGCCGAACATTCTCTTCCGAAAAAAGGTCGGTATCCGGGAGCGGGGCGTTACAGTTGGTATCAGAGAGAAGCGTTCCTTGCTTTCCTAGGCTTCCATCTCTCCATTTCTTAAGGTAAGACTTCTCGAGACCACTTAGTAACCATTCTGACTTCCTTGATCTTTCAGAACGGCAGGAACCTGTAGAAGTTTCCTTGCTAACCTAAGCTTCGGTTATTAAGATAAGGTATCTTAGATCTCTTAGAATCTACCCGACCTTCCTTAATCTTGGTAGTAAATCCTCGTAAAACTAAGAATCCTTAACCGTGGTCAAGTTGCACTAGGACCAAGTGAAGAGTCTTCTTAGGCGAAGGTTAGGTTGAGTTCTAGCTCACATCTTTTATGTGATGCCCTCAAGTTTGTTTCTCCTAGGATCCTTAATAGAATCCTTATCATCTTTTTGGAGCTTTCAGACTTTTCTCTCTTTGCACTTTCTCTTGGAGGATTTAATGTTTCCTTATTGCAACATTTTGATTTAATCATTCCTTTTATTTTATGATTTGGTATTATGCAAAAACTAGTAAACGACTTTGTTCATGTTTCTATAAGTCTTGTAATATCATTCCTGATGTTTCAAAAATTCTGTAAATTTTCAGCCACTTAGAAAGTTGTCTTATCTACAATTTCTCTCTTTACATCAACTTAGTTTTCAAAATGGATTGTTCATAAATTGCTTAACAAGGAGGGGTACTCTGTTCAGAAAATTCTGCAGCGGTACTCTTACTTATGAATCTGTTTTGAATAATCTAAACATCTCCAAATGACTTGAATTTTTGATATGTTGTAGAAAACTTTTTGATCTGAAAATTTTGTTTTGGAGTCAAGTGCAAATTCTTTCTGGTTTGAGTAAAATCTGCAAAACAAAGCAGCTTATAAGTTTCTGAAATTTTTTGACAGCTTACAGCAGTCGACGAAAAATAATTATTTTAACCAACCAATTCATTTCCATAGATTCTGAATTTTGAGTAGCATATGTAAAAATTGTATACCTACAACTTTTCTTTATACGTCATGTTCAAAATCAGTTTGGTTTATTCTGTGCAAGTCAATCATTTCATGGTTGATGTAAGTACCTAAACTTTTAAAACCATTTAAGTACTTGTTCATGAAATGCTTGACAACATTCTTTCGCCTTAGAAGTTTAGGTGTGGGGTGAGAGGTGTTGGGAAGGCTTTGTAGCATAAGACTTTTAACTTAGTTGTTATTCAAAAATAAGAAGTTTAGTAGGTAGGTATTAAGTGTTGTAGGTTTAGTACCCTTCAGTGACGAGAAACAATTACATGGTGACTTTCCAATCCCACGTTTTCTTTGACGAGGTGTTATTTTGTAATCATTTGGTTTCATACTTGGTTACCCTTAATTTCAAATGTTTCCCCATGTATACTATTTGTAACCAATGTTCTAACCAAATCATCCATTTGGAACTTTTTGAACTCGGTAAAAGTCCTTTTATTGCGAAGTTTTGTTTTCCAAGTGTGTACATTCTTTGATGCGTCTTATTTTTTTATGATTCATTTTATTTGCATGAAGATGTTTTCATAGTGTCAATACTTGATTTAAGGAAACAAGTTTCTCATCCTTCGAACTATTTGAACTTGCAACTGCATATCCTTTCATTGTATCATGTTTAGCAAATTCGGGACAATACACCTTTGCATCCTAGTGTTTACCTTCAATGCATCCCCTACAAGATGTTTTAGTGCAGAAAACTTTTCGGTTAAAGACTCAACTATTTTATTAGAATTTTATACCATTTTGGATAACCGGTTGAAAATTCAAGTTTTCAGAACAACCGTTTTTCATTACATATCTTTTCGCCTTCTAGTAAAAATATGTGAACAACCATTTCTTACCCAAGTGTCATTTAATAGTTCCAGATTATTTTAGAAATATATATATATATATATATACATATATATATATATATATATATATATATATATATATATATATACAGATGCTCAAAAGTCATGTCGATAATTACTTTCAAAGTACTGCATTTTGCTTCCTTATGAAATTTTTGAATAAGCGAGTAGTCAAACCCCTTTTACGTCTCATGCATGCCTTTTAAAGTTATGTTTGATAAAGAATGTTAACCTGCAACTTATTTTGTTAAGAGTGTTCCTTGACAAGATTTTTCTACAAGTGTTAAGTCGTTTTGTCTTATTTTAAGCCTTCCTTCTTCAAATTGGAAGAAATGGCTTTCTGATTTTTTTTTTTAAACAAGGGGTTATCCTCATCTCTTTGAACATTTGCATCCTCGATGCAAACCTTTTGACAATTTCACAATAGTCCTTCTTGTGTTAGTCTTTGAACGACACGAAAACATGCATTATTTGAAACTTTCGTGCTTTTTTTACTCAGTCATCACTTATGATTTCTTCACGAAGCTCTTCTCCGATTTACCTTTAACATTGAACCTTTGGAGAAGATGTTCCCCGTTTTTTTTAAAAAAAAAAAAAAAAAAACCTGCTACGGTTGTTGAAAGAAAATAGAAAATGCATTCTCTGAGTTCATTTACCTTCTTTTCCACGTTATCATTTATGACCTCTTCGCAACATTTCTCCAATTTACTTGGATTTTCATAATGACACCTTTTGAGAGAATATTACCCGTCTTCAAAAATTTGTTATCATATATATATATATGTACATATTTGAATAAGATTTGAAATCCCTTCTATTTTCAGACTTATTTTGCTGAATCCTTTAATGGCGAAGTAAGAAAATTTATTTTTGCATTCAATCATACCAATTACTTTAAGAGAAATGAAAATGTTTTCAATATGAGTTATATAGAATGATCTTTTGGTTGCAACAAATATTCCAGCCAGAGAACTTTTGTTTTATTTATTTTATCACAAGTGGCCTCATATTGGTAAATTTTATATATCATCCATTTTGTGTTATCTAAACAATGTTTTACTATGTGCATGTGAACCAAGTTCAAACCATCTTTCATTTT
Source organism: Gentiana macrophylla (assembly GCA_026214975.1). Lineage (NCBI taxonomy): Eukaryota > Viridiplantae > Streptophyta > Magnoliopsida > Gentianales > Gentianaceae > Gentiana > Gentiana macrophylla. Next base: position 29,451,861 of record CM047809.1, on the reverse strand, counting down.
TGAGTTACATGTCTCAAGATTTTCTATTGCTACCTTCTTTAGTAGTTTCAGTCCTCGAGAGACTTTTATAACCGTTCTTATATTTCTTCTGAAAACAAAGTGAGGGTATGCATAAACATTTTATTTCTTGTAGGTGTTTTGCTTAAAATAAATCCTTTTACAACTCCATCTTCCCAATTGGACCGGAAATTTTTTATGGTTGTTGATAAACTCACTGTCAAAAGTTGTTTCTTGTCTATGGGAAAGTCTTATAAGTTTGGTATAAGATGTTCATATGGTTTTCCTTTTGAAGACTAGTAAAGATTGAAGTATGTCTATGGTTTGGGTGTGCTATAGATGGATTAGTGCTGGATTGATAACAAGGCGGAGTTGAAGTTCCTTAAGTTAATAGCTAGTTTCTTGAAGGTAAGGCGGATGTATAGGTCAAGTAACCCTCGTATAAGTATGGAAACTTCTGTAAGGGTCACAAATGGATGAAGAACCTAGAAGAAAATTAATTGTTAATTAGTGGATTGACTTATGACTTTTGGGACAAAGTGTTATAGGAGAAAATTAAGAAGTTAGGTTAGTAGAATTGAGTATAAGGTACATGAAAGGTGTGAATAAGCTAGAGTAGTGCTGGGGACTGAAGTACAAGATTAGTTGTGATGGACGCATTGAAGTCTTGATGATGAAAATACTAAGGTTCAATCAGTTGGAGATAATGTTTGTTTTTGAAAGTGAACTAGAAATAGGCAAGCTGGTATCTAAGATGACAGTGGAGTTTGTTCGGGCAAGATTCGAGGGCGAAACTTCTTTGAGGGGGAAGAATGTAACATCCCGACTTTTCGAAAAAGGTCAAAAACGTCTTTTAACAAAAATTTAGATTTTATTACATTTGAAATAAGGATTTAAGTGTTGTTTTAAAAAATAAATAAATTGATAATAAAAAACAATTTTTTATTTATGGTGAATATTTAATGGGAGTTATTGATAGTTATCTTTTTGAAATAAAAGCTCTCCATTAACTAAGGAGTTGGTCAAAAATTTCTTTTTACGAACTTTGGCAGAGAAAAAAAAATAGTAGCAGTTGACTTCTTCTTTTGGAGAAGAAAATAAACTTTAAAAATTTATATCTTCCAATCCGTAGTTCCGTTTTGCAGCCATGAATAGTCAAAACGATCGTCTCAAAGCATATATTATTCTAAAAATACCCTTATAGGTAATAACCCATGTATGGTTAACTCATTTTCTGCTGCAAAATCATAAAAGATCATGATGTTTTGTGTTTTAGGGTTTTGGGCATAACTTTTGATCCGTTAATCCGTTTAGAAATCCGAAAGTACCGCTGGAATCGTGAGAAGACGAGGATCGTTTTGAAACCATAATTTGGTTCTGATTCTCAGGTATGTTGGAGTCTAATTTCTGCGGTAAATTCATGAAAAGGATCATGAATTCATGTTCTAGGGTTTTGTTTCGTAGTTCTTTGTTTAGAAGCTTTGATCATCAATTAATTCATGTTAATTGTGATCTTTTAGATCTTTTTTGAGGCCTGTTTAAGTGCTGCAGAGATTAGTTTTGGTTTGTGGCTTCAATCAAGTAAGAGGCTCTTCCTTTTGTATGCTTTAGTTGTATGATGACATGATTATATGATGTTAGAAGGTTTTTATGTTATGAATTGTTTTTAAGAAATATGTTTAAAGGTTGTTGTTGTGTTTAGTAGTACTTTATGAGACTTTTAGAGGCTGTTTTGATGTTTTTTTGTTGAGTTTTTGGCTGAAAAACGTATTAAAAGCAGTGCAGATTTTCATTAGGTTTTAGAAAATTGTTTTAGCTTGTTTCGAGTACTTTTCAAGTGTACCAAGTTGGGAATCGGTTCCTAACTTTATAATGATGTTATAAAGAAGATAAATGAACATGAACAAGCCTTCATTAAGCTTCTGATGCGTTTAGTTCCGGCACCGAATGTACTCTTCAAGGGAGTTGAAGTGCGGGACCGTCGGAAGAGTATGATTGGCTTGTGCTTTAATGAATTAGTATTCACCAATGTTTGTGTAATTGCTAGCTTGAGTCTAAGAGACTAATAAGAGGGAGTAGGGAGTTTTTTTGTCCTGAATGAACCTAGGTGGCTAGCTAATCACTTAATAAACGTATTTGACTAGATAAAAGGTTAAACATCATGAGAGCTTGGATAGGCACAGTTCAATATCGGCAAAGTGAGGTTTGGCCAGATAAAGTGGTGATGATCACTGCCGGATTCTAGACCCACCAGATAAAGTAGTGATCATTCCGCCGGACAAACTCACGAACGAGATAGACATTCACCGGTCAGCTCTTTGGGGTTGGCCAGGCAAAGTGGAATGACTGTCTCGGGACCGCTAGAGATTTATCTCTACTGGGTTGTGTCTTTTGTCTTAGTGCATATCTCACTAAGTGTAGTGCCCTCGCAAACATGCTGTAACAAAGATAAGTTAAGATAGAAACGCTTAGTCACGAAGTGTTGATGAGTACTTAGTGAACCAAAGATTGAGTCGGTCACTTGAAAGATAACTTAAAAATAATAATGTGAATCTTAACGTTGTAAAACTTAAAGTATACAATAGCTTCTCACTCTTACTAAGTACTTTGTACTTACCTCAATTGCATATGTTGTTTTGTGTGCTTTTGGGGTGAGACGACGAACAGGTTGGCCTTGAGCTTGTTGAGGAGTTCGATGATGTTTTTATGACGTTGGTGCTGATGATGCTTTCTTTTACTTTTCTATTAAAGGTTGTACTAGTTTATGTTGTAGATTCCTTAAATAACTTGTTGTACTTTCTGTTAAGACTTTTGTAAGACAAGTTTGTACTTTCAAGACATCGTACGTTGTAACCTTTGGAGAATTGTCGTTGTAATTTATACAATTCAGCTATAGTCGGTTTGTATTCTATTCTAGTAGCATTTAAGGTTTTGCCCGAGCCTTTTTAGCTTTCGTTTGCTTTAATTTTGATACGACGACGTAGAGGCTGGCGTATAATATTGGATTTATTTAATGTTATACGCGCCGAACGTTCTCTTCCGAAAAAGGGTCGGTATCCGGGAGTCGGATTTATTTAATCTTATACACATTGAAAGTGGCGCCCCTTTGACCAACAAATTGGCTTCCGGAATATTCTTTAACTAATATAATACTATGATTAATTAATTTACAAAATACATGAGTATCAATATACCCAATAATTTCGACACACACACATTATGTGTATATTTAATTAATCAACATAATTAATATCTTATATTATATTTATTCATAATAAATAAATACCACCATATTAATTTACCACTATAACCTTTATAGTCTCGAGATAAACTTTCCTTATTTGGTAATCATCTATAACCATATTTTAATCCGGTTAGATGTTCATATGTGTGTGACCGATAGGCTTCCGAATATATTGGTCGTAGACACAAAGTGCAATTTACAAAAATGCCTTTCATGCCTAACGATCATGGGATAGCGTCTAGCAACACACCGTGACCCCCAATCATTGGTAGAGTCAAATGCAATGACTACTACCTTTCATGTGAAACAGTTACCGTGTAAATTACAATCATATCGCTGTAATAATATCCATACGATCGTATCTCGAGTGTTGATACTTTAACGATCGTATCTTATAATCTGGGTATCATGCTCTCTCGAAGTAACTCATTTACTCCCACTTTGCAAAGATTCACGAGAGTAAGACATTCCTTATAAGAAGGCCCTTTCAGATATTCACCCCTACTGATAGTGGTACGCGATTCCTGCAGACGACCAAACATGTATACTCCGCGATGCTTGAAGATCACACCCAATCACTACCGCATGATCGCCCCGTGGCTAGGGAAAAAATCAATAGTGTCAAAGCATGACAATCCACACCGTGATGCCATGAAGACTCCGGTCTAAAGGATAATTACACAACTGCCACATAGTACGACACTTAATGTAAGTGGGTCAGTCTAACGTACGCATTCTCTAATAAACGTCCACGTACAGTCCAAGTGCCTCTACACTTTGATAGACGAGATCTATCCCTGCCCTTAAAGACGGAAGACATCTAATACGTGCTAGCCTGTTTATACTATCAATGCCCTATTTGATAGTACATCAGCCTAGAGACATTTAAGTATCAAACTTATTAAAGTGATTAGAGATCTCATCAACCATAATCGCCTATCATGATTTCTCTATCATAGTTTAATACTAAGGACGTTATCATATAACAATTCATAACTGGTTCTTTAAAAGAACATATATATGACAACAAAAAAACCATTTAATATATGTATAAACATAAAGAAATAGTAGAAATGATCCGACCCGGTCGGATCCGGTCCAACCCGATTGGGTTTAGGCACTATTTCAACAATCTCCCACTTGGCCTAAAACCAATCACTCGCACACACAAGACCAAGTTGAAACACAAGAATCTCATGCAATACATGCAACCAGCCCTAGCCATAAACGGATCACTATCTGTGGGGACTCAGACTATCTTCATACCATGCTCCAGATGACCAAGTCAAAGGAACCGCCTCAACACACACACGAATCTCTGACGAGACCCTGGTCATTGCTCCAAGCAATGAATCCACTTACTATATCAGCTATATTGAAACGGTGGAAGAACCGTATAAGGTTCAAGAATGAACCTCCTAGATCCATGTACTGCTCCCGCTGCGCCTCCAAGGAACTACTGTGTTTTGGCCTAGTTGTAGGATTTACAGTGACCCATAACCTAGAACATTTCCAGCTCACTGTATCACTTAATCAAAGTGACTGCAAACCCAGACTGTAACTCCCACTCGCCTTCATAAGACTTAGGATATATGTCTGTATAACTATATTTATCTGATTCCAAGTTTCGATAAACTAGGAAACCATCCTTAACTTGTTTAAGGATATCCTCGACATTCACCAGACTTACTTTCATACTTGCTCATGACGGTTCATGGATTATGAACATCTGGCATTACTTTTATGATGGTTCCTATCGATGTAGCAAAGGAAACCTCCATAAGCATTATCCTTCACCTTATCTTTAGGACTAAAGTCCTAACATAAATAGATCTTAAGAACACCGGCTTGCAGTATCCCTTGTCACGACCTATGCTAAACTCTTTTAGCATCACATCTATATAATCTAACAGTAGTTAAATATATCACTATAGATTCATTTCTAAAATAAGAGCTGTCAATCCAAGTGCTTTCGTAAAGACCTTGAACTACCAAACATTAATTGACTGTGACATGGGGTGATAATTCTCGAGAGAGATATCCAATACCTTACTCAAAAACGTAACACACTCCCACTATCCATCTTGCATATGGGCATATCCTTCTTTTGACTAAGTCAAACTACTTTGATTGTCAAACAAAGAAATCATCTAGAGAAACTTGTTTGAGTCCATAAATGGATCTCGTGGGCTTACATATCATGTCATCGTTTATGAACATCGAGCTTTCTGCCCAATGTCTTCAACACTATCGTATAGTCATGATACGAAGTTATAATAAGCATCGTTTGAATAGAACTGAGGTCAGCTGGCAGCATAAAGATAATTACAAGGTTTACACCTCGTACCCTTCAGCCGTCACTATAGCCTTATGGTAATCATATTACCATCCATGTCAACCTTTCAGGGACATTCCCTCTAGGTAAGACAAACTGGTTTTATAACCTGGTTGTCGCTGATGGAATCTAATTCAGATATTATGGCTACTGGCCATATCTCTCAATATTTCCTTTCAAACATTCTTTCATAAGTCGTGAGATATTCATTCTTCAAGATGAACATACCAAAGACCTTTTTCGGGTTGGAGGTTATCCATGACTTTACGTAACTTTGTGTGCACTGAGAAGTGTTCTACACCTCGTCGTTATGTGGTGTCTGCTCATGTTCCTGTGGTTGAATAACTCCTTGTGGTTCTCAAACTACCTTTGAGATCTAAATCTACTCCCATTGTTTCTTTTGGAAGAAACACTTCCTCTAGAAGACAGCATGTTTGGAGACAAACATTTTGCTCATGGACAAGTAAATGATATCTAGCGTACTTGCTAAGATATTCCACAAAGTTGCATATGTCGTACTAGGCGCCAAGCCTTTCTAACTTTGCCTATGCCAACTTCAAATCATCGGTTAAGATAGATTTGACATTATCCACTTCCATATCTAATATGAAATTTATTCAACCTTTATTCTTTGGAACTCGGTTAAGTATAAGGGCACTATCCCGAAATGGGTAAAGGATACTTCGCATGGCTTTATCTAATATGGAATTTATTCACACCTTTATCATATAAAGTGTTGTTTCCATTTTGGGAACACAATCTAATTGTGTATCCCAAAGATGGTATCCTTCCAGGGAGAATCTGATTCTATTTCAGACGTCTTCTGAAACACCCTATAGATATTAATTGCTTCAATCCAATTGAAGATTAATTCCTAAGCAGCTCATCAATCTCATATTCGTACTAGCTCGAACTTCTTGGGCTTTCCGAATCGTAGTACTTCAATAAGTACATTCAACTATTTCTAAAAATAGTCATAGAGATTAATAAACAATTATTTGTGGCATTAATTGTCATAAGCCAACAAACATCAATATGTTTAGGCTCTAGCCAATCTTCTAGGTTTCATAACCTTTTCTTAAAAGGGTATTTTAGTCCTCTTTGGATAAGATACGTATAACCCACATGATTCATAATCATATGGTTCAGCATCATCAGAATAACGTTTGGTTACATGCTTCCCTTCCATAGAGACTGTGCCTAGAATAGCCATAAATCAAGGATAATAGCCATACAAATATTTAGTTGAGATTTTTCACCTATTTCAACTATATAGTGACTTCAATCTTGTATGTTAGATTCAGTGACCTTTCAACTTTGTCGGAATAACATTTATTCCTTACAATTGAATATGTCTGCTAAATCCTAACAAATAACTGAACTTGTGTCTTTCATAAGAACTGGAACATAATAACATTTATTTAGTTCCCTTATCAGTTTAATAGATTCAGAATATGGTAAGTGTTACAACGTTTGCTTCACCTTTCATATCTGTATTTAATCTTTCTTATTTAATCACACTCGTAAGATATCATATATCTTAGAGTCGACTTTGAACTTAGATAGATTTATCTCAACTCACTTGCCTAGAATAGAGACTTCAATAAGTTCTCTATTTAAGCATACGCCCTAACTTCCTTTTTAATCCTTCAAGCACTTGTAAATATTTCTTAGTGTAGTCTTCATATGACTTAAGAAAGATCACAAGAGTTATGTCTTTAATTTCCTTTCGTAAAGAAAATCTGAAGTTTATTAAATAGTTTATTTAACCTTTTGAATCGTATTCAAAACATTGACTATTTAATTAACCTTTAAGCAATGATAGAATTAAGTCGATACTTAAATCTTACAATTTTGAAAACAACCTTTCCAAAATTCGGTATAGTCATTCTTATCCAACATTTGAATTAATTGTCATCGTATGACTGAATGATCATATTGGATTGTATCCAATATCATGAGCTTCCGCTTTTCTTTAATAATTAAAGTCTTGGAGTACTGCATCAAATATGTAGTCTCCTTGTCTCTAACTACTATAAAGGGATTGCTCGTGTCATTGCTTATTTTAAAATGATTAAAATTACTTAATCATATTTGAGAATGTTTCTCAAAAGGTAACAGTCATAATTTGGTTTTACTAATCGAGAAAAAAAAACATAAATATAAAGTTTGCTAAAACTACAACATAAAAAATGAAAATAAAAGAGTGTTGTTGTTTATACACGCAAAGTCAAAAAAGGTCTTTTGGTTTATGATTTTGCTCCCACTAGTCAACTACTTCCAATTAACTTTAAAAAAATATTCATTTCTTTAGTGGACAAGATCCCACTAAACTACCGCGACCCCCGCTTTGGCTGCTGGGCCGAAAATAGCCTAATAGGTAGACAACTCTTTGTCAATCGTATCTTATACGACTCTTGTTGTTTGACTAGTCAACTCTTTGACAATTTTTCATCTTATGAAATAGTCAAACCCTTGCCTCTAAAATCCAAACCACCCCACTTTGGCTGGTGGCCGAGAGAATTCTTAGTCAAGTCATAACGCCAATATTCATGAGATCTCATACGATCATATCTCGATAATGACAATATACCCGAGGTAGGTCAACCCCCTGATTTGGCTGATGAGTTAGATCTGAACAATGGCTCTTCACCATCATTATAATATGAGGAGGCAATTTCAACTTGATTCTTTTGAGGTGGAAGTACTTGTGTAAATTAATTCACTTAATTAATTTAATTATGGTCTCATAAAAAATATGTCTATCTCTATAGACGTACATCCTACACATTTATTTAGATCGTGCCTAGTCATGCATCTATCGTATCATATAAAATAATGACAAGTACAAAATAAATAAATGCGTAAAGTAACCGGTATGATCATGGACTTTTCCTAGGTGCGGTTTCGAATACAAACTGACGAAACCACGGGTCACAATCTAAGGGGTAGCTGCAACCGCTAATATGATCTTTAATGCGCCATCTCGAATGGGATCTTTATTCTTCTTTCTTTGGTGTCCATCTTCTGCTCCATTCTTGTTACATTTAATTATATCTAATAAAATTAATACACCCGCCGCACATGGGGGGGAGCTAACGGGAATGGGATAAATGCATAAAATAAACTAGGTCACGTTATTCATAACGGCCTATGACAATTTTTAAACCAACATAAAAAATAAATCAATCACATCTATCATATCGGTCGAGTCCATGATCAATCAGGGTCCATATAATCATATTATATCTACTATATCTAATCCATACAATAATATATTATGAAAAAGATAAATTAACATTTAACTACTTGCATCATAATTAATCAATTAATATTTAATCTATTAAATAATTTTATCCAATCAATTAACTAATTAACATTTAATTAATTAAATGATTTTAATCGAAATAAAATTAACGGTTAATTTTAAACGATTTTAATTTCAATTTTAATTAATTAGAACTATTCTAAAATAAATCAAAATTAAAATTAGGTCTCTTTTGTTTCTTTCCTTCTGATTCATAATCAAAAGGGATGCATTTGGTTTCCTAAATCAAAAGGCATCACCTTGGCCCTTTCTAAAATCAAAATTTTGAAAAGGGCCTAGGCCTAGGTATTTTCCAAAATCAAATATTTTGAAAAGGGCCTAGGCCTATTCCAAACAAAATTTGGAAAGGCCAATATTTTGGTTAGTATGCCTACCCACTTTCCAAAATCAAAATTTTGGAAGTGGCTTGGCCTAGGCTTTTTCCCAAATCAAATATTTAGAAAGGGCCTAGGCCTATTCCAAACAAAGTTTGGAAATGCCATTATTATTTTAATGTCATGTGACATCCCAATGGACCAAATTATTTGAATCATTGGTTAGCTACATGACACAACTAAACAAAAGAGGAAATACCAATCACAACTATGAATCATATTGAATCACAAAATACACAAAACAAAATTTAGGGATCCACCACCTTTGACCAGTAAACCGACGCCGGAAGTAGGTTGCCCCGCTGCCGCCGACCGGCCGCCGATGGTGGTGCCGTTGCTAGTCGGCCGAGCACCACCGGATCCCTTTTTTTCTTTTCTTTTCGTGTATCGTTTTGATAATAAAAAAATCTTTCATCTTTTAATTACGTGATTTAAATGATAAAATTAACTACGCAAATTAACATGCTTATTGCTTAAGCTCGAAGCTCGCTCCGATACCACTGTTAGGAAATCTACGCGGGAACGCAGCTGAATTTAAAATTTTATTTCCTTTTAACCAGGATCGAGTTCGTTTAAGCAATAAACAAATAAGCTAGTAAACGTTGGTTACCTTGGTTTATTTACAAGATCGACGCTTTGACCGTCTAAGGAGAGTAGTTGTGCACGGAGCCGCCCAAGTGTTCGGCCTCTACCGCTAGTCCACACGAAAAACCCACCGCAATCCACCATTGGATTGCTATTGGAAAACTCCGGTTGCTAGACCTGCATTTTTCTTCTCTCACAAACTCTCTATTGGAAGCTCTCTATTTTACACAAGAACTATTAGCTCTTGCAATTGTGGGGTACAAAAGAGCTAGCCAACCCCTCATATTTATAATAGAGGTGGCGCCCCATATGTCTTCCAAAATCCTTGGGGAACAAGTCTTGAGTAGAGTGGAGAGAAAGAAAACATTTTTCCTAATAAAATGAGGAAAATCTCATAGATTGATTTATCTCATTTAATTTAACATATTATATTAAATATTTCCAAGATATTGTCAATATCTAATATTGACTATCTTTATCTTATTACCATAAATCTATTTTTCAAAATTAATTGATATCCAATATTAATATTATGGTAATCTTATTAATTAAATTGCACAATCCAAGTGTATTTTATACAAATTGAAAGTGGGGCCCCTTTGACCAACAAATTGACTTCCGGAATATTCTTTAACTAATATAATACTATGATTAATTAATTTACAAAATACTTGTGTATCAATATACACAATAATTTCGACACACATACATTATGTGTATATTTATTTAATCAACATAATTAATATCTTGTATTATATTTATTCATAATAAATAAATACCACCATATTAATTTACCACTATAACCTTTATAGTCTCGAGATAAACTTTCCTTATTTGGTTATCATCTATAACCACATTTTAATCCGGCTAGATGTTCCTATGTGTGTGACCCGATAGGCTTCCGAATATGTTGGCCGTAGACACAAAGTGCAATTTACGAAAATGCCTTTCATGTCTAACGATCACGGGATAGCGTCTAGCAACACACCGTGACCCCCAATCATCGGAAGAGTCAAATGCAATTACTACTACCTTTCATGTGAAACAGTTACCATGTAAGTTACAATCCTATCGCTGTAATAATATCCATACGATCGTATCTCGAGTGTCGATACATTAACGATCGTATCTTATAATCTGGATATCATTCTCTCTCGAAGTAACTCATTTACTCCCACTTTACAAAGATTCACGAGAGTAAGACATTCCTTATAAGAAGACCCTTTCGGATATTCACCCCTACTGATAGGGTACGCGAATCCCAGACGACCAAACATGTATACTCCGCATGCTTCACTATCACATCGAATCACTACCGCATGATCGCCCCGTGGCTAGGGAAAACCTCAATAGTGTCAAAGCATGACAATCCACACCATGATGTCATGAAGACTCCGGTCTAAAGGATAATTACACAACTGCCACATAGTGCGACACTTAATGTAATTGGGTCAGTCTAACATACGCATTCTCTAATACACGTCCACGTACAGTCCAAGTGTCTCTACACTTCGATAGACGAGATATATCCCTGCCTTTAAAGACATAAGACATCTAATACGAGCTAGCCTGTTATACTATCAATGCCCTGTTTAATAGTACATCAGCCTAGATACATTTAAGTATCAAACTTATTAAAGTAATTAGAGATCTCATCAACCATAATCGCCTATCATTGTTTATCTATCACAGTTTAATACTAAGGACGTTATCGTATAACAATTCAAAACTGGTTCTTTAAAAGAACATATATATGACAACAAAAAAACCATTTAATATATGTATAAACATAAAGAAATAGTAGAAATGATCCGACCCGGTCAGATCCGGTCCAACCCGATTGGGTTTAGGACACTATTTCAACACTGAATACCTAGTATATTACTAGTTCATGATAATCGGTACCAGCTACATTGATCGATATATTTAATTTACATGTTAGTAGCCTGGTCAACTATTTGCATATCATCGTAAATTTAGAATGAAATACGAATAGTGAAGTGTTAATTTGGACATTATCTTGATGGACCCTAGGAACGTGCTGATCAGTGTCGACAGTTGTCTAGGCGGGTTTGCGGTATGAGTTAGCTTGCGTAGAGATTTTCTACTACCATGGTCGGAGTAGATAGGGTTAGGAGCTGTAACCGTAGCTGAACAATGAATTAAAACTCACCAATAGGGAGGACTATTGCATGTGTGGGGGGAATAATTAATTACTCATAATCGAACTAATACCTTAGAAACTCTTGTTTGCTCCGTGAACTTGCATAATCTTGCTAGTTTATTGTTACCAAAATTACTACTGTCTAGAGTACAGTTGGTCGTAGACCATTAATTGTGACAAGCTCAATCTTGATAATTTGACGTTCTTACGAGTCTCTGTAGGATCGACCTTAACTCGCCAGTACTCTACTATGATAGACCTAGTCCTATTGCTAGTAAGTGCTTTGCACGCGATCCAGATTTTCTGGCGCCGTTGCCGTGGACTCGTGTCAAGAATACTTTTTATTTAAGATTGAGTGTCTGTATATATTCGAGTTTGTTTAATTGAGTCTTTTTTATTGTCTATTTATACTGGAGTCGTATAGAGTCAGTGTTGTTAAAATATGGAAAAAATTTGCTTCCGGTTTACCGAGGGTATACCGCTGTAAACTGAGGGTCCCAGATTCGACAAAATCGGTTATGTCAGTTTTGCGTCAAGTCAGTAGTCATAGTCTGTATTTTTGAGTCTGCCAGGCGTGTGTAACAGCCGCCAAGGCAAGTCACTAACTTTTTATTATCTTTTTCTATCTTGTAATACGCTACACGAAGTTCAGCAGCCAAACTCGAGAGATTCATACCTGAGATTGAAAAGTTTGCTAGACAAAAGAGAAAGGAAACTAGAGAGAAATCTATTAGGCTGACGGATGACATGGTTCGCATGAAGGAGATCACAGTGAGAGGGAAGAAGAGATTCCACCTTTGGAGGATACATAAATCAATGTGGCGCAGAACGGACAGAATGGACAAAATGGAGCAGGAGTTGTGGTACAACCAGATAGGAGAACTCTACAGAGTTATGCAATGCCGACGATTGAGCAATTCATGCCAGCAATTGTTCAGCCTGAGGATGCGGCTGAGATCTTTCACCCGAAACCAAATATGATACAAATGGTGACGAATTACACTACCTTTCATAGAGTACGGAACGAAGATCCTAGTGTACATGTCACCAACTTCTTGGAGATAGTCAGCACAGTCAAACCAGCAGGAGTACCTGAAGATAACATTAAGCTGAAGTTGTTTCCATTCACTCTGAAGGACAAAGCGAAGATATAGTTATTGTCTCTAGCACCAGGATCGATCCAAACTTGGACCGATCTACTATAGAAGTTTATGAACAAGTACTGCCCACCTGGGAAGTCACTATAGATGAGACAAGACATTATGAATTTCAAGCAGAAACCCACTGAAACTTTTGAAGAAGCATGGGAAAGGTTTAAGGAAGCACAGAGGAGATGCCCTCACCATGATATCACTTTGCCCGTACGAATGCAAAGTTTCTATCACGGATTACGGCCAAGTGAACAAATGAGAGTTGATGCATCGAGCAACGGATGTTTCGGCGTTGCTATCACCACCAAGAAGTCAAGAGAAATTGGAGCAAATCGCACTTTCCAGTCAATGGGGAACGCATCAAATTGAGACTGCCAAAGTAGCTGAAGGCGTATTTGGAGAAGATACTTCTCAAAAGATCTTATACCAGCTAATGGCGATGAATGAGAAGATAGATGGCATGCAAGATCGCATTGCCAAGGTTGAGAAAGTTCAAGATATCGAAGCAACCAACACTGAAGATGTGAACTATATAGGGAGGCAAGGAAATCCTTATAGGGGCGGATATCGCCCAGCTTCTCATGAGCACCCTGGTTTTTGACTTAGTGACCCTACTGGGGGTTTTCGACAAAATGATTCTAACGGTGGAGAGAGACCGAGACAAACTGGTGGATTCATGCCTCAATTCAATAAGTTAGGTGGTTGGGAAGCAGCCATGGATAAATGAGCTCAACTGTGACCGATACGGTCAATCAACTTACAAAATCCATGACTGAGCTGAATATAAACTTCACCACATATTGTCAGAAGAATGATACAAGAATGACCAATCAGGAAGCCTTAGTGCAGAATTTGTCGCACCAAGTGGGGAAGATCGTAGAACAAGTGCCAGCCCGTCCTCCGGGAGGATTGCCAAGTAATACTGAGAAAAATCCGAAGGACGTGAATGCAATCATGACTAGAAGAGGAAAGGAACTGCCTAGACCAGTTATACCAACTGTCCAAGAAAAATCAAAAAGCAGTCAGCCGCAGAACGCAGCGGAATCTGGAGAAAAAGAGGGCCGGTAAACCGGCACACCACTCCGGTAAACCGGGTGTCTGAAAATTCAGCAGACAAATAGGCAGAGCAGCAGCAGTCAGCAGGTAAGTCTTCATGAACTATAACTATTAATCCTGCTACTTTACCCTATCCCCCCTAGGAAGTATAAACCGAATAATGATGATTCTTGTTAAAAAAAGTTCGTAGAGATGTTTAAGAAGTTTCAAGTGAATATACCTTTGGTAGAAGCTCTGGCCGGAATTCCAGAGTATGTGAAGTTCTTGAAAGAAGCCACCTCTACCAAGAGGAAATTGTTAAACCTTAAGACTATATGCCTTAACGAAGAATGCTCGGCAGTTTTGCAACGAAGAATGCTCGGCAGTTTTGCAACGCAAACTGCCTCCTAAGTGTAAAGACCCTGGGAGCTTCCTCATAACTTGCACAATTGGAGGAGTATGCCTAAACAAAACATTGTTTGATCTTGGAGTTAGTGTCAATCTAATGCCACTCTCCATCTTTCATAAGTTACCCATGAAAGAGTTGAATGAAACATCTATAACCCTTCAATTAGCAGATAGGTCTATGAAGCAACCATGTGGAGTGGTGGAGGATGTTTTGGTGAAAGTTGATAAGTTTGTATTCCCAGTAGACTTTGTGGTGTTAGACATGGAGGCCAACTACGATGTTCCATTGATCTTAGGAAGACCTTTCCTAGCGATGAGTAAGACATTGATAGATGTTCATAAGGGTGAGTTGATTCTGAGAGTGAATAAGGACAAAGTAGTGTTCAATGTGATGAATTCAATAAGGTATGCTCAAGATGAAGGAGAAGTATGTTACATGCTAGATTCCATAGATGAGCTTATTTTGGAATTATATCAGCAAGTGGCACTAGACCCTGAAGTAGCAGAGACCTTGCTTCTGAAGGAAGAAGAAAGTGATGAGGAAACCTGGCCTGGGTGTAGCGAAGGTCAAGTGCGAGAAGTAGAACCTATATCTTCTGTAGATTTAGGAGAAACCATTCATAGACCTTCGTGGCACAAGTTCTTTGACTTACAATTAACTGGTAAGCTGTTAAGGTCATCACTAGAGGAGCCACCAAGGAACTTAATATTGAAACCTTTGCCATCTCATCTGAAGTAAGTATAGTTACAAGACGATACTCTTCCCCTCATAATTTCATCATGGTTATCACCTTTAGAGTAGGAGAAACTTTTAAGAGTACTGAGAGAGCATAAGGGAGTGTTTGGGTGGACAATTGCATATATTAGAGGAATAACCCCATCAGTGTGCATGCATAAGATCTCTGTAGATCCTGAGAAGAAATCGGTAGCACAACCTCAAAGGAGGTTGTCGCCACAACTGAAGGATGTTGTTAAGGAAGATATTATAAAGATGTTGGAAATGAGAATCATTTTCCCAATTGCAGACAGTGAGTGGGTAAGCCCAATTCATGTGGTGCCCAAGAAAGGAGGATTCAATGTACAACCTAATGAGTTTGATGAATTAATCCATGTGAGACTAATTATTAGACATCGAGTTTGCATTGATTTCAGGAAACTGAATGACACAACTCGTAAAGATCATTTTCCCTACCATTCATTGACCAGATGCTAGAGTGATTAAGCGGTCATGAATTTTATTGTTTCTTAGATGGATATTATGGTTACTATCAGATCCATATTGCCCCTGAGTACCGAGAGAAAACAACTTTCACATGTCCCTATGGAACTTTTGCATACAATCGCATGTCTTTTGGATTATGTAATGCACCAGAAACTTTCCAAAGGTGCATGATGTCATTATTTGCAGACATGGTGGAAGACTTTCTGGAGATTTTTATGGATGATTTCTCTGTATTTGCAGATAGCTTTGATAAATGCTTGGACAACTTGAGTAGAGTGCTAAAGAGATGTGAAGAGGCCAACCTTGTACTTAACTGGGCTAAATGCCATTACATGGTTACAGAAGGAATAGTGTTAGGTCATAAGATTTCGAGGAAAGGAATGGAGGCTGACAAGGCAAAGATAGAGGTGATAGAGCAGTTACCCCCTTCAACAAACTTAAAGATGTTGTGAGCCTTTCTTGGCCACGCAAGATTTTATAGGAGGTTTATCAAGGACTTCTAGACCTTTGACGTAATTACTTGCAAAAGATGTGCCTTTTATGTTTGGAGAAGAATGCAAGCAAACATTCAACACACTGAAGCAAATGCCTATAACCGCCCCAATTCTGGTCGCACCAGATTGGAGCAAACCTTTTGAGCTTATGTGTGATGCAAGCGATACGGCAGTTGGAGCAGCCCTAGGACAAAGGGAAGATAAAATCTTTAAGCTTATCTATTATGCCAGTCGTACCCTTAACATTGCCCAGAGGAATTATGCGACTACAGAGAAGGAACTCTTAGCTGTCATCTTTGCATTTGACAAATTTTGACCATATCTGATAGGATCAAAAGTCACTGTATTCACTGGCCATGCAGCTCTGAAATACCTTTTAACCAAGCAAGACTCCAAGCCAAGACTGTTGAGATGGATTCTACTCTTACAAGAGTTTGAAGTTGAGATTAAGGACAAAAGGGATCTCGAGAACCAGGTGGTCGATCACTGTCGAGATTAACTTTCTTTGGAAGAAGAGCAACCGATCGAGATCAGGGAGGACTTTCCTGATGAACAACATTTTTCCATCTCAGTGGTAGCTCGAGTTGAATCTCAGCCCCTACAAAATACATCAAGAGTGAGCAAGGTATACCCTTGGTTTGCCAACATTGTTAATTATCTAGCAGGAAGGTACCTACCACCGAAATTCACGAATGCGGATAAGAAGAAGTTTTTCACGTATCTGAAGCATTATCATTAGGACGATCCTTACCTATATAAGCTGTGCCCTGATGCCATTCTTAGGAGATGCGTCCGTGATGATGAGATTCTAAGTATTTTGCACCTATGTCATTCTAGAAAGGCTGGAGGTCACTATGGGCCAGACAAGACAACAACAAAGGTACTGCAGTGTGGATTCTATTGGCCTACAATTCATAAATCTGCTTATGAGTTTACAAGAGCCTGTCATTCCTGTCAAATGACCGGTAACATTTCCAAGCGGAATGAGATGCCACTGCAGAGTATCTTAGAAGGGGAGTTATTCGATGTTTCGGGAATTGATTTTGTTGGGCCTTTCACATCGTTACATCCTGGTAGTGGTAGACTATGTTTCCAAATGGGTGGAGGCAGTAGCCTCACCTACTAATGATGCCAGGGTTGTCCTGAGGTTTCTTAAGAAAACATTTTGAGGTTTGGAGTGCCTAGAGCCATAATTAGTGACGGAGGGAGTCATTTCTGTAGTAGGTTGTTTGGAAAATTGATGTTGAGATTTAGGGTTAGACATAAGATTACAGCAGCATATCACCCCTAGACAAGTGGACAAGTAGAAATCACGAACAGAGAGATTAAGAGGATCTTAGAGAAGACTGTGAATCCCACGAGGAAGGATTGGTCTTTGAAATTAGATGATGCTCTTTGGGCATATAGAACCGCTTATAGGACCACAATTGGGATGTCACCGTATATGATAGTGTTTGGAAAAGCATGTCATTTACCGGTAGAACTCGAGCACCGAGCGCTATGGGCTATGAGGTTTCTAAACATGGTTGAGAATTTAGCCAGTGAAAATAGAATGCTAGAGTTGAATAGATTGGAGGAGTTTAGACTTCAAGCGTATGAGAATGCGAAGATTTACAAGGAAAGAATGAAGCGCCACGCACGATAAGAAGATTTCAGGCGCACATTTCAAGTTGGAGATAAAGTGCTGGTATATAATTCGCGTCTTCGTCTTTTTCCTGGGAATTTGAAGTCTAAATGGTATGGACCACATGTAGTTAAGAAAGTTTTCAATTCAGGCGTATGTGAAGTTAGAGATGAATATTCTGGGCAGACTTTCATAGTAAACGGCTATAGGCTGAAGCATTACCTAGAGCACAAACCCTGAGTTGGAAGTCATTACGTTGACAGATCCGAAGTACGAATAAAGGAGCCCTAGTAGTACAGTCGAGCCGGTGACTATAAACTCAGAACAATTTCTATAAACCCATAATTATTGCTTTTGTTTATTTTAGTTATTTTGAGTCAATAAAGTAGCATGACAACCGCAAGGTTTTTTTCATCACATATGTCTTCGGTCGTCTGGCTAGGGATATATGTGGTTTTTTCCTTCACGATTCTCATGTGATACCCTCGTAAAAGTTTTCGCGTCTTGCTTAGGCCAATAAAAGGATAAAGTGGCTTAAACTATTTTTGCGCAATCCTCCAGTCTGCACAATTACCCTACATTATTTTCTTATTGCCCTTCGCATGTTACTCACGGTTTTTGGAAGTATTTTGGAAAATAGGTAACAACTTGGAAGAGGGATGACCTAGGAGCTAATGATTCTGCTCCAGGATTCGCTTTGACTCAGCCGACAATTCCAGAGCTAAGTACCTATTATTTTCTTTATTATTTGTCATCGGGGACAATGTCTATAATAAGTGGGGGGTAGGCGGTCTTAGCTAGGTAATCGAGAAAGGGAATAATTTTGAAAAATTTAACACTGTTTTTGGCTTGCTTATTGCACGTTTTCGAGAAAGGAATCGGTAGAACAGGAGCCTAAGTTCAATTTGAAGTTGGCTATAGCATATTCAATTTAGTATGGAAGAATGAGCATATGTTATGTTGCATGAAGTAGTAACTTATTAACTATTATTCTATCATTGCACTCAATATTTGAGCACATAATCTGAGTGAGAAGTGTTTAAGATTAGATGATGAGTTGTTTTAACCAAGAATCATTATTTGTCTGTCTATATACTTTAACAAATTGTTGTAAGACAATGGAAGCAACTTGAATGCCACAAGAGGTAACCGGGACAAAACGGGCTTGTGAGAGAAAGAGAAAAAAGTGAGGAAATCTGCCCAAAATTTTTTTGAAAAAATAATGGAAAAATATGCAATAAAGGTAGTGAGGGAAACGAACTCGTGTAAAAAGGGCACAACCCTCGCATAAAAAGAAACAAACGAGGACTTAAGAGCGATGCTCAGTCCTTGTTAAGGGTCAATTTGTAGTGTTTTATAAGGATATATTTTATATCAATATTCCCCATATATGGATGTTTTTCGTAGAATTCGAGCTTATAATCGATTAATTGAGCAAATGATGTTTTGAATAGTTAAAATGCAAAATCGAGTAAATATCGTGGTTTTATTATCTATTTTGTATGGTTTTACGTTTTGCTCGGTTTTGTCATCTTTTAGGTGCACAAATGTGGAATGGAAGAGGTCTAAATTAATGATGTTTGATTGAAGATTAAAGTGGAAAGAAATAGATACAAGAGGATGAAGATGAAATAAAGCTTGGGAAAATCCCAAAACGACTAATACGACGGGCTAATCAAAAAGGCATTTTTAAGAAGAAGAGTCCTTAATGAAAGTTGTAGAGTTTTCCGAGAGCTTTTTATGACATTCGGATCATAATTTTGGAGGTCTACAACTCAAGATATGAATTTTAGAAGTTGTATTCCAATAAATATTCCATGCAGAGAATCAATACAGGATGTATAGCTTGGCAGCAAACGGGCGTCCAACCCAGCCGACCTAAACCTCTATATAAGCAGCCGCATGATCAACCCTAATTCATATAGTTGATTAATTCATCCAGCCGCAATTTGCAACACAGCAGCGGCCAACTTGGCTTTCAAGGCCGGTCACCCGAGCCTTGTGCTCGGGTGATCCGGGTTAGATTAGGATGTCGTTTTTCTTCCGTTTTCGATTCATGGATTCAATCGTGTACCAAACTACGTGAGTTTATTTATTTAATTGATTCAGTCCTTATTCGTTTTTTATGATCTTTAATTTATTTTGTATCGTTCTATGATTTTGATGCTATGATGTGAATTAGATCGAGAGATCAGTTTGCTATTGATACGTTTACAACATACGGAAGTTGCGTAGACTAGATCACCATAGAAAGATAGGATCTTTAATCATTAATTATGTGACAAATTAATTGGTTAATTATCTAGGTTGTTAGATTCTAAAATACGAGAGTTAACCCTGAATCTACACGAGTTTTGTTTGGTAAATCGATCTCAACATTCGGAAGATGAGAGATTGATAAATTGGACTCACTAAGGAATTAGGAATCCATAGCTTGAGATTAAATTCACTAAGGAATTAGGGATTTGTATCTCGTGTAAAGGTGAAACCACAATTTGAATTAAAATCATGAGATGAACTAGGATTGAAATCACTTGGTTTGTGCAATCGCTTGATCCCATGTATCTTTAGTTTAGTTTAGGTTGTGTTATTTTATTTCGTAGGTTAGATTTATTTTAATTGCTCTTTCGCTTATTTTATTTGTTCTTTCGTTTATTCGCTTTTCCTAAGTAACAATTGAAAGGAATTAGTGAAATTAGATTCAACATCCCAATTCCTGTGTGGATCGACCCTTACTCACTTCGCTCTACTATCAATTACCCGGTATTCGGCCGGTTAGGAGTTAGTTTTGCATAGTAGTTAGGGTTTATAAATTTTCTTTTGTTTAATGATGCAAAATCCCTCCAACAAAAGTGGCGCCGTTGCCGGGAATAGGTGTCATGTTGAATCGATCTTGTTATTTCTCGATTTTGTTACGTTTATTTTTCGTTTTAATAAAAGTAGCGTTTACCAAATCGAGAGTTTTTATTTTGCCGTGTTTCGATGACCATAAGGTTAAGAATGTGCAAAAGTTTTTACTCGATTTGTTTAAACGTGAAGTATGTGTTTATGTGTTTTACGATCTAACCTCTTTGTGCTTTAATTGAAAGTGGTCATTGTGATCTGTGTTAATATGTGTTTTAAGTTTTAGGGTTTGTCTGCGTTTTTCGATCTCTCTTTGTGTATTCGTTGTATGGACGAGCGTTCAAGTTAGTGAACGCCCGTCGATTCTTTAGCTGCAGTAAACGAGCGCTTGAAAGTATTGGGCGACGCCGTCCGTTCAAATATTTTCGACTGCTCGTTTAAAGGACCAGATTTAGCGCCTATGCTTTCGAACGTCCGTCCGGTTGGTTTTCAAGTCAAACGAGCGTTTGTTTTTTTCAACGCCGTCCAAAGTCAGTATTTTGAGGTGAACGCCTGTCACAGTCTTTGAACGCCGATCAAGAGTCCAGGTTTTTCTTGATCTCATTCCTAATGCTTTCATTTAGTATGGATTGCTTACATTCGAGCATCGTGGCCTATTTATTTGTTACATAGATGTCACGAATATGAATGTTATACCTTTCCATCTATGAATTCATGCTAAGTAAATGATCTTATTCCTTATACATGATTCATCTATGCAAGTTATAGTTACTCGTCGGTTCTCGTATGCTATAACCGGTCTTCGTGTTAATTCGTAGCTAATGTCGGTTTCGTGATGCTACATACCGTGATGAATCTTGTGAGCTTTGAGACTTATGTGCTTCCTTGTTATTTTTATAACTCATTTGGGTAGTAATCGTCGGTTTTCCGTTGCTACGATGGAAACCTTATGAGTTATATCCATTTAGTATAGCTAATCGTTGGTTTTCCATAATGCTATCACCTTTGATGAGTCTTAAAGCGCGTCTACACCGTGCATGTAATGAACGAAGATCATCGTTTATCGTAACTCCGTCATTATCTGGCAGACGTTTATTATATACATGTCATGTTGCAAATGAGTGGGCTAGTTTTCTTTCTTTTATTTTCTTTTATTTTTGCATATCATTCAGATGCATATCATTTAGTTGCATGTCATCTAGTTGCATTGTTTTTCTATTTTCTTTTATTTTTCTTGAGTGTAGTTAATCGTCGGCTCGTAATACTACCTCGCTTTTATTTTAGTTTTTGCATAGGACGTAGTCACTTTGTAGAGTTGTCGAGGGGTCAACTTGCTCGGCTGAGCCTCATCGAGAATTTATTTTTTTATTTTTTTATTTTTAGGATTGCATATCATGTAGATTGCATTGTAGTATATTTTCATATAGTTGCACCTAGCCTACGACTTTGTAGTATTTCATGTATAGTATTCAATCTTTAGTTGAGCTTAAGTTGAAAAATCTCTATGATCCTTTTCTTCATGTGCTTTATATATGTAATCTTTTCTTTTTCCCGGAAGACTCTTTTTGCACTAATCAAGTCTGCAGGATACTTTCTATAGCTATTGTGCACTTTAAAGATGTATTCAATTGTCCTGTGATGCTCCACGCCTCATCGAGCTATGCAAGCAATCCCGGTTCTTGTTGGTTCCTCGCACTGCCAACATCCAATCGCCTAAGTTCTCTAATTTATTATTTCGTATAACTTGAGGACAAGTTGCAATCTAAGTGTGGGGGAAGGGATAGATGATTTATGTGTCTACTTTCGTTTGCTCATATTTTTAGTATTTCTATGAAAAGTGCTTAATTTTCAAATTTTGTGTTATATCCCGAGTAGACAAAGGCATATCTTTGCTTGATTTTATATCATTTTTGCTATATTCTGTATATTTAGTAATTTTAGTTGTTTCACCCGACACTCTTTTTCACATGCCATAGTAAATGATGAGCTAAATGTTGAAAGCCTACCCCATTTTAGTTGGAGATTTTTGATGATTATAGCATGTTTCTTTGCTTATGTACAATTCTTGAAAAGTTTAGTAGTTTGTATTCTAGGATTAAAGTATGACATATCGTGAATATCTGTAAGTTTGAATGTGATAAGTGAAATATGATTAAGTCTTTGCAATAGTAATAAATTGTTTACTTGAGGTGTTATGCTCGGTGGTCATGTGCTACTAGAAAATAATCTTTTCCACCGCCCAACCCGTAAATCTCTAAGTAAACATAATTGTAATTGTGTGTGTCGGAAGTCGGTTGATGATTTGGGTGAGGTAGGGTATACCACGTATGTCCTATTCCACTATGATGACCAAAGCTCACGACAGTCAGTTTATAGTTGCCTTATGATTGGAGTAAGGTAGGGATTATCTTGAAATGTCCTATTCTCGCTATGAGGCAAAAGCTTATTCTCGATGTGTGTTAGAAAAGTGTGAAAAAGTGATAATATTGAAATATATTATTATGAATAAGTAAGGACTTAGTTATCGTTAATCTTATACCCAGTATGAAATCAAGGATATGTTGTAGGATTATCCTCTGAGTCCGCTGTAAATGTTTTAGATATTCTCTACTATTTCTTTTTGGGATATGTATGTTTTGTAAAGTGCTCGTTATAATTTTTGAATATTTCTAACTTAGATGGGAAACCGGGCTAGTTTTGGTTTGAATAACTTTCAAATTGTGGAACTTAGTGGAAGTTTATTATGGCTATGCACACACTACACGGGTGAACTTCTAAGTTATTGAATATACTTCATATTTGTATGGATGTTTATTTGTCTCGAGCTTGACTTTGTTTTGTTTTGCTCGGGACGAGCAAAAGATAAGTGTGGGGGAGTTGTTAAGGGTCAATTTGTAGTGTTTTATAATGATATATTTTATATCAATATTCCCCATATATGGATGTTTTTAAGTAGAATTCGAGCTTATAATCGATTAATTGAGCAAATGACGTTTTGAATAGTTAAAATGCAAAATCGAGTAAATATCGTGGTTTTATTATCTATTTTGTATGGTTTTACGTTTTGCTCGGTTTTGTCATCTTTTAGGTGCACAAATGTGGAATGGAAGAGGTCTAAATGATGTTTGATTGAAGATTAAAGTGGAAAGAAAGAGATACAAGAGGATGAAGATGAAATAAAGCTTGGGAAAATCCCGAAAACGACTCGTAATACGACGGGCTAATCAAAAAGGCGTCAAGAAGAGTCCTTAATGAAAGTTGTAGAGTTTTCCGAGAGCTTTTTTATGACATTCGGATCATAATTTTTGGAGGTCTACAACTCAAGATATGAATTTTAGAAGTTGTATTCCAATAAATATTACATGCAGAGAATCAATACAGGATGTATAGCTTGGCAGCAAACGGGCGTCCAACCCAGCCGACCTAAACCTCTATATAAGCAGCCGCATGATCAACCCTAATTCATATAATTGATTAATTCATCCAGCCGCAATTTGCAACACAGCAGCGGCCAACTTGGCTTTCAAGGCCGGTCACCCGAGCCTTATGCTCGGGTGATCCGGGTTAGATTAGGATGTCGTTTTTCTTCCATTTTCGATTCATGGATTCAATCGTGTACCAAACTACGTGAGTTTATTTATTTAATTTATTCAGTCCTTATTCGTTTTTTATGATCTTTAATTTATTTTGTATCGTTCTATGATTTTGATGCTATGATGTGAATTAGATCGAGAGATCAGTTTGCTATTGATACGTTTACAACATACGGAAGTTGCGTAGACTAGATCACCATAGAAAGATAGGATCTTTAATCATTAATTATGTGACAAATTAATTGGTTAATTATCTAGGTTGTTAGATTCTAAAATACGAGAGTTAACCTGAATCTACACCGAGTTTTGTTTTGTAAATCGATCTCAACATTCGGAAGATGAGAGATTGATAAATTGGACTCACTAAGGAATTAGGAATCCATAGCTTGAGATTAAATTCACTAAGGAATTAGGGATTTGTATCTCGTGTAAAGGTGAAACCACAATTTGAATTAAAATCATGAGATGAACTTGGATTGAAATCACTTGGTTTGTGCAATCGCTTGATCCCATGTATCTTTAGTTTAGTTTAGGTTGTGTTATTTTATTTCAGTAGGTTAGATTTATTTTAATTTCTCTTTCGTTTATTTTATTTGTTCTTTCGTTTATTCGCTTTTCCTAAGTAACAATTGAAAGGAATTAGTGAAATTAGATTCAACATCCCAATTCCTCGTGGATCGACCCTTACTCACTTCGCTCTACTATCAATTACCCGGTATTCGGCCGGTTAGGAGTTAGTTTTGCATAGTAGTTAGGGTTTATAAATTTTCTTTTGTTTAATGATGCAAAATCCCTCCAACAGTCCTCGAGTCCGCCCGACCCGATTAAGGTACCATGTTGTGTAACAAAGTCTGAAGGCAAGATGAGTGAGCGTATGTGCAGGTAAGTTAAGACTGTGTGGTTAATACAACTTGATTCTCCTCATGAATGCACTATCACGACTAATTCATCACACGACACATTGATGCATGATAAGTAGTGATTAATGGGAAGCTTATGGATTGTGGCTTAGTCTATGTTCTGCTGGAAATCTTTGTTGAATATGTGGTAGTTGATGGAGATTGCTCTTGGAGGTACATTCCGCCTTGATACTCTTCTCGAGGACGAGCAGAAGGCTAGTGGGGGGTAGTTGATGACAGTTAAAATAGTCTAACCTATGGCATCAACTTTCTAACCATTAAAGCTAAAAATAGTTGTTTCGACCTATAAATATGAACCATTTAAGTTGAATATCATATGTCGGGTTCGCGAGTCGAGAAATCTGCACTTCACGTTTATTTTCTCTATTTCGTGCATTATTTGATTATTTTCAGGATACGAAAAATTGGGCTGAGCATCATGGACGAATCTGGAGTGGACTGAATGAAAGGATTGGGCCTAGGGTATTCCAGAACATTCCAAGCTAAGTCGGTAGATAAAAAAGAACAAAATTGCCCTCGGTTTACCGAGGATAGGCACCGACTTACCGAGGTTCTAGATCTTGCCGAAACCCGTTTTCTTGGACAATGGGTAGATCTAGGTGTTTCTAAGTCGGTTTATGTTGATATAAATAAGAGGCCTCGCCTCAGAATTCAATGTAACACAAGTACCACACAACTATTACAAGTATTATGCAATAAAAGTTCTTTGTTCTTTTATTTATTATTTTATAAGTTCTGGTCGGAGAGACGACGGAGTCACCGCCTAGAGAGAGATCCGAGGGAGATCTACGCTCATCTTCGATGGTATGATTTTCTGTCTTTTCTAAGATGTAGATCTGTCGTTGTTCTATTCGACTAGTATGTTTTAATTGTTTATTTAGTGTAATTATGTAGTAGTTAGTTTATTTATGTAGTAGTTAGTTTATCTTACCCCATGTGTTATAGATCTAATTCGTTGGTGAAGAAATCATGAGATAGTAGTTGCGTTCTTCAGATCTGCGACGGTCTATATCGCTAGATCTGAATACCTAGTAAACTACTAGTTCATGATAATCGGCGCCAGCTACGTTGATCGATAGATTTAATTTACATGTTAGCAAGAAAAATGAATAGTGAAGTGTTAATTTGGACATTATCTTGATGGACCCTAGGAACGTGCTGATCATAGTCGACAGCTGTCTAGGCAGGTTTGCGGTATGAGTTAGCGCTCAATACCGACAGCTCTAGTTCTTTATGCGTATGGGCTATTACGTACAAATTAAGGAGGGTAGCTTGCGTATAGATTATCTAATACCATGGTCGGAGTAGATAGGGTTAGGACTTGTACCCGTAGCTGAACAATGAATTAAAACTCACCAATAGGGAGGACTATTGCATGTGTGGGGGGAATAACTAATTACTCATAATTGAACAAATACCTTAGAAACTCTTGTTTGCTCCGTGAACTTGCATAATCTTGCTAGTTTATTGTTACCAAACTTACTACTGTCTACAGTATAGTTGGTCGTAGACCGTTAATTATGACAAGCTCAATCTTGATAATTTGACGTTATTACGAGTTTCTATGGGATCGACCTTGACTCGCCAGTATTCTACTACGATAGACCTAGTCCTATTCCTAGTAAGTGCTTTACACGCGATCATGACACTCAAAACATGAGGAGAAGTTGTTATGGGCCCTGATGGGCTTGCCCAATCAAGTGCGGTTGACGCTCTAATACTTGCAATTTCCTTGCATTTCATAGGAGACCCGTTCCATATTTTAGACATAAATGTTGAATTACTTTCAAATCTAAGATGCAGAAAACTTAGTGATTTTTTGGATTACAAGAATACTTTCTTAACCAGAATAATGCTAAGGGAAGATTCTAACCAACCTTTTTGGATAGAGAAGTTCCTAGCCGGATTACCTAATTTTCTTGGAGAAAAGGTTAGAAATAAGATAAGGGAAAATTGTGGAAAACAAATTATTCCTTATGATGATTTTACATGTGGCCAATTAGTTTGTTTAACCCAACAAGAAGGTTTAAAGATATGTCAAGATTTAAAACTCCAAAAACACCTTAAAAGGGAACTAAAACAAACTAAGCAAGAATTAGGTAATTTCTGTCATCAATTTGATAGCTACTCACAAAAACAAGTCACAAAATGCAAGGAGGAGGGTGGTTGTAGTACAAATAAAACACCCCCAAAAGACCATTTTACAACATGAAAGAAAGAATCTAGAAAGAAATTCCAGGATAGGGGTTACCACCGTAATAATCCTTCGACAAGGAAAGAATTTGAAGGTAGGTACAAAGATATTGAATGCTACAAATGCTATAAGAAAGGACACACTGCAAACTATTGTAGACTTAATAAAAGGCTACATCAATTAAACCTAGAAGAGGAATTAATAAATAAAATATTCATCTTACTTAATGATGCAAACGCCGATTCCTCTGATATAGAAAAGAGTATTCAGCAAGATGATACACTCTCCTCTACTACGGACTCAGGAGAACATATCAATGTTCTTACAAAAAACCTAGAGTTTCGGTTAAAAGTATTAAAAAAATATACATGATTCTAGCCTTTTTCAAAACTATCTTGAAAGAATCCTTGATCCCCTTAAAAATATGGATCATATAGAACCAAGGAAACCCTATGACCTAACAGAAATTCTCAAATTAAGACCAAAGCTTGATATTACAAATGATATCCAAACATGCTAAAAGATATTAAACTAGAAATAATCTCATTTAAGGAATCCCAGGATCAAGAGATCGGTTTCATAAAAAAGACTCTCTCAAAAACAAACCATCCAGAAAAGGAGAAAACGCCAGATACATTCCTAAGATTTAAAGAAATGGTCCTAAGAAAATATTTGGTAAAAATCACTAACCAATTTCCTGAAGGTGTCAGGATTGATATTGTCGCACTATTTGATACCTGCGCTGACCTAAATTGTATCCAACCAGGTTCGGTACCTGAAAATTTTAGGCAAAGAACCATAGACCAATTATTAGCCGCTGGCAATTCCAAGTTACACATCGATGCCAAAACAGAAGCCTTGATAGTTAAAAATGGATTTTTATTTAAAACAACCTTCGTCCTTGTTAGAAACATAAATCATACAGTGATTTTAGGAACACCATTTATTTCATTGATTACTCCTTATGTTGTTGAGATAAATTCCATTTTTTTGATATCATGAATGAAACCATACAATTTGAATTCCTTGAAACATCTGGGAAAATTGATATGAAGAACAAAAAATCTTTTCAAAGTCTTGTACAAAAAAAAGCTTCCAAAAGAAAAAATTATCAACAAATTATGTTTCCAATAATTCATCACAGATGGAGTCATGCTCCAGGAAAGAAACAAAATATCAAAGTGCCACGGACAAAAGATTAACACAAGATCATCAAAACCTTATTGATCAAATTTATCAAAATAGGGAAGATAAGACTAGACACCATAAATGTCTGCAGAATCTTGAAGAATACTTTGTTACTAAAAGTAACTTTGTCTCTTTTGTGATACTAAAGGGTAAAACCCCATGAATCTACAAAACGTGGTCACTAATAAAAGACTCAATAAATGTTCCTGATCCTGAATTTTATGGATTTCATACATTAAAAGAAGATAAAGCTTTAGCATCCAAAAGGCTACAAAAAGATTACTACATTGAGAATGTCATAAAAAAAACATCGATGATTACCCTAACAAAGTTGCTACGTTTTGAAAGGCACTTGTTAAAGACAGAATGCCTAAAACTTGAAAAACATGTTCTTGAACTCAAGAACAAATTGACACACATGAATGAGCCATCTACAATGACTCTTAGCCATGCATGAATGTTCTTCTTTACCAACCGTCAGATTGGTGGTTTACCTGAGGAAATCAAGGACTACATCTTTCAAAAGGTCCACAAAACTTTTGAAGAAAAAAGAGGAACGGATCCATAGGTTCCTTGATTTTTTTGATTACAATGTTAAGCTTACGATTCATACAAATTTATTTCTAGGGTCAGAAGAGACACATGTGCGAGTGGATGTAGGCAGTATCTCTGCGGCTGCAAACTTGAATACAAAATAAACTTGTGCACCATTGATGCCTGGCTATTTCACGCTTATCACACGGAGGGAGTTAAATACAGAGGTGAAAATATTACAGTCCAAGCTCTACTTGACTTTGGAGTGGTTAGCGAAATCGTCATTCCATCCAGCGAAGACCTTTCACATTTCAGTTATTGGGGAGGTACATTCAAGAATGTGATCATCAAATACAAAGGTCTAGTCAATAAGGTCCACATCTTGATAAGAATCACTTTGAAATCTCCAGAATGGGTCAAACAAGTATTTGAACCGTCAACACATCTAGTACTCATTGACAGAGCAGGCCCTCGCTTTTTTTGGGGTTAAGACCAAGTCCCCGAATTGGGCCTTTTAGTTGAAATTGTTCTTTTAAAACATACTTATTGTTAGATATTTTTTCATAAATAAATATTTTCGTTATCGTTTGCATGCGAGTTGCCGTACGAATTAATGTTATCGCAACGAAACGGGGTTCGCAGGGGTTGTGGGGGTAGCGCCAACTCGTGGGGGTTCGGGGGCAATTCCCCCGAAACCTAAACCAATGCATGCATCAGTTCATGAAAGGATATGCATTTTCGAATTGATATGTACTTACCCTTTCATGTAAGGGTTGCATGCTTTCATCCGGTGAACAGTGACAACCCTACCCTTTCGTGCAAGGAGTACCTCCATTTGTTTATGGGGTACTTGCAACCTATAAAAGGCATAAGTATGCAGACGAAAATTCATAAGTTTGACAACATCATCAGAAAAACTTTGAGTGTCCTCGGGTTTGATTCAAATCACTGTTTGAATCAAACACCCCTATTATATCCTGAAAGAGATTTTCATTTGATCCCTTAGTGACAAATCGTGTGGGACGAAACATATTTTAAAAGACAACGTTATTAACGTGTCTTGGAGTTTCTAATTCTCTGTCAAATCCTAAGTACTACATTTTTTCCAACACTTATCGCATTTTTAACATCCGTAAATGTAAAAAATTAATAAAACTTGTTTGTATGTCTTTATTTTTTGGGCCAAGTAAATTTTTTTATTGGGACCTTTATCGATTGGAGTAAAAAAAAAATTGGGCATTTATCAAAAGAAAAATTAACATATTATATTAGGTTGGATCGGATTAAATCTACACGAAATTTTCTTTTCTTTTAGCGCAACATGTACCATTGGGCCCTCCGACACCGTTGGGCTTAAGACCCGGGTCTCGCCGGCCTCACTATTGGGCCGGCCCTGCTCATTGAAGGCTGCTCGCGCACGGATTTTATCCAAAGCATGATCCTGGTCAATAGAGAACATCATGAACACTGCATAGGTACTCTCAGAATTAACATCAATAGCTGGAGAAGTTCTAAAATCGCATCAAATCTAGACGAAGACAGTATACTTCAAGGCTGCAATATACTCGTATATCAGAACAAGATATACAAAATATACACTGCAAGCAAATTTACAAAAAAATAAGAAACAGGATGTCTACACGCATTGAGGCCAAGACCAACTTCCCAGAACTTGTAGAAAAATATAAAGCTGGGGAAATGGAAACAGGGTATGGAAGAATAACCTCACAGACAATCTTCATGGACAATGATAGCGATTATGAGAGTGAAGATTTAACTCTGGGATGAGGACACCTGCATCGGAAATACTATTTACTATGGCTAAAAGACAGGTAAAACATACATGGGACCCATGTCGTCCACTATATCATGACTTTTACTGTTCTAAAAGTAAAAAGCAAGATTCGATTACTATTCATACTTGGACTTATCTCGCACCCAAATGCCTATATAAGCATAACTTGGGGCCTCATTCAGGGAAGGGAAAAAGAACGAAAATTTTCTTTGAAGCAAAACCTTCAACTCTTTTCCAATTTCCAAATTCTTCTTTCAATTACTATAATTCTTGTAATGTTCTTGATTGTTCTTTCTTCTATACTATAAAGAAGTTAGATTCAACTTGAACTTGATCATTATGTTTGAAGTTTAGTCCAACTTGTACTTGTTTTGAAGTTTGGTTCCACCTGAAACTTGTACAACAACTCTGGTGAGCGGTGTTTTCCGGTAATCGGTTGCCAAAGTTTCAGATCTACTATTCTTCTATAAAGGTAGCTTATTTACCTAATTACTATCATCTAATACACATGTGGATTGATTATAGCACCACATTTTTTTTTTTTTTGCCGGACATCTTTCATAGTGGATACTATTCCGACATATGAACAGTTGTCTCCGTCAACAGACTACTTACAGTTCCGTGAGATCTGTGGTGACTCTTTCAACAAGATTGGGGTTCTCACTATCGTTTAATATTGTTCCATCCAACTGGTCCTTAATTACTTTTATTGTTATTTTTATTTTTGTTATTTTATTTTTATCTTTATCTTTATCTTTATTTTTATTTTTATGTTTATATATAAGTAATCCACTGAGTTATCTTCTCAGTCGTGATTATAGTATATTATAGTATATTAATATTATTATTATTATTATTATTATTATTATTATTATTATTATTATTATTATTATTATATTTATATTTATATTTATATTTATATTTACTATCCCGCTGGATTCCTTCAATTTTAATGCGCCATAACTCCAGTCATCTTCTAGTTTCTTATTTAAGTTCTTACTTTCTTTTTATTTTTTACACTTATTAATTGCATCTTTATATACCTCTCTATATCCGTATCCTTCCCTGTCCCGTTGTCCCCCCTTGCTTGATCACTGTGGCCGTCTTGGTATATATATATATATTATGAATATGAAATATATGTACATACACCTTTTGTAATTATTGGGACTTGAACCCAAAACTTCCAGGTTAGGGACCACGATAATTACCACTAAGTCAATGCCTTGTCGAATATACAGTTTTTCTTTGTTGTGCTGTCACTGCTGTGAAATATATTTATTAATCAAAAACACGTCCAAAAGTAAAAAAATTGTGTAAGAAACTTATGTGCTATTATAAAAAGAAAAAGAATAGGGACACTCGTTTGTTTTGGGGTTTTGGGTTGAGTTTGAGTTTGGGTTGGGTTTGGGTCACCTCACCAATTATTTTTCACGATTTCTTCCACCAATGATTTTTTCAACTATAAATAAAAAATATATATATAAATTATCATATAAATTATTACTTTATTACTTTATTTACTATTATTTTATTTCAATTTCTCTAACCAATCATTTATTTATCTACACAAATTTCAAAAAAATATTTCAAATTTTTATTCATTATTTCAATCATTTTTATCATATTTTATTATCCACTAGTAAATAAAACCAACCCCAAAACTCAACCCAAAACAAACGGAGGCTTAATATCTTTGTATTCGGTATGAACGTTGAAATGTTTAAATGATTTGTACTTCCTCCGTATTCTATCACTTTTTTTTCTCCCGTCAATATAGTGTTATTTGTTTATAAGGACGTGTTTTATGACTTAATTAGGCACTTAGGACACGTTTAAAAGATCATTAGGTATAAGGACGAATTTCTTTTATGTTTCCTATTTTGCCCCTTTCTTCTAATTTTTTTCTCAGGTTATAACCACGTTGGCGCAATCGATGGCCGGAAAAGAATGTACGAACCATCATCGTTGATGAATACCTATTTTGGGAATGTGGTTTCACTTCCTTTTGTGAAGGCAAAGACAAATCAACTTGTGGAAATGACGACTCTGAGTCTGAGATGGGTAGCAGATGAGGTGCACAAGTTAATTGAACAGACAAAGATGAAAGAATATTTCCATGGGTTGATCGATTACGTGGAGCCATTCGTCCTGAACCACCTGTATTTCGAATCGGTGCAGATAGAGCAACAATTGATGAACCGGCATTCCTGGTGTCTTCCGGTCAGCGGTTTCCGGTGACAAAGATTGACTTTGGCCGCCTTCAAGCTGCAACTCAAACTTGTTAGGTGTAATGCCCGAAAGACAATTTTGTAATTGTTTTATTTAATAAATGAAATGATGTTATTATTCATATTTATTATTCTCATATTCACCGATGTGACAATAGTATTTACACTACAGAAAACCCTAAGTATATCGTTTATGTAATCACTTAACTCAGTGTATGGTATATACACGGGAGGATTGAGTTAGTGAAGATGTACTTAAAATACAATTAGCCCAGAGTGAAGTTAATCGAGAGTATCGGGTCTCACCTTTAACGTGCTATTAATGCGCCTAACACAATAGGTGTGATTGTCTTATCCGGACTTTCGGTTAAGAGAACCTAATGGGGCATTTATATATGATAGATATATCATATAGAAATTTGGACCGATTTGATTAGAGTTCACGATATAATTCCGTAATCGAGAAGTCTTATCGAATCAATGGATGATCATATTTATGGATATATCTTAATCTCGAGGTGATCACAATCAACCGCTTGAATCGGCATGAGGTTTGACTTGACGGTTAAGGATTACACTCGAGTCGTGGTCCGAATTACCCCATCTTGGCATTGTCTTTGGATTGAGTGAGTAGTCCGTGTGTTATCATAGATACGGAATCCATTCCTTCCATTTATGGAAGTAGATAGACAGTTTCCTTATTTGTTAGCCCTAAGAAAATGATCGATCCCGGAGTTCACATTTGACTAATTAGCTACTAGTCGCTTATGTGTACTAATTGATCACTAGGGGTTAATGGTAAATAAGGATAAGAGGTTCTAAAAGGGTTAACGGAAATTTCCCGATTTGGAATGAATAATCTATGGAGGATTAATCCATATGTAATGATTATATCAATGGACGCTTATTATTATTCTCGTGAGGAGATAAATATAATCTTTTAATCGGAGGAGTGCGATCCACGGGATTATGGTGGCATATTCCGTGATTGATTTATCGAATATAATTATTCGTTCGTAAGATAATTATTTATTTGATTTATCGGAGCCGCTGATTATTAGTCCATGGTCCCCGACGTGCCTCCTAATATAGCATAGCTATTCTCGGACGTCGAATCCTAATAATATTAATTTAGTTCTTGTTGGACTTTATTAAAACGATATGTGAATTAATTGTTTAGTGACTATTAAATTAGTTGGGCTAAATAATTAAATATGTGGAAAAGACATTTTCCATAATCTTGGCCCAATTATTGTGTAATGGCAAAATTAATATTGACTAGGTCAATATGTGATGATTTTCGCCCCCCCTCTTTTTTATGGAACAAGAAATTGTTTTTCTTGTGTATTAATAAAGACATATGTGCATAAAATATTTATTGGATAAATATTTATGGAAAGAAATAAAGATAAATATTATTCTAGATTTGTTCTAGAATATTATGAGATTATCTTTTATTTAATAGGATTATTATAATTGATTTTGTATTAATTATTAAATCCTTGGAGGCTAAGTTTTACTCTCCTATATAAAGAGAGCTTCTCCCTGCCCTTGCCTAGACACACAATAAAATTTCGACTTCCATCTCTGTAGAGAGGAAGGAAATTTCGCCAAGGGTAGTTGAGGGAAGATCTTGGAGATTTTTCCGGGTAGCATATCGGAAGGATTAGAGACGAGGATTTCCTTCCACGGGAGTTGCTTGGATCACACGCACGGAAGATCGTGGTGCTCTTCACATCTTCTTTTCTATTGCGGTTCTCCAACTTGGATTTTGAGATCCAAGAGGTATGTTCTACAACCCCTGTAGAATAGATCTAGTTATTTTATTACGTGTATTATATAGATCTAGATCCTTAAATCGCTCCGCTATGCGGATGATATTACTAACAAGTGGTATCGGCCGCCAAGGGATCTATATTTATTCGTATAAAATATTAGATCTCAGTGAGTGGAAAACATGTAGCTTTTATTTTAAATTTTGGCCGATGCATGTTTACATATTTTTTATGTTGTTGCGATTGTTGTGGTTGAAGAGATGGATTGGGGTTGGCATTGTTTACCCGTTAGATCTATCAGACACTCATATGAACGATGAAAATTCGTTCATATGAGTATAGTGAAATTATGTAATTTATCTTTATTGCAAGTTTAATTTCCAGCAAATAAGATCTAGTTAGTAGCTGTTTAGTATTTTTTCTTTTCCCGTTGATCGAACCGTTGAAACGAAGATCCCTCCGGTCAGAATCAAGATTAGAAGATGATGATCAACTGCACAAATTTTGGCATCGATCAGAGTCCGTTTCAATATCCGTTTGATGCTGCGAAGAGGCTGCTGTAACAGAAAAACGCAGGATTCACAGAAACACTACCTGTGACTTCCTCGATTTTCTGGGAGAGTTTGGACCATTGAAACGAAAATCCGACCGTTCAGATTGATCAAATTGGAGTTTTGACGTACCATAAAATTTCAGGTCGATCGATTTATCTCGATTCCCGATCTGCCTTAGGAAGTCCTTGATGCAGTGCAGTCAAAGTCAGATTCAGCAGCAAGTTTGGCGGTTTACTGGAGAAAATTGGTAAGTCAAAGCACCGATCCAACCGTCCATATTGAAGTTCAAGGAGTGAAGATATGATCCGGAAAGTTTCGTCCCGATCCGAGTTCGTTTGGTATGCCGATCGTCGAAGAGTTCGAACAGCTGCAGATTTAGTTAGAAAGTAGTAAACCCTAGTTAGGGTTTTGGTTGTTTTTTATTTTCTAATAGATTAGATACGGGGGTGCCAACGATCCATCTCGGTGTTTAAATTTTCCGCATTTATTTTTTATGTGTTTGATCATAAAATAGATATAAAATCGGAATTGCCATGACATGCACGGGGGTCCGGCAAGACTAAGCCAAACCGAGAGCGGAGGGGTGATTCCTTCTAATCTCAATAGGGCTCTCTTGACCCGATTTCGTCCGACTGTCACATATGTTCCAACGAATAGGACGGGTAGGCTTGCCTACGTTACCGACACCATTAAATCCTTGATTTGATGTGCTTTTATGTTAACATCAAAAGAGCGTGGTTAGTTAACCCACCACCACTTCCAAAATATTGAGTGGGAGCGGGGAGGCGACACCAACCCCACGGCCTCTACTATAGATACAAGTAAGTGAGAGAAGGTGACGCCTCGCGGCGCTTTGATTTCGCCCCTAAGGATGGTGTTCACCCCTATCAACATTCATGGCTTGGTCTCCGAAAGGATAGGATTTTGGTACTCGTCGGGTCACCGACCTATCCTAAGACGGCACACACTCGGGCGTACCTAAGAGATCCGATATAGTAGGTCACACTCATCATGGGTATTTTTGGTAATACCTAGGCTTAAAAAGGAAGGTAGTCAATGAATAAAGGGATGTTCGATTCTCGTGGGATGTTCGATTCTCACAAGTTATTCATTGATGAGATTGTCTCGATTTAACCGTCATCTCTTTGACCTACCCTAAGGCGGCACTGAGATGCGAGGTTAAAACCTTGGAATGGTAGAGTAGACTTAATTTTGGTTTACAATTCCTAAAATAAATATAGTAGTGTTAAACTTGAATTAATATATGTCATTTTATTTACAGCATTATATCCCTTACTAAATTGCTTAAAATTTATAATTGACTAGTATTGACTTCGTTAAAAAGTGGAAAGTAACTAGGACGTTGAACTAGTTAATCGATAATGCAAATTATTTTTCAAAAGAGATATTTTCTCTTAAGCCTTTTAAAAACCAGAGTGACATATAGGCATGTCACTAGTGTCATTCGTGTCAAACGGAAGACAAACTTAGTTTGATCAAAGGTGATTTCGGACTTTGAAATTCTTCTAGTGAATTTTCAGTGTGTAGTGACTACACACGTAACCGTTCTAATTGTAAAATCGGAAAATCATGAACTGTTGCTAGTTAGACGATATTTGGAATCGATGAACTAGTGGGAGTTTTATGATTTGTATTTTTCTGGAAACATTAGAACTGTGTAAGTGTTTACACGAGAGATTTTCAAAATTGAAAATTTGGAAAATCATAAAATGAAGCATTGCTGGTTAGACGGTATTTGGAACCGATAAACTAGTGGGAGCTTTAATGTTATGATTTGTTGTTTTTCTAGTATATTAGAAAATCCGACAAGTCCGGACAAGTAACACTCGAAATAGACATCCCACGGTTCAAGAGTAGTGTCTACTCACACGAACTGCTAGTTCAAAACTGTTTCCATTTACGGGAAGTCAAGAATGGGAGAGTATGTCTAAGAGTGTTAGTCATCTAAAACTGAGTTGATTTTAAGGCTAAACCGAAAATTAATAAACCGAAAACCATAGGATAAGGATAGTGATTTGGATCACCAACCTATGAATCCTTGGTGATTTTCTAAGTAGACTATGTTCTTTGGAAGAACAAGATAGTTATGCATTAACGATTAATAGACTAGACAACGGGCGAGTAATTTTAGCTATAAATAGTGGGAGTGATATGAGGAAATGAACCTCGGATTCAATCCTTGGATATCGCGGAAAATTTATTTTCGGTTTAAGATTCGTTGGAACGAATGGATTTACCTTCTATTCGATAATTTGTTTGTCATTATAGAAGTGAATATACCATTTGTAGTACGAATCCAAGACTCGGACTTTTGTTTGATAAAGTCAAAACCACTTACAATCATTGAAATAAGTATATAAAACACATCTTAAGAACTATTAAAAGCAATTGGTTTCTATATTTAGATAAACACTTTTTCATATTCCATGCTTAGTGCATAGTCCCTAAAAGACAAGACTCAAGATCTGGTTCAGGGTGATTCCTTTCTCCCATGCAGTTAGATTGTCTTAAAGGTTCAATGACTAATTTTCCTTTCAATCGGGAAAGGATAATGGTTATAAATAAAGTAACATAGCTTGTTCATGACGACCTTCGGGTTTGATGAAAGATACAAGCTAGTAGGGGCTTATGAGTAGTGACTTCTAGTCGACAACTACTCAAACACTCCGGTAAGTTTATCCAAAATATTCAAAGGTGTCTCTCGATTTTGTCGGAGATGGAGTATTCTATACTCGTAAATGGGCCATCACATAGTCCCAGGGACTCGATGCTCGGGTCGCCTCATAGTGAAATGCTTTCACTAAGGAAGAAACCACCGAATTGCCTTTACATAGTTGTAGATGTGCCACAATACATCGCTTAACTCAATAAAGATATTGGAAGTGAAATAACGGTTTACATTGAAGTGTAGAACCGAGAAGTCTACCTAGAATGTGCTTTGGAATTAACGGATAATGAGTGGATTCGGTTCACCCAAATTCCGTCAATATAAGCATTTAGCACATGATGCTTGATGGTTTGACTGAATTTCGCGCACACGTTCGGTCGATGACCAATCGTTATATATCTTGTAGCATTGAGAAAAAGGTTCGCTATCAGATTCTTGACATCGGGAAGGGACAGTTATACTGTTGCATCCTTTCTGATAGAATCCATGAACAGTAAAACCTTGAACCTTGAAGTACATTTACTCAAGGTAGTTACTAACTGATTAAAATCAGACCACATCCAACATCGGTTGTTGGTGATAACACTAAATACTACTAAACTAGATCAGAATTTCGATCCACCCAGAATGTAGTGGGAGTATGGTTTATCCATCACCCGTTACGAACGAGTTCTACAGACTTTGTAGTCTAAGGATCGATCGATGACCTATGCTCTTTTGTGAGCAGTATAGGATTCTCGATAATAGAGGTTGGTTTACAAGCCATAACCCTGTGAATGGAGTTTGGTACTCAGAGTCGTTCATACTCTTGTAGAACCACCTGAGCGCCTCGAGCCCAGTGTGAGTAATTGGATCTACACGGAAAGAGTAGAATGAGTTCGGTATTGCATGATTTCGTTCAAAAGAGAAAATAGGGTGATTCCTCGAGACTTTCTTGCCAAACAAACGGAGTCTGGATTCATTCGAAACAGAAGGGTATTGACTTATGAACTTATGATAGGATGACTGTCAAGGCTTATGTCCTTTGTGGATAAAAAGCAAACCTCTCGGTCATTGGAAGTCATATATTTCTACAATATGTGGATTTGACCAGAATATTGATAAGTCTTTTTTGTAGACTGGATATCAATTTTAGTATAGTAGTGAATATATAAATATATATTAGTGTTTGTGAAGGATAACACTGCACCAGTTGGAATCAACATGGGTGTGTTATCCAAGTCGAAACCGACAATGCCACAATTCTCAGAATGAGAGATTTGGACAACATTCTCTGAGTTTGACTCGGTCGAATTCATTAGAATCACCACTGGTTTCCCATCCATCTTATTGGTTAAGATGATGCATATGTGTATGCAACATTCAACGAGGAAGTTCTACCCTATGCCTCGGAATGACTCTCTAAATCTTCGGATAAAGAGAAATGGGATGGATTCTCTTTGTGACAAGAGATGGTCAGGTTGTTGAACGTCAATTTTGATTGAATCTTACATTCGGCAGTTAACAAAGCAAGTTTAGCATGTCCTTTAGTATCTTGAGAGAACGAGGAATAATATGCGGGCATATTCAATTGTGAACTTGGATATGTGAGAATACACTGGTTCTGACTTTGTGTCAGATTAAGGATGATCGTTAAGTCGATCTTGGTCTCAGTGTTTACTCTTGTGTTGAAGCTATTGCCTGGAAGAATCGTAAACGCCAACTCGACTTTAACTAGTTGGGTGATTAGCGGCTTTTGTAGTAGCTGCAGAGGCGATATAGCTTAAGGATTTCCTTTTCATATATCGGGAGTGATTCTAGATTTGGAAAGCCGATACCACATCATTGTGCAAACGATGAAGGGGTAGCTTATAAGGATTTCGAAATCACTTGAGTTCAAGAGCATATTGGGAAAGTACCACATGATTAGATGGACCGCGACGTTCGATTCTACGGATCGCCTCGAGCCGACAACCTGATCGATCATTAAGACCCATGACATCGGAGATATAGGTGCTCCCGAGTCACCGACCTATCCTACGACGGCATACTCGGAGTGTACTTTGGAATCTGAAATGGTTATGATAAGTTTTGTGGGTACTAAAATACGGGATGAGTATCCATTGTTTTAGAGCAAGTGGGAGATGTAGTTTGCTGTAGTTTTAAATAATAGGGTGTGCTCTAAAACAATTAATCACATGCTTTCGTGCAAGTGGGAGATTGTTAGGTGTAATGCCCGAAAGACAATTTTGTAATTGTTTTATTTAATAAATGAAATGATGTTATTATTCATATTTATTATTCTCATATTCACCGATGTGACAATAGTATTTACACTACTGTAAAACCCTAAGTATATCGTTTATGTAATCACTTAACTCGGTGTATGGTATATACACGGGAGGATTGAGTTAGTGAAGATGTACTTAAAATACAATTAGCCCGTAGTGAAGTTAATCGAGAGTATCGGGTCTCACCTTTAACGTGCTATTAATGCGCCTGAACACAATAGGTGTGATTGTCTTATCCGGACTTTCGGTTAAGAGAACCTAATGGGGCATTTATATATGATAGATATATCATATAGAAATTTGGACCGATTTGATTAGAGTTCACGATATAATTCCGTAATCGAGAAGTCTTATCGAATCAATGGATGATCATATTTATGGATATATCTTAATCTCGAGGTGATCATCGATCCAACCGCTTGAATCGGTATGAGGTTTGACTTGACGGTTAAGGATTACATCGAGTGCGTGGTCCGAATTACCCCATCTTGGCATTGTCTTGGATTGAGTGAGTAGTACGTGTTATCATAGATACGAATCCATTCCTTCCATTTATGGAAGTAGATAGACAGATTCCCTTATTTGTTAGCCCTAAGAAAATGATCGATCCCGGAGTTCACATTTGACTAATTAGCTACTAGTCGGTTATGTGCACTAATTGATCACTAGGGGTTAATGGTAAATAAGGATAAGAGGTTCTAAAAAGGGTTAACGGAAATTTCCGATTTGGAATGAGCAATCTATGGAGGATTAATCCATATGTAATGATTATATCAATGGACACTTATTATTATTCTCGTGAGGAGATAAATATAATCTTTTAATCGGAGGAGTGCGATCACGGGATTATGGTGGCATATTCTCGTGATTGATTTATCGAATATAATTATTACGTTTCGTAAGATAATTATTTATTTGATTTATCGGAGTCACGATTATTAGTCCATGGTCCCCGACGTGCCTCCTAATATAGCATAGCTATTCTCGGACGTCGAATCCTAATAATATTAATTTAGTTCTTGTTGGACTTTATTAAAACGATATGTGAATTAATTGTTTTAGTGGACTATTAAATTAGTTGGGCTAAATAATTAAATATGTGGAAAAGACATTTTCCATAATCTTGGCCCAATTATTGTGTAATGGCAAAATTAATATTGACTAGGTCAATATGTGATGATTTTCGCCCCCCCTCTTTTTATGGAACAAGAAATTGTTTTCTTGTGTATTAATAAGACATGTGCATAAAATATTTATTGGATAAATATTTATGGAAAGAAATAAAGATAAATATTATTCTAGATTTGTTCTAGAATATTATGGGATTATCTTTTATTTAATAGGATTATTATAATTGATTTTGTATTAATTATTAAATCCTTGGAGGCTAAGTTTTACTCTCCTATATAAAGAGAGTTCTCCCAAGCCTTAGACACACAATAAAATTTCGACTTCCATCTCTTAGAGAGGAAGGAAATTTCGCCAAGGTAGTTGAGGAAGATCTTGGAGATTTTTCCGGGTAGTATATCGGAAGGATTCGAGACGAGGATTTCCTTCCACCGGGAGTTGCTTGGATCACACGTACGGAAGATCGTGGTGCTCTTCACATCTTCTTTTCTATTGCGGTTCTCCAACTTGGATTTTGAGATCCAAGAGGTATGTTCTACAACCCCCTTGTAGAATAGATCTAGTTATTTTATTACGTGTATTATATAGATCTAGATCCTTAAATCGCTTCCGTTGCGGATGATATTACTAACAAAACTCACCGCAGCCACTGTATCTGAATCATTTGATTCTCTATACTCCTCATCAGCACTGGATGAAACAGGAGTTTTCGTTTCTAGATCCTTTTCAACAGATTTTTTCGACGTGTTTTCATCTCGATTGAACGAGATTTTAGGACTCAAACGAAAGAAGTATACTTAGCCGGATGATAGTCCATGAAGCTTTCCGACGAGATGCTATTGGCCGGAGGCCAGCCATCATTCATCTCGGTTGAATGATGATGAAAATGAAATTGGTGAAAATTACAGCTTTTTTATTTCAATTCTGTTGAATAAATTACTGCTTTCCTTTGCTACTTAATTATCTGGCTGAAAATAAGTGTTTTGTGTCTCTATTTTAGTTTCTGAAAATCAAATCTTTCTGTTTTTTTCAGGGGTGAAATCAATTGGTATCTTTTACAGATATTTTGAATTTGAATTTCTCTTAAAGATGATGTTGAGATCATGTTAGAACATAAATCATATCAGTTTAATTTGCACAAAATGCTCTGATTTATGTCTTGATTTATTCATCTTGTTGTACACTTCCTTTGTGGCACAATGCAATCAGCTTCTGATGCAATATGACATAATATCATGATAGATTGAGCATACATACACCATATGATTCATCCAACCATTGTAGAATTTCTGATTCGTAGTCGGATAGAAATAAAAGTTGGATGCTTTGGCATGATTGTGAAAGGCTTTGGTTGATATTTTATTTTTTCCTTTCTTTTTTTGAGTAATGATCCGGACACAACGAGTGTCACATCGTCTATCGACACCGTTGATCATGATGTAATAATGATCAATTAGTTTAACATGCATCACCTTGAAACAAAGAAAGAAGAGCTATATGTTGACGGTGGGTTTGTGTATGATTTGGAATAAAATTGATGCGGTGATATTGATGTCACTGCATTTACAGTTAGAGAATTGATGCAGTGACATCAATGTCAATGCATATGTCACTGCATATACAATTTACAATGTTTTTGTTTTTGCAATTTGGGTGTTGATGTCACTTCATAAAATGTTGGTGTTATTGTGTGTCACTACATAAGGTGTCGTTTCATATAGTGAGATATCAGAATAAAGAGGACGAAAAAATATGAATTATAGTGAAAGAATTATGTTGATCAGAGTTTTATTTCAAAAGATATAGCCGTTTGAAGTCGAATTTATAAAGAAAAAAATTGATTTTCTGAAATCAATTCAAAAAAATATCAAATGAGATATATCAAAATAAAGAGGACGGAAAAATATGAATTAGGGTGAAATAATTATGTTGATCCGAGTTTTATAATTCGATACTCCCTAGGCGCGAGCTTGAATCGACTAAAAAAGTTCGGGCTCGATTTAGCCATGAAAGGCAACATCGAACTCGACTGGCTAAGTACTCGATATAGCTCGACGCAGCTCATAAGCTCGATTTCCACTGAAAAATCTTCCTAATTTCGGGACAAAAAGTTCAACAAAAATGTTGATGTCACTGCATATTTGATTGCCGATGTCACTACATAAATTGTTGATGTCATTGATATATGATTGGTGATGTCACTACATAAAATGTTGATGTCACTGCATATCTGATTGCCGATGTCACTGTATAAATTGTTGACGTCACGCATATATGATTGCCGATGTCACTGCATAAAATGATGATATCACTGCATTTATGATTGCCGATGTCACTGCATAAAAATATGAATTAAGGTGAAAGATTTTTGTTGATTGTAGTTTTATATCAAAAGATATAGCCATTTGAAGTCGATTTTATAAGAAAAGAAATCGATTTTATGAAATTAAGTCGGAAAAATATCAAATGTCATCACGGTGTTGCTTCATCAAATGTCACAGCATCCCGGTGATCACTGCATCCCGATGGTCTCTGCATCGCGGTGTCTCTGCATCGAGGGTGGCCACTTCATCGCGGTGTCACTGCATATATGATTGTCGATGTCACTACATAAATTGTTGATGTCATTCATATATGATTGCTGATGTCACTGCATATCTGATTACCAATGTCAC
Organism: Gentiana macrophylla; assembly: GCA_026214975.1. Taxonomy (NCBI): domain Eukaryota; kingdom Viridiplantae; phylum Streptophyta; class Magnoliopsida; order Gentianales; family Gentianaceae; genus Gentiana; species Gentiana macrophylla. Next base: position 29,407,510 of record CM047809.1, on the reverse strand, counting down.
TACATAAATTGATGGTGTCATTCATATATGATTGTTGATGTCACTACATATAATATTGATGCCGCTGCATACCTGATTGCCGATGTCACTGCATAAATTGTTGATGTCTCGCATATATGATTGCCGATGTCACTGTATAAAATGTTGATATCACTGCATAAATGACTGCCGATGTCACTGCATAAATATATGAATTAAGGTGAAAGATTTTTGTTGACTGTAGTTTTATATCCAAATATATAGCCATTGAAGTCGATTTTATGAAGAAAAGAAATCGATTTTATGAAATTAAGTCGGAAAAATATCAAACGTTAGCACGGTGTTGCTTCATCAAATGTCACTGCATCCCGGTGATCACTGCATCCCGATGGATTCTGCATCGCGGTGTCTCTGCATCGAGGGTGGCCACTTCATCACGGTGTCACTTCATCGCAATGTGTCTACATATATGATTGCCGATGTCACTGCATATATGATTGTCTATGTCACTGCATATCTGATTGCCGATGTCACTGCATATCTGATTGCCGATGTCACTGCATAAATTATTGATGTCATGCATATATGATTGCCGATGTCACTGCATATATGATTGTCTATGTCACTGCATATATGATTGCCGATGTAAATGCATCGCGGTGGTCAATGCATCGCGACTGTCAATGCATCGGGATGGTGAATGCATCGCAGTGGTCACTACATCGCGGTGGTCAATGCACCGCGGTGGTCACGACATCACGGTGGTCAATGCATCGTGGTGGTCCATACATCGGAATGGTCACGCCATCGCAGTGGTCAATGCATCGGTAAAAAAACAAACAAACAAAATTATTTCAACGCCTTCTTTTGAAAAAAAAAGTACAAAAAATAAAAATTAAAATAAAAAGAAGGCTGCATGTATGATGATGATACAAATTATATCGCCACCAGTTGGTCCCGAAGCAGCCCAAGGAAGCTGCGACTACATCTATGGCGACGTCAAAAAGTATTAAAATCAAGGCCGCCGCCAACAACCCTTCCTAGAGCTTCGTCAGAGCTAGGGGGCCGGTGGGCGACCACGAATACAAGGCTCTCTAAGGAGCCGCACAAGACTTGAGAAGAAAACAGGGGGCGAGGGCCAGACAACGAAGCTGGCGACCTTAGCGACCACAAGGGGTCGCCGCCTGGATATTATATCCACTTGATGTTAGATATTTAGCATTTACTTAGCTACTAAGACTAGTGACTAAGCCGCTCTCGCACCGCCGCCTATTACTTCACCCCTAAGTCTAATCTTCCTATAAAAGGAAGTCTTGTGTAACCTAATCATTCAATTCTAATAAAAAAACACAGGCCAAAGCTCTGCAAAAGTAAACTCCTCTCACCGTCTTCCTCTCGCCGCCGCCTACCTCCGGCAGATATATTAACCAACTACTCACAAACAAGCAAGATATCCACACCATTAACACCGCAACGCCATCATGACGATTTCTACATCGTCAGTTGGCTCCGTTACCGGGAAATCCACGCAACAACTTGCTTACAGTTCCAGGCGTGAAAATCATCTAAGAGTGATAACACGCAACGGATCGAAGGAATCTCACTTTCACCAGTTAGAAAACGTCCGGCTACATTCATTCGCCCAAGTTACGTTCCGAAAAGAGGTAATCTTACAAAGAAAAACCCTCAAAATCGCCTTTGTTTCCCTCCCCCCAGAAGAGAGAGCTGTCAAAAACAAACTTTTCTACCTCAAAAGCATATACCCAGAAAAACCCTCACCCAAACGAAACACTTCTGAAAAATCACACTTTTTCGGGGTTATTACGCGAATCGCCACCACTTTTCCCCAGAAAGTCACCCTACAACAAATGACAGGAAGTAAAGGACATCTGACACCCAAAAACCCTTACAAAGGGGGGCATGCAGCATCAGGCTCGGGGAGAGGAGGTAGGAGAAACACTTGACAATCTCTTCGCAGGAGAAGGGTCGCAACGAGGGGTCCTATCGCATAGCGACGCCCGGAACGTCATTAACCAAAAGCCCAAGTCAAATGAGGCCGTTGTTGCGCTAGATGGGGCTCGCAAAGAGAGAGCAAGGTCACAACATAGTCAAAAGTCGACCCCCGAGACAAGACCAGGCTCTCTGGAGGACCATGAGATTGCGGAAATGAGAGAATATGCAAGGTATGCGGAAACTATGTACTTAACCAACTCTCGCCTGGTAGCAAAGGGCCAGGCCCCAATGGCGATACGACCCCCGAATCCTCCTAGAAATGAAACTGCTCCCGCAGCCATAAACAAAGGTCGCCAGAGTCAGATCCAAGAAATCTAGATAGATGAGAGTGTGCATTCGTCGGGTCGCAAAGGATTGAGGAGAGAAATCGCGCAAAACTCAACACCCCCAGATCGCGATCACCAGAGAGGAAGGACACTTGAAAAAGGATCAGCTTTCAAAAGGTTGGGTGAGAAGGACAAAGCCTCGGCCCCAAGTCGTCTCAGCCTTCCAGGAGGAGGAGTACCCCCCCCCCGACCAGATAGGAGCGCGCAGGACGCTCGCAGTATAATAAGGGAGAAAAGAGCTCGCCAGGAGGGATCGCAAGACTATGGGGAATCAGAGCGCGGGCAGGAACGGGCTGATAAGCAGGCACTGTCGCGACCCAGGATCGACTCTGCCTTTGCGGAACAAGTGGAAATAATGAGAAATGAGCTCGTGGAGTTGAAGAAATCGAGGCCAGTCGAGAGGGCCGCACCGGTCTCAGGAATCGACGTGCTCGCTAAAGGAATCACAGAGACGTTGCCTACCAGCAATGAAAAGGTTAGCTACCCCAGCTATAATTACTACAATGGTAACTCTTGTCCGAACGACTGGCTTACCGCTTTCCAGGGCGCGTCACTTTAGCAACTCGAAATAAATCTACCTGGTGCATCGCATTAGTCGGTAGCATGCGAGATAGATAGGTGCATCCTGGATCTGCGGGCTTCCCGCGCTCGATTAAAAGTTGGGAAGACCTATCGGAAAAATTCGTCAGAGAATTTGAATCAGCAAGCAGACCTAAGAAAACCATAGAGGACGTGTATGAGATTCGCATGGGAGGGCATGAGTCTGGAAAAGAATATTACGAGCGGTTCATCCGAATATACGATCAGACAAGAAACATTCCGGATGACGCAGTTATAACATGTTTCCTCACAGGGATCGCTAAGGGTCCGATGAAGACAGAATTTAACCTGCGGCCCCCCAAAGCAGGTCTCGGGGAGATGCTGGAAAGGGCCCGGATGATGGGGGTGAGCGAAGCGCCATCCTCTGGGAAAACCAAACCTAAAACAGAACAACCTCCACATTGAGAGGATCGCACGGAGGATCTTAAGAGAGAGAAGGGACGGGATGCTAGCCACGATCGCGAGGTAAATAAGCCATACAAGTTCAGCGAGGATAATTTCACCCCGCTCAACGCAAAAGCATCCCAGATACTGTTCAAGATTCGCGAACACTTCGACAAACCCAAGCCCATGAGGGGCGATCCCGACAGTCGCGATAAATCGAAATACTGTGACTATCACAAAGATCACGGCCACGTCACAGATGAATGCTTCACATTGAGGTGAGAAATAAAGAGATTGATCCGCGAGGGACCAGCGACTAAGTATAAACGAGACGGGAATACCGGTTCTGGACAGGGTCGCCAACCCCGCGTCTATCAACGGGAAGTTCAAGTTATCCATGGGAATATTCCCAGCAACAACCAGTTGAAATCCCAAATACATCAAATCAATACGCGCGGCTTTGAAAAATAGGTAGTGCTGGGGGGAAAGCGAAAAAGGAATCATGTTCACTAAAAGTGAGCTCACCATGGTCGACGGCCCCATGGAAATACCCCTCATTCTCAAAGTCGGGGTAAATGACAAGCATGGCGTCAACAGAGTAATGGTCGACACTGGGGCTGGCCGGGACGTCATCTATTTCGACTGTTTAAAACAGATCGGATTCGGTGAGGCCAAGCTGAAACCTTACCTTGGGGTGCTCGAGGGCTTTACCAATGATACGGTACGGGTCAAAGGCACCATCGACCTTAGCATCACTCTTGGCGATTACGAGCCCTGCCGAACAGAGGTAGTCACTTTCCTAGTTATTGATCTCCCCTCGTACTATAACATGATTCTGGGGATTCCAGCAATGAGGAAATTCCAAATGGTGGCTTCTATTCCTCACCAAAGAATCAAATTCAACATAGGGAACGAAATTGGGGTCGCCATCAGCCGACCCGGATTTTTCCTCGAATACATGACCAAGAATAGGGTCGACTCCAAGCGACCCAGAGTAGAGGGTTTTAACATGACCACAAATCAGATCGCCACGCTCAAGGAAGTTCCAGCGGAAGCAGTAGAGGTTGAAACATTACAGATCCGAGACGAGCCGGACTTCATCGTCGAGGACGAGCTGATCGAGGTGGTTATAAATAACAAACACCCTGATCAGAAAGTCAAGATAGGATCGCAAACCACCGAGAAGGAAAGGGAAGACCTGATCGAGCTTCTAAATGCAAACTTGGACGCCTTCGCCTGGGAGGTGACAGATATGAGGGGTGTGGAATCGGAGATCGCTCTGCACCATCTGAGTGTCGACCCCCATTTTAGGCCGATCCAACAAAGAGCGCGCCAATTCTCTACGGAAAAGGAGGTCGCAATAAAGAAAGAGGTCGAAAAGCTTTTATGTACCGGCATTATCAAAGAGGCGCGTTACCTACCTAGTTGGCAAACGTGGTAATGGTGAAGAAACATAACGGCAAGTGGCGGATGTGCGTCGACTTCACCGACCTGAACAAAGCCTGCCCCAAAGATCCCTACGCACTGCCCCGAATTGACAAAATGGTCGATGGAATTGCAGGTTTTGAAACGCTGAGTTTTCTAGACGCTTATTCGGGCTATCACCAAGTGAAGATGGCTGACGAAGACAAGGAGCTGACGGCCTTCAGGGCCGCCGGCGGGCTATATTACTATGAAATGATGCCGTTTGGTCTAAAGAACGCAGGTTCAATGTATCAAAGGATGGTGAACAAAGTTTTTAGCACACAAATAGGCAAAAACATGGAGGCTTACATCGACGATATGGTCATGAAATCAAATCGCCAGGATCATCTGGTGGACCTTCGCGAAACCTTTACAAACGTAAAAAGTCACTCGATGAAGTTAAACCCCGCCAAATGCACTTTTGGGGTCCAGGCAGGGAAATTTTTGGGCTTCATGGTAAGTCAAAGGGGGATCGAAGCAAATCCCGAGAAAATCGAAGCACTAATAAACATGAGCGAGCCAACCATCATTAAGGATGTACAGAAGCTGAATGGGAGAGTGATAGCCCTAGGAAGGTTTATATCAAAATCCGCCGAGAAAAGTTTGCCCTTCTTCAAAATTCTAAAGGGAAATAAGACCTTTTTATGGACAAAGGAATGCTCTCAGGCTTTCGAAGAGCTCAAGGCCTACCTCTCAATCCCGCATCTGCTTACCAGTCCAGTGGTCGGCGACGTCTTGCTATTATATCATTTTGCCTCGAGATAGGGCCATCGCCGCAAAGACTTATCAAAGAAGAGGTACCTCGCAAAAACCTATTTATTATGTTTCTAAGGCTCTAAGCCTAGTAGAGAGTCGTTATTTTAATATCGAAGTTAGCCTCTCTGCGTTGTTATCGCCGCCGAAAATTAAGGGCTTACTTTTCATCGCATTCAATCATAGTACTATCGAGACGCGCGCTACGGTAGTTCCTCCACAAACCGGACTTATCAGTCGTTTTCTTACGCCAGCCATCGAGCTCACCGAATTTGATATCCGTACGAACATCGAAAGGCCATCAAAGCTCGTGCATTGCCTGATTTCATCACCGAAACGAGCTTCAATGAGGATATCCCGCAACAAACCAATGCCATACATAGCCCCGACAGTATTACCACAGCGGACGAGCCTCAGCGGCCAAGTCACTGTTGGCAACTCTATGTCGATGACGCCGCCAACCTCAAAGGTTGCATGCGCGGGATCATCTTACTCGAGCCTGGAACTTCGAAGAAATTGAGAAAGCCACGAGATTTAACTTCACCGCATCAAACAACCAGGCAGAGTACGAGGCAGTCGTCGTGGGACTAGAGCTCGCAAGAGCCATGAAGGTCGAAAATGTGCAGGTCTTCTGCGACTCCCAGTTGGTTGTCAATCAAGTGACCGGGTCGTTCGGCATCCACTGCGAAATTTTGCAAAAATATATTAATCTCGTCAAAAAGGCTTGAAAGCAGCTTTCTGGCATGCGCAAGTTTACCAACATCGCCCGGAGAACAATCACAGAGTGATTATTTATCCAAGTCGACAAAGAATGACGAGATGAGCAACCCATCGATTATGGTAGAGTATCTATCGGGGCCGCCATCGGCTGTGGTCGAGGTAATGGACTTACAATACATCAACCCATGTTGGATTGACATAATAAGGGAATACATCGACTCCGAAAGCTCCCGAGAGGAGCCAAACGAGGCCGTAGACCTGGTCGGAAGAGCCGCGAGATACACCATCTTAAACAATGTCTTATACCGACGGTCATTCTCTAAACCATTCTTTGAGATGCGTCACGACTGAAGAAGTCGATGGGATCCTCATAGAAATTTGTATGAAGGGATATGTGGCGGCCATCCGGCTAGCCGCACCCTCGCTCGAGAAGGTCTTATTGGCGAGGATATTGCGGGCGAAGCTCATGAGAGGACGCCAAGGAATATACTAAGGCATGCGGACGTATGTCAAAAATTCGCGGATATTCCTAGGCTACCATCAGTTGAACAAAGCATTGTCGTAGCCGCGTGGCCCTTCGACATGTGGGTATTCGACCTCATCGGGCCATTAAAAAAGGGCCGCTCTGGATGTGAGTATGTGGTGGTCGTCGTGGACTATTTCACCAAGTGGATCGAAGCCAAAGCCTTGGTAAAAATCAGTACCAAGGATATAACTTATTTTTTGCTCGACCAAATAGGGACCAGATTCGGTGTCCCCAGAGTAATAGTGTCAGATCACGGACCTCAGTTCAGGGAGGAGTTCGACACATTCTGCGAAGAGAACAATGTCAAACATTGGCAATCGTCAGTATGCTATCCACGAGGAAATGGTGGTGAGAACGCAAACAAACAAGAACTCGACATCTTTGAAAAGAGTTTGGGGCGAAAAAGCGGGCAAATGGCACGATCACCTCCCCGCGACTTTATGGGCACTTAGAATGTCGCGAAAAACAACTACTGGGGAAACTCCATTTGCCTTAACTCTACGGATCCAAGCTATGGCCCGGTGGAGATGGCCTACCAAGTTTATGGTCGCACATTTCATTGAAATGGATAACCCGCTCAAAAGAAAGCTCGATCTCGATTTAGCGGAGGAGCGGCGGATCGAATCATATGGACGTTTGCTCAATTGTAAACAGTCGCCAAAGCGTCATCACGACGATAAGCGCGTTCGCGGTCATCACTTCGCTTATCGGAGATTATGTTTACTGGAAAAGACTAGCCACGGGCCACGAGGCCAAGAAAGTGGAAACTATCGGAAGCCGGGAAGGCCCGTGAGGATCGCCGAGTAGTCAAGAAAGGTACCTACGTCTTTGAGTGATAACCAAGGTCACGAATACAACCGACCTTGGCATGCCGATAATCTGAAAAAATATTACATGTAGAACGTGCGTCTGCTACACGCAAACAAAGCATACGGAGAATGAAATTAATAAAAGAAAATCTTCATTCAAAACAAAGGGAGTACAACTGTTTCCAGCAAATAAATGGGGCCGCCCAAGAAAAAAAAAGAAAAAAAAAACCCAGATAAATACACTCTGCCTAATGAGTGTACCTATAACGATCCAGTGAGTGCTTCGGCACCCTCGCTAAGCTGCATAGCTTAGTTATCAATGAAGCAAAAAAGGGAAGCGACGATTGCGATCCATAGAAACCACAAAATTAACCGCCTCACGGTGAATCAAGGTCCCCCAATCAATGTCAACGTAATGATCGCGAATAGCGTGCAAAAGCAAAGCTTCGGCCTCACTAACAGCCTCGCTATCTGTAGACAAAAGGGTGCGTGAGTTGATAAACTTTTTCCACTCGCGATTGCTGCGAGAAAGATCGGACGTAGGTCCCAGTGCACGAGGCCGCTCAGAATCTGGAAAAAGCTCACGGATGGCTCGTCGTAAGCGAGCTTGTTTACTTGACTCATCGGCAAGGTTCCAAGCGAGCTCATAATGGGATGAGGGATCGATAGTAGGTATACCCAGGGCACCATTAATAGCTTCCGGAGTAAAAACAACTGCGACACCACGAAGGGTAATGCAGCTAACGACCCTCCGGATCGAAAAACTTGAGACAAAATTGAGTAGAACTCCTCACCATTGTAAGATTGGGAAGTATTGATGAGGTGGTGCAACAAAATCGCCCACCCAGAGAAACGTACACGCAGCAGAGAGCCATCACCCTCAACCTTGCTCTGATTTAAACCCCTCTCCTTCGTAGGCTCAACCCATTCAAAATAGCGCCAGAAATGATCTTTAGCAACGACAGAGGCAGTAAAGAAAAATGGGGATACATCACGATTAGGACGGGCTTTAAAAACTCACACTCTACCCTCTCCGGATGGAAGAGACATGGTTCTCAACGAAAATTTACGCAAAAGAGGAACGGGGATGAAGTTAGCCTACCTCCTCCTTTATAGCAAAGGTCAGCAGAGGGGACGGCCACGATCAACATGATCCTACGGTCGGCCTTCACACGGTTTATCCAAAATTCAAAATTCAAAGGGTGCATTTAACGTATATCACTTATCAAGGCAAGATTCTAGCCTATACTCACGCAACAATTACTAGCCCGGGATTATAGGCCGCTCTGAACACGCATGCGCTGCCAGTGAGCCGTCAAATCAATTCTAATCCCTGGATCCCCGACAACACGGCAGTCGAGAAAAGATTAGTCAGTCTCATCGGTTCAGCTCACAAGTTTGAGACGAGCCTTTGCTCCGCCCCAAACTTAGGGGGCCGCATCCAGAAAATTTCAAGCGTAAAACAAATCAAGCAAAATGCGGCGACCTCCAGCTAGGGGGCCGCGTAAAGCCTTGTGAAATCTGGACTATTATTCACTACAAATCCGCAGCGACCAAGAGTTGTACAAGGTTGCGACGACGATTTGTTTCGCTCAATTTGGCGACGGCCAACTAGGTCGATGCCATCCTTGTCCCAAATAAGAAGGTCGCTACCATCCGGTCAAGTTTATTTTAGCAAGCTCAATGAACCTCGCCAAAATAAAGGGGGCACACATACAAGACAAGATCGCATGAAATAAATCAAAGAAACAAGTACAGTAGATAAGTGAAAAGGGCCAAAACGGTCACAAGCCAAATTCAATAAGCCAAGCGTGGCCACAATTTCGGTGCGGAAAGTAAAAAAGATAAGTTAATTACAATCATCAAATGAGGACACCAAATAGTTCAAAGGACAAACAAAGTCGAATTATTACAAGACCACAGAAAATGTTTTGAAACAGCCCAAAAAACAATTAAATAGAGCCAGGAGGTGTATCAATATACTCGTGGCATTTGGCTTGATCGTGGCGGCGGAGGTTTTCTCAAAATGGCAAAATTGACAGGATTCACTGGAGGAGGATCCCATATCGGATCGCCACGCTGAATCTGATTAGTCTGGATGGCAACAATGTGGTCCGCCGCATAAGGAATATCGGGGTGAAGGGCCAATAGCTCGGGGGTTCGCTGAGACAAGTCGATCCACTGAAGCATTTCCTCGAAAGTAATGCTCTCCCTCGCATGATAGGCCCAAAGACAGCGGGCGAGATGGTTAAAGCCTTGGTCGAAGCTCGCCTCTTGATAGCCAAAAAACTCATCAGAGAGCTTGTAAGCATCCACAGCCGCTGGGCCCGCTTCCTCAGTAGCCTTGTTTGCAGCAGCAAGCTGCTCCTTCAAACTGGCGATCTCCTTACGCGCAGCCACTAACCCCTCAGCAGATTGACGGGCTTCTTCTTTCAGAGCAGACACCTTCTTCTGCAGCTCCGCATCCAGTTTGGCGCTCTCCGCCATAGCTTTCCTCATCCGATCAACCTCGGCCAGCGCCTCCGAGCCCTTTCTCTCAGCAACAGTCCTGCCTTTATCTGAAGCCCCAAGAGCCACCGTTACTTTCTTCAGTTCAGCTTTGCGCTTCTCGGCGGCCTCAATCGCCTTGTTTATACGAGTCCCAAGCTGAGAGAGAAACAAAAGTTATAAGCTCGCCAGATATGAAAAGAAAAAAAATATATATATATATATATATATATATATATATATATATAATACCAAGGCAAAAACTTACCATTAAGGCAGCGATTCCGAACTGGCCTGAGAGGTCTTTGAGCTCGGCGACCTCGTCACCAACCGGGGCGTCGTCTTGAACGACGACACGATCAGTAATACCTCTCCCGATCTCCAGCTGAACCCCGTGCGGCGAATCCCATGCAAGGCGACCCAAAGGGATAACATCAGCAATAGCCTCTCTGATTTGGCTCGCTTTATGCATATCAAGGCCTTTGGTGAAATTGGCATCTAACCACACTGCCTCTTTCCCCTTGTAACCACGGGGCAGCGTCCCAGTCGGCACCGGCTCCACCTCCTCAGGGACCTCTTCCACAATAGTTTCAGCGGCTCGCCTGTCAGTGCGATCAGCCCCTTTTCCGGAACCACCAGCAGTCTTGGTTTTCTCATTTCTGGATCGCTTCTGACCCTGGGACTCCTTGGCCTGTTCATCAACTTGTGATCTTTTTTGGGCCACGGTCTGGCTTGAACTCGCAGTATGGGGCGCCGACGAAGCCTTGGTAGGATCAAATGTCTCATCAAAAATTGATGCGTCCACAGTACGGGGGACCTTCCCCAGAGCTTGCTTCAAGGCCGCCTGACAGGCCTTAGCCTGCTCATCAGCAAGCCTTTGCTTTTGAGCCCTGCGTTCGGTGGCGTCCATATCTGCAAAAGAGGCTCGTTAAAAACGGATCCAAAAGAGAACGAAAAATTATGAAATAAGCAAATAGAAAGCAAGGAAGGTTACGAGGCGGCCTTTCACTCGGGTAGCCTCCACAAACCGCACACTTGGAAGAGCCAATCAGGGTCACTCTCCTCAGGAACTATGGCAACCAATGGCTCCGCCTTACCCGGGCCCGCGAGGCCAGCCATACGCGCAAATGGAAGAGCCAGATCAAGAAGATCGACCCAAGCAATGTTCCTTAAAGAGGCCTCGACCCCATTAGACTGTATGAGAGTCATGAGTCCTTTGACAAAACGCCGTTCTGCTACAGGAGGCTCGTCGATCGGGAGGGTAGATTTTTCCATACGCTTTGCGGCCCTAGGGAACGGCCAACCAACCTTGGATTCCACCTTGAGGATCCGCTTGTGCCATCTATGAATCTTATTTGGTAGCAAGAATAGCAAGCGGGGCGTCTTGGACCTTAAGGATATTTGTCCCGGGATACCCATCCCACAGAACCAGTGGAATTGACCTAGCAAAGTCAGGGAAGGCTCTATCTTCATTGTTCGACACATCACAATGAACACCATGATTTGAATAACGGTCCCAATGGCAAAATCGGAGGGAAGAGCCCCCATCAGCTCGCAAATCCTCACAAAGAAAGTGGTCGAAGGAGGTCGGCCCCGCATAAAAATGATCAAAGTGCGAGGAATTAAGGTGTCATCCGAGCAAATGGCACACACGTAATCCCGGCGGTCCCCAAGTTTAAACTTGTCCTCCTCCTTCGAATAATCAAGCAGGGAAAATCGGTACACGCTTGTGTCGATTTTAAATCGACGACAGATGAATCGGTTAATGTCGTCGCTGTCACGAAGTTTCGCCCACTTTTTCTCCAGGGCCTTCTCATATTCCGCCAGGATGGCGAACTCTCTTAGCGCCTCGATTGTTGGGTGTTGTCTTTTTGACTGACTGGAGGCGGCCTCCCGCAGTGAGTTTTGGGATCCCTCTTCCTTTTTTGGTTTCTTAGGAAGCTCCCAGACAATTTTGCGAGGTAGGGGGGCATTCTCGTCCTCACTCGACCCCATCAGCTCATGAAGAGCGGCGTCCTTAATATATGCCTCGTCATGATCAGCGGCTCCACTGGGACTAGGATCGGCGGCCTGTTCCTCAACGTCAGACATCCCTCTTTCACCAGCCTCGCTGGTGCTTGTCCCTTGAGCTCGCGCCATTTCCTTGCGGCTTTTCTTGCGTCGCAGGGCGGGGTCAGGGAACATAGAATCTAAGTCAAAAGGATCGTTGCTTGCTCGAATGGCGGCCTCCGTGCCGGTTATCTCTTCAAGAAGGTCGTCCCCGGCGGACATTTTCAGACTAGAGGGTCATCACCCTCTTCCTCACGAGCATAATCATAAGCCTCCTGCTCCTCGCCGTCGAGTCGCCCGCATGAATACTCTCCGTCAGACATCCTGCAAAAACTAGAGGAAAAGGTGGAGCTTTCAGACCTGGGATAATAAGAATTACACCAGGAAGGTAATCGCACCCATCTCGACGCCTTCCCCTCCGTTTTTACAGGAGAAATGGAAAGCAAATTGCAAGAGAAAGGGAAGTGTGAATTCAACAAACAAACATGCCCAGGCCGAAAGGTGAATTTCTAGGTTAAATCTCCAGCCTCCCCCCTATTTCCCAGAAAAACCGCCCCCACAATAAAAACACCAACCCAAAAACCTTAACCTTTTCTCAAAAACATCTTACGTCTAAACACATTGCCTCAATGATGGATCAAACACTATGAGAAGGCTCAAAAACAAACGGAAAAACACGAGAAAAGGGATAAGGGGAAGAATTTACTGCTTTTTTCGGAAAAGATAGGAGGAGAGCGACCTAAAGTGCACGTCGGAATCTTCAAACTCCTGCCGGAAAACCTCAAAGCCCACTTCAACCACCGTCAAACCTCACTACTAGCCTTCGCCGGAAACCTTTGCTGATCCCAGAAAGAGGAGAGAGCCCAGAGGAAAAATTGTGGGAAAATGGAAGAGTAAAAAGTGAGGAAGTGTTGAGGAGGCCAGCCTTATATAGGCAAGCAAGTTGTGATCGTGGGGCTGGGAGTTGATCCATCCAACGGTTGGGGTTTGCGCGGTCGATTCAAATTCCAAAATTCAAAAACCGCAATCATTATGGAGGCCAATCAATGCCCATGTGCCTGCTTGGGCAGTTACCAAGGGCGTTACTACCCACGTAATTGCAGTTATCAAAGGGGCCGACGTCAGCCACGATCTAACTAACTGCCCCACTGAAGCTTAACCGGATGGCCTCGCAGACGACAAGGTCGCAAAAATAGGCCCGGAGTTGCTTCAAAGGCCGCTTGCTTTGAAAGCACGGTCCTTAGTGAACAAGTCGCATCAGACGACAAGGTCGCAAAAATAGGCCCGGAGTTGCTTCGAAGGCCGCTTGCTTTGAAAGCACGGTCCTTAGTGAACAAGTCGCATCAGACGACAAGGTCGCAAAAATAGGCCCAGACCTCCTTTGAAAGCACGGTCCTTAGTGAACAAGTCGCATCCGACGACAAGGTCGCAAAAATAGGCCCAGAGTTGCTTCGAAGGCCGCTTGCTTTGAAAGCACGGTCCTTAGTGAACAAGTCGCATCAGACGACAAGGTCGCAAAAATAGGCCCGGAGTTACTTCGAAGGCCGCTTGCTTTGAAAGCACAGTCTTTAGTGAACAAGTCGCATCCGACGACAAAGTCGCACATACATCGTCCAAGAGCTCATTACTCCACACTCGATATTTTCACGAAAAATGACCAAGATATGGAGTAGGGGGCCATTGGTGATACAAATTATATCGCCACCAGTTGGTCCCGGAAGCAGCCCAAGGAAGCTGCGACTACATCTATGGCGACGTCAAAAAGTATTAAAATCAAGGCCGCCGCCAACAACCCTTCCTAGAGCTTCATCAGAGCTAGGGGCCGGTGGGCGACCACGAATACAAGGCTCTCTAAGGAGCCGCACAAGACTTGAGAAGAAAACAGGGGGCGAGGGCCAGACAACGAAGCTGACGACCTTAGCGACCACAAGGGGTCGCCGCCTGGATATTATATCCACTTGATGTTAGATATTTAGCATTTACTTAGCTACTAAGACTAGTGACTAAGCTGCTTCTGCACCGTCAATCTATTACTTCACCCCTAAGTCTAATCTTCCTATAAAAGGAAGTCTTGTGTAACCTAATCATTCAATTCTAATAAAACAACACAGGCCAAAGCTCTGCAAAAGTAAACTCCTCTCACCGTCTTCCTCTCGCCGCCGCCTACCTCCGGTTGATATACTAACCAACTACTCACAAACAAGCCAGATATCCACACCATTAACACCGCAACGCCATTGTGACGATTTCTGCATCGTCATATGAGTTCAGCGCCTCTTTATAAAACAAATATCCATGCGCCTGTTCCTATGTGTGTTTTTTTTTTCCATTAATTAAGTGTATTTGGGTCTATCTATATAATTTTTATCCTTATAACTAAATGTTTGTTTTGAATATAATTTTTGCCTAATTAAGTTCAATATGCGTCCTTTTGAATTATTGTCCCTTAAATATATCAATGCGATATTCATTCTTTTGATTTAATTCTTACATCATGTTATAGTATCGCATATTTTCATGTATGTGCAAGGGTTTAAGACTACTCATCTAATATAAAGCAAATATTTAGGTGATATTATAGATACATGTAAAAGTTGACGTACTTTAATTGCAAAAAAATAAATAAAGTTCATGTACTTTTAAATTGATATCCGCATTATAGTCACGGTGTATCAAGATTATTCATCGAAATCAACCTTATATATATGCCTATTAGATTCTTTATTTGCACCATATCCACTTTACCGATACAACACACCGAATCAAACTTTGTGATATCGATTTCTCAATTCAAGAATCCATTTCGAAAAAATCGATCATCACAATAGACTTTTAAAAAGTCTGAAAGTCAAGAATCGATTTTTCAAAAATCATAGATCCATCAAAGTCAATTCTTCACTTAAAAATCGATTTCACGAAAGTAGATTTAGTGGGACATACAATTACTATAGTGCATCGGTAAAGCCGCCATAGTGTTGCATAATTTATATCACAATCTAATTGATACTATATAGATTATTCAAAGTCAAACTCCATCATCATAAGGAAAATTGGTGGAATCTAACCAATAATCCCCATCAATAAGCTCAGACACTGTAAAACCTTGAGCATCATCAGAGTCCATTACATGATAACCTTCCCAATCAACTCGATTATCAGTGACAGCACCAGGCCCATTATTATTATACTCTCCGTAATACAACGTCGTCAAACCCTTATCAACAGACCAATTTATCCACCCTTGAGGAGCAATGTAATCATCGATATAAGAACCCATGTAAACAGTGGTCGAGTAATTCTGCCATGGCCGGCCTAAATAGCTCTTGACGGTACTGGAATTTGAATAAAGATCTTCTGTAGCTAAAATCGAACAGTTTTGAAAGGAAAAGCCGGTGAATTCATCTTGGCTTGTTCTTGATTGAGCGGTAATGGTGATGAACTGTCCGTGCATTGGCATTCTGGAGAGAATCTTAGATCCCTGAGATTCACAATGGCAAAATCAGAATCTATCTGGGGATTCAGGATAGGAGCTAGCAATCATGTAGCTATGTTCTCACCTGGAAAACAGCAGCGGCGTTGCCGAAGATGTAGTCGACGGTGCCGGCGATGTCGCATTCTCTGTAGAATTGGCGGAAGGAATGAGCGTATAAGGTGTCTTGGTAGCCGTAGACGGAGCATCTATAGAGGGCGGCGAAGTCGCCGTTGATCCGGAGGGCGACGGCTTGGTGCTTTTTCGGTCCGGCAGTGTTCCAGAAGGTTATGTCACGGGCTAAGAATCCATCAGCAGTTACAGCTACAAATCAAACAACTTTTCCACATCAGCAATATTATTTTTAATATATAATTACATTATTTTAATATAATTAATTAATTACATCTAGTTAACAATATAATATGACTTACATAACTATCTTTCAAATAATGAGTGCTACTAAGAAAAATAATCATAACATCCTTTGTTAATCATTTCCCATTAAATACTTAAATATTACGTTTTATTATGTTGATTGTATGACACATTAGTGTTTAACCGGTAACTAAACATATGTTAGTGCTATAACGAATCACACAACGAAATATCACAACGAACATAACAAATTATCTCAAAGCATTGCAACGAGCATAAGAAATTATGGATTTTGAAGGCTTTAGACCGTTGTCTTAGTGTCCCTTAAATGAAGTCCCTCACAAAATATTATTGTAATTTATTATGTTAATTATGTCACTCGTTATAACACGACTCTAGACTTAACCAATTATTATGAAAATAAAATTGGAACAAGTATAGTAATAAAAGGAATTCAAGAATGTTACCAAAAGTAGCAGATCTATAAGTAGTCCAACCATCACCAGTACTTTTGTCACCCATAATCATAGTTGTATCTTTTCCATCTCCAACCAGAAAAATATTGGGTTTCCACATTGGAATTATCACATTTTCTTGATAATAACCTTGTTTTACATATATTATTATTCTGTCACTGCTCCCATTTGGTGCAAAGTTTACTGCGTCCGTGATGCTTGTAAAATTTCCCGTGCCATCTGCCGACACAGTCAAGACTTTGGGTCGGGTCGTATTAAATCTATTGGACTCTGTAGAATCCGGCGATCCTTGTCGGTAGCCACCTCGGAAAACCCATCAGCCGCCTGTTTTTCCGGCCAACTGTTGATGCCTTCAAAAATGATTGGTATACAACAAATTATGTTTTACAAAAAGATATATACATGAAAGTCGTAACAAATTATCTATCTGTTATGTTATGATTAATGTTGTAAAAACGTGTTGCATCATGATTATTATTTTCCATTGAGAAAATTGTTATGACCACATGTAACAAATCTGTTACAGAATATTTTTACAGAGTTGTTATGTATTTTTTATAGCAAAATTATATCACTTTAATACAATTTTTTATTCCAGAGAATCCACCGGTCACATGCCTTTGGTGCTATATCAGTAGATTTTGTCTATGTACATGTTATTATAATCAATGTTATAATTAATGTTTTGTCTGAAATGTTGTAAAATAATTGTTATGGCCATTATAATACTTCTAATATTGACACTCTTGTATCTTTTTTCTTTTTTCTTTTATATTATTGAACAAAATAGTTATAACAAAGTTAAGCGATAAAACTTATATCATTAATCATGATGTGAACCAGATTGATCAACAAGTCCAACATACACAATGATCAATAATATAAAAGTGTCGTATAAATTTATTGTGATCAATCTGTCGTGAAATTAACATCACTCGGTTTCTGTAAGAGTAATGCTACTACCACAGCTACTCCAAGACGACGGATGCAACAACTTGATGTGCCAATAGAAAATCCGATAATGTGACATTTATTCAAAAAGGGATATCATTGCTTCATCACAAGTGCACTGTGTTAGAGTGGTTCTGATAGTAACATACGTAAACAAATTAATTATTTGAATTGGATACCTTTTTCTTGGCAACAATGGATAAAGCATTGCTAACATGCTCATAAGTAGCATCAATGGAGTTCATCAGCCCTTGTTTATCGCCACCAGCCGCCGCCGTATCAAGCCCTTCTAAGCAAGTAGCTTTATTAGTAACCGCCGCACTCAAATACGCTCTTGCATTAGCCATCTCTTTCGAATTAGCTTCACCATCAATTATTTTCACAGATTTCTTCAACGAACTGATCGTTATCTGATGAAGTTCGTTACAATCTTGGATCGTTCCTTTCTGGGTTTCTTGAATTCTTGCGTTCGAAAGCTGATTCGAGAGTTTATCTGATTCGGATATCGCTGTTTGTAGAATATGAAGAAGAAAAGATAAAATGTTTGGATTTAAATTTATGGAGATGGTTAGTTTTGATGAACTTACACATGTTTCTGGGTAAGGTGTGGATTTGCATTGAAGGTTTATGAAGGAGAGAGTTGAATCTTGTAGTGAAGAAGAAGAAGAAAGAGAAAGAGTAGTTGAGAAGAGAAATGATGATAGTAATAGTAGTAGTAAAATGGTATTTAGATTTGTGAATGCCATAACTTAGAGGGAATTAATGAGTGTGTGTTTTTGCTCTTGTCAAAGGGTGTTGTTATATAGTAGAGAACATCACTTTCATGAATTCCTTATTATTTAAAAATGAGGTAGATAGAGTACAATTTGTCGCTACATATCCATGTGAACATTCATGCATGCTAGTATGACTCATATGGTTGATATAGATTTTTTTTTTTTATTCTATCATCGGTTTATAAGTATACTAGGAAGAAAGCATGCGCGTGTTCTCGTGACTATTGATGTTAGGTTTATTTTATAATTATCAAAATACTAAAATTAAAAGTGAATCAAGAAATGTAATAATCATAGATGATCAAATAATATAACCCGAAAGAAACTATAAAATGTATACGATACGTGTCAAACAACCAACACGATACGATACGTCTTACGCCGATACATTACGACAAGATGTCCCGCGTGTCGGTTGATGAAATGAATATCCGACACATCTTCGACACCTCCCGACATCGTATGGTTATTTTTCGACACTATTGAACAATTTTTTTTCAATTAATACTTAAATCTATTTTAACCGAAAAAATGAAGCTATTTTCGACATTATTTGCAATAACACGTGTTCTACCAAAACACGACACGACACGCTTCGATACACCCCGACGACATATCCAACAGGTGTCGGTTGATGAAATAAATATTAATTAAAATTTTAATTAAAATCTAACACACTGTCAATACTCTACGACACAAAATCGACACCTTTCGACACTACCGAACCCTTTTTGTATTCTCAGATCTAGGCTAATTTTAACGGCCATAGTAAAATACACAATTCGAATTTCCATAGAAATTAAATCAACAATACACTATAGCAAGTTTAACAATATTTGTGGCCGAAATAAATTTTTTTTCAGGATATTTAACATTTTATACAAACGATATGTTTTTTTACGAAAAAAATTCATTTCAAGAATTTTAATATTTCATGTAATCGTCAAACCAAATATTTTTAGGCATGATATAAAGATCGTGTAGACAACATGTCGTGACCTTATATCTTGAAATAAGTCATATCGCCGTGTACAAACGATATGTTTTTTTATGAAATGAATTTATTTTAAGAAATTTATAAGATTTCATATAAACGTCAACATAATTTTTTTGGTATGATACAAATATTGTATTTAATGAAAAGTCGTGACCTTATATTTTGAAAATAATCATATCTTTGCTACATATATTCGATATTAAAAGGTGATACAATTGAGTCTCCAAAAGTAAACAATTTAACTCAAACTCCTTCTTCTAAATATATATATATATATATATATATATATATATATATATATTTCTGACTGGGCCATGAACAGTAAAGTAAAGTAAAAATTTAAAAAAAAATTTTTGGACCATGAGCAGTAACAAAAAAAAAAAAAAAAAAAAACCAAAAAAAAAAAAACATCGTCACTAATCGACAAAAATCCTCTTCTTATTAATATAGAAGGGATAATTGGGAAAAATATCTAGTTACCATGTTGCCTATTCAAGAAATCGATAAAG
This sequence comes from Gentiana macrophylla, assembly GCA_026214975.1. Lineage (NCBI taxonomy): Eukaryota > Viridiplantae > Streptophyta > Magnoliopsida > Gentianales > Gentianaceae > Gentiana > Gentiana macrophylla. The sequence continues at coordinate 29,387,844 of CM047809.1, read as the reverse complement.
AACGAATGTATAAACAAGATTTGAGTCGAAATTTTTTTGTAAGGTGGGTTAGTTAGTGGAATATTTTAAGATGATTGGGTGATTTGAGTTAAGATGATTTAACATGTTATACGGGGTTATATAGAGATTTTAGTTTTTTTTATATACAATGTGGGCTTAGCCCCCCTATGTCATAAGATGCCTCCGTCCTAGTGTAAAGATAATGAACCGAAAATATGACAAACATAAAAGAGAAAATACGTAAATCTTATAAACCGAGACAGTACACCACTCTATCGTAAAGAAGATTTTGCGCAAGTTATGTATCAATGGTTATCGTAATTGTTTTTAATATACAACATTAACGACACTTAAATTGAATTAAAGACGGTGCACCAATCCTTTTCTGTAGATCTATTCTTTTGATTAAAAAGTACACATAGTGTTTGTGTTGGTCCATTGAAAATGCTATGATCAACTATAGAAAGTTGGGGGGGGGGGGGAGGGGGGAGGGGGTTGAATAAAATTGCTACTTTTAAAGAGTTTTTGAAAACTCAGCTGAATTGGTATGTATGCTGACTTAGCTCAGCTTAGCTGTGTTTATGCAGCGGATATGTAAAGCCTTTTAAAACAGTTGGTCTTAAACAGGATGTGCCAAGTGTTTCAGAACTCAACAGTGCTATGTATTGTGTTGTGTAGTGGTAAGCAAGCAACAGACAAATAGATACTGAAAAGTAAATGCAGAATGTAAAGTGCTTGCAATAAAAACACAATGTTTATAATGGTTAAGGGTGGTGTAATCCCTTAGTCCACTCTTCTCCTGTGATGTTGTAGGTAATCCACAATTGTTCTTTGGTTACACGGATACAATAGATTCTAAGATGATTGTCCTTGGGTGATCTCAGCTCAGCTTAACAATCTGAACAATCAGTCCTTCACAGTTGTCTTTACTACTTCACTGAAGTTGTTCCACTGTTCCATCGAGAATATGATTTCTTCTTCAATAACTCCACAACAAAAACTCAGCTCCTTCTTAGATCTTCTAATTCAGCTGACCATAGTCCTTCACAGACTCAGTTGTGCTTCACTGCTCCAAGACTTTGTAAACAAAGTTGTGATTTGAATCCTTAGATTCTAGTTGAGCTTATATTTTTTTATGTATATATAAGTTCAGTAGATCTATCTTCAAGTGTTGAATACAAGATTGATCTTGATGAATTGCAGCACTTGAAGTTTTTTGATCTTGCAATGAATGCCTTAGCATATTTCAGTGAATTTGAAGACCTCAGATGGTATCTTAATTGCTCAAATTGCAAAATTACTTGGTTGGTTCTTTTGGTTGCTAAGTCTACTATTTATAGGCACATATCCAACGTTCCAAATTTGAATTCAAATGACCTTTTATGGGATATGCCTGATTATTCCCTAAACATTCTTTGTTAAAGACGGTGCACCAATCCTTTTCTGTAGATCTATTTTGACTAAAAATTATACATAGTGTTCGTGTTGTGGTGTCGCGCGTGAGGTCTTTTATACTAGAAAGAGTACTAGGTCAAATCATAGTATAGCAACGGCGAATCAAGGTCAATCACACAGAGACAAGGCAACTTAGGAATAAGCGCGATCTAATCTAACTAAGGACACGTAAGCGGTCGTGGACCAACATGAATATGAAAATAAACACAGTATTCCTCCCTTCTCAACCTATCTCTCAACTTGGTATACTTCATCATCATGTTTACTCCACTGTAATTCCCGAATTAGTCAAAACATGTTATTAACTCGTTTTAGCTACGGTGCCGTCTCTTAACCTTGTTTACTTCCATTGAAAGGACGGTGAACGCCTCATGTGCGATTAACCTCCTTACTTGGTTGTATTAACCCACATGCAATAAGTATTAGAAAGTCTTTGGAGCGAGCGAGAACCTCTCCTAATCGCCTATCGTGGATTGACTAGCACGCGTTCTGAGATCGATCAAGACTATGTCCTTATTAATACTTCGCTTTATCGTCCTTCATGTTAATTTACGATGTACGGCAAGAAGATTGGCGAGATCTAACTTTTTGTGATTTAAACTTGTCAATAAAACGAATGACGTTGAGTCTCCAAATTAAGGTGACCTAAAAAGTGCCTCGATTTACCGGTATAGACCGTCGGTAAATCGGGTGCGATGGTTCTTAATTCGAATCTACATTACTTTGTGTTAGGAAATCACTAGTTTAACGCAAATAAATTTAAAATTTGATTTCCTTTTACTAGATCATTCTTCGTTTAATGAAATAAACACGTTAAGTAGTTTGACGGTTATACCTTGATGATCTATAAGATCGTCGCTTTGACCGTCAACGGAGAGTAGTTGATCGCTAGCCGTCCACGCATCCGGCCTCTATCGCTAATCCACACGAACCCCTTGCCGGAATCCTCCTTGGATTGCTATCTGAAAAACTCCGGTTGCTAGAGGCCCTTTTCTTCCCTCACAAACTCACTATGGATTGCTCTCTATTTTACACAAGAACTATGAACTCTTGCAATTGTGATGTACAAAAGAGCTTGACACCAACCTTTTATTTATAGTCAAAAGTGGCGCCCCATATGTGTGTAGGAGAAGAAAACCTCTTTTCCAATAAAATAAGGAAAATCAACTAGATTGATTTATCTCTTTAATTATAATTTATTTTGCCAATATCTTATATTGATTATAATTATCTTATTACCATAAATCTATTTTCCCAAAATCAATTAATATCTTATATTAACATTATGGCAATCTTATTAATTAAATTGCACAATCCAAGTGTATCTTATACACTCAATTGTGGCGCCCCAATAGTCAAAAGATTGACTTCCGGAATATTCTTTAATTAAATATAATTTGTATATAATTAATATCTTGTATTTTATTTATTCATAATAAATAAATACCACCATATTAATTTACCACTATAACCTTTATAGACTAGAGATAAACTTTCCTTATTTGGTTATCAACTATAACCGCATTTTAATCCGACTCGATGTTCATATGTGTGTGACCCGATAGGCTTCCGAATATGTTGGCCGTAGACACAAAGTGCAATTTACTAAAATGCCCCCTTCATACCTAAAGATGACGGGATAGCGCCTCAGCAACACACCGTGACCCCAATCATCGGAAGAGTCAAAAGCAATGACTACTACCTTTCATGTGAAGCAGTTACCGTGTAACTTACAATCCTATTGCTGTAATAATATTCATACGATCGTATCTCGAGTGTCAATACATTAACGATCGTATCTTATAATCTGGATATCATGCTCTCTCGGAATAACACATTTACTCCCACTTTGCAAAGATTCTCAAGAGCTAGACATTCCTTATAAGAAGGCCATTTCGGATATTCGATCACAATCATAGGATACGCGATTCCCGGACGACCAATCATGTATAATCCGCATGCTTCAATATCATACCCAATCACTACCGCATGATCGCTCCGTGGTTAGGAGAAATCTCAATAGTGTCAAAGCATGACAATCCACACCGTGATGCCATGAAGACTCGGTCAAAGGATAATTACACAACCGCCACATAGTGTGGCACTTAATGTAAGTGGGTCGATCTAACGTCGCATTCTCAATACACGCCCACGCATACCCAAGTGTCCTTACACTTTGATAGACGAGATCTATCCCTACCTTCTAAAAGATAGAAGACATCCAATACGTGCTAGTCTGATTATGCTATCAATGTCCCATTTGATAATACATAAGACTAGAGACATTTAAGTACCAACCTTGTTATAGTGATTAGAGATCTCATCAACCATAATCACTATCATGGTTTCTCTATCACAGATTGACACTAAGGACGTTACTATATATATATACAACAAATAATATGAAGACAAACAGTTTATATAATAACATAAGTGCATTTATTAATCATAATAAAGTTATTACATGAACTAAATAGACTGTAAATGACCCGAACCGGTCGGATCCGGTCCAACCCGATTGGGTTTAGAACACCTTTCCAACACTTCGTTATGATTAATTCAGGTAAATTACGGGGTTGTTAAACATCAGATTAAGTATAGCACGTAGAAACAAGTAAATCTACCAAAACGAAGACATAAAGGAACGCTCAAAGCTTTATACCTTTGGTTATGGAGGTCTAACGTGATCTCCTCAAGTTAGAGACAGCGTGGAAGAGGGGAAACCGGAAGAAAACTCAGAATAACAAAAATATAAACTTTTATTGCATGAATAATGTATTGTATATTGAGTATATGATAAGTATATGATTATAATGAAATCTGCTGGCTATATATAGATAATTCAACATACTTATGACTCAAATAAACTCTAGCCGACATAGTAAAGCGTTGTAGGGTCGGGTTTGTGGCCTCCAAGTTCTCGGTAAGTTGGTGGTGGGCCTTGGTATATCAAGCCCATCTTGACTCTTTTTCTTGACATATCTCTTCTTAGACTCTTTCAACTCGGCCCCATGACTTCCTTTAGCCCAGATTCATGCGTTAGCTTCTCTGGAATAAGGCATTCCTATAAAGCACATAAAAAAATGCAGAACAATTCCAAATTCTCGGGGAAATAATATAAATGCAGAATCAATACCTACAGAACACTCACTATGCAATTAACATGTATTTCGCATAATAATCCACTTATCTTCTCCCTTTTGAGCATAATTCAGGGTAAATATGGGTGTACTAAAAGGTACTAAATAGCATGTTATCATGTTGGTCCATTGGAAAGGTTAAGATCAAGTTTAGATAAGGGGGTTGAATAAAATTGATACTCTTAAAGAGTTATTGAAAACTTAGCTAAATTCGTAAGTATGCTGACTTAACTTAGCTTAGCGTTGTTTATGCAGCGGATATATATAGCCTTTTAAAACCGTTGTTCTTAAAATGGATGTGCTAAGTGTTTCATAACTCAACAGTGCTATGTATTGTGTTGTGTATTGGTAAGCAAGCAACAGACAAATAGATACTAAAAAGTAAATGCAGAAAGTAAAGTGCTAAATAAAAACACAAGGTTTATAGTGGTTAAGGGTGATGTAATCCTTTAGTCCACTCTTCTCATATGATGTTGGAGGTAATCCACTATTGCTCTTTGGTTACACAGATACAATAGATTATGAGATGATTGTCCTTGGTTAATCTCAGCTCAGATTCACAATCTGAGCAATCAGTTATTCACGGTTGTCTGTACTGCTTCACGGAAGTTGTTCTACTATTCATTCGAGGGTAGGATTGCCTCTTCAATAACTCCACGACAAAAAATCAGCTCCTTCTTAGATCCCCTGATTCAGATGACCACATTTCTTCACAAATCAACTGTGTTTCACTGCTCCAAGACTTTGTAAAACAAAGTTGTGATTTGAATCCTTAGATTCTGGTTGAGCTTTGATTTTTGATGTATATATAAGTTTAGTAGATCTATCTTTGAGCATTGAATACTAGATTGATCTTGATGAATTGCATCATTTGAAGTTTCGTGATCTTGTAATGAATGCCTTAGAATATTTCATAGAATTTGAAGAACTCATATGTGTATCTTAATTGCTAAAATTGCAATATTACTTGGTTCGTTTTTCTGGTTGCTAAGTCTACTATTTATAGGCACATATTCAATGTTCCAAATTTGAATTCAAATGACCATTTTTAAGATATGCCTGATTATTCCCTGAACATTCTTTATTAAAGACGGTGCACCAATCCTTTTCCGTAGATCTATAATATGACTAAAATTATGCATAGTATGTCCATTGGAAATGTTAAGATCAAGTTTAAAGAAGGGGTTGAATAAAATGGAGACTTTTAAAGAGTTTTTGAAAGCTAATTTGAATTGGTATGTCGCTAACTTAGCTCACTTAATTGTGTTTTATGCAAATGGATATATAAAGCCTTTAAAGCTGTTGTTCTTAAATTGGATGTGCTAAGTGTTTGAAGTCAACGATTCTATGTATTGTGTTGTGTCTTTGTAACCAAGCAACATACAAATTGATATTGAAAAGTAAATGCAGAGATTAAAGTGCTTGAAATAAAAACACAATGTTTATAGTGGTTAAGGGTGTTGTAATCTCTTAGGATCCTAGACTTTAATGATTTTTTCTAAAACCTAACCCTAGTTTATAGATATCCTATCAACTTACTATTACATTGTTTGTCTTATTAACCGATACAATATTAAACTCTAGTAAGACCTATACATACTACATACAATTCTAGACATCTTTTTTGCTTGAATCTATAACAGTTAGTCTGGACCTCATCATCAAAACCTAAACATTTCACATTTCCCCCTTTTTTTGATGATGCCAATACCTCAACAACTAAGAAAAAAGATAAAACCAAATAAGAGCAAAATCTTTGAAGCTTTCTTATTAGAATTGATGGTTTTCAGCTACTACAGAGCTAAGCACAAAAGTAAAATACAAAATATTCTCTAGGTACTTTAGCTCTACTGTCTTTTCTTGACTTCAACTTCTCTTCTAGCATTTTCTTCCCATGATCTTTCAAGTGCAAAAATCTATATAAGTATGGAATGCATTCCATGCCTTTTGAATTGTTGGGTTAATGCCTTCTACTTCAAGACCTCCTCCTTCATAAAGAGTTATAAGTATGGAAGTATTTCCATGCATTCCATGCTTTTTTTGTGGCATCAGGCGGCTCAAGAGACGGACCTTGAGAGAAATTTGGACTGCCCACTTATATTAAAGGTTCCCTATCGTTCAATCTGCACTTCGTTAAAGAGCTCTTTTAGTATTCGATTCTTGGACCATTTTCGATATATATGATTGATTTGGTGCCAATTCTTCTCTTTTCTGTGTTCACTTGATTTTCAGACATGGGGTGGGGTCTGTCGAGACGAGTTGCGTCATTTTTCTTTGTATTAGCCGTTCGATTTGTTTTCTTGGAAATTTCTTCCGTGGTTGCCGGTCCCACATGAGATTGCACCGAGTTTGCTTTCTTCTTGAGGATTTCAACATTCTCATCCAATTCAATATGTGTATCCTCAACTTTCATATCATTTAAATATCAAATCATGACCCTGATTCATGTCCTTATTGATGGATCTCATTGCGCAAATCTGGATTCTCTCAGTCTAATCTCGGTTAGCCATTGGTCTAAAGGATTTCTTTTTATCTTGTTTGTGCGATCATTCATGGGCCAAAAGGATTTCTTTATCTTGTTTGTTCTTTGGTTGTGGATTACATTAAATGTGTTATCATGAGGCTTACATTCGACGAGTTTGTCAGGGCATGAATCCATGTGATGACCGAATTTCCCATAGCTAGCCATAGCAAATCAACTGTAAGCCCTCGTATTCAGCCATGTATTTATTCTATTAAGGCGTAGAGAAGGCTTGAGATGGTGCCCAAATTGAGTTCCAGACAGACTCTGGCGATTGCATTACGTAAAGTAACCGTGTCTACCTTAATGACTTTGCAGTACACAAAATAGATCTTTTCGTGACAAATAAAATTGTCACAAAAAATGTGCGAAATTTGTCATTGGAGGCCTTTTGCGATGAAATTTTTTATTGCGACGATTGTCGCATATGTGGCGACACTAAATATTTTTTTTGTGACGAACCTTAATAACTGTCACAATAGTATTCCGGATGTTTTGCACAAACATTTATTTGTCACCGAGGAACACTTAGGTGACCATTTATTTGTCACGAAAGAATAAGAAGTTTATGTTTGTCACAAAAGGGTAAAAAAGACTTCTTTAATTTGTTGTTTTAACACTTTAAAATGACGAGCAATTTGTCACTAAAAGTAATTTTGTAATAATAATAATAATTTTTTTTGTTTTGTTTTGTTGTAAAACTCAGATTATTATTAGGAAGAAAAACTGAAGTTTTACAAGTGTCATCTCCTGACTAACCACCAGAAAAATAGCGTCATCAACACATGTTCGCCACCTCTTCAAAACCTTAGTCCGTCAAACCCAGGGAGGGAAAATCTGGGTGCTAAGGAAAGAGTATGGCCCCCAATGTGTTGGAAAAATAACTCTAAGATCCAAAAAGTATATGACATGTACAACTGCAAGAATACAAAAAAGGAAGGTCCCCGGCCAAAAAGGTATCTTTTCTTGCAGCAGCTCCAAACTAGGGTGCAGCAGGTCCAAGCAATAATCCACATCCTTATGATATTTTTCCTCATGGAAAATTGATCCCAGCTGCATAGCTGTTGAAGGTGATGCAACAACCAAAAAAGTGTATACAACCAGGGAACAAGAAAAGAGGGATACGACCTGTTTGCACCATTTTCCCAGTTTTGGATGCCATGATTGGAAGGCTCAACTGAAAGGGCATGATAACAGCCAATCCTGCAAATAGTAGAGGTTCCCAGGAGCAAAAGAGAGCAAAATACAATGGTAAACCAGCATGAATGACAGTACAAAGATAAAGACCGCCCTTCAAAGTTATGAAGGGTGCTTCCAAAGGTACATTGCCAAGGTTTATCATCTTGCTCTTGTTCTGATAATGGGGAGTTGAAGGATATCCCGGTTGATGAGGAAGCCAATTTCTCATTCTAGTTGGTGACGTGCACAAATGTAAGAGCTTTGAGTAGTATTGGCTTGTTTTGCTGTGCAATCTGCGGGAGAGTTAGCTTCTCGAAGATATGCTTTTGAATCTGCATCGATGTTCGCAATGAGGTGCTTGATTTTTCAATTTCAGATCATATTTCCAGGGAGCTTGAGTTGTGCCTGTGACCATGTTAACCAAAATTTGAGAGTCTGTTTCCAAAAGTACATTTTGGAGGTTGAGTTGGATTCACTGTTGGATTCCAGAGAGCTGAGCTTGAATTTATGCCATCATGTTGGTATTGACCCCATAAGCTTCATAACTTTGCAATAAGAACATGTCCATAATGGTTTCTGATGATGAAGCCTCCCGCAATGATTGAATTACCAAGAGCCGAGCCATCGTAATTCATTTTATAACCGTTGATCTCGTGGAAGCGCCACTTCACGGGCATATCGCAAGCCAAGGTAGTGATGGAGGCAAACCCGTGGATTATGCTAGATCTCGGATAAGAAGATCATCTTGCATAGATCTTCTAGTCAACTTGAGGGAAGCACAAGAAAGCCTAAGATTGTCAAGGACAACAAAGATAATAGTGGCATCTGTGATTGTCACATCCGCATAAAGAGTCTTTTCCTGGTTTTCCAAAGCTCCCAACAAATAAAAATAGGAACTAGAGGTAACACAGATTTCAAGGCCCTCTGGATATCAGGGTGTAGCTAGATGTCCATGGCTTGTTGCAGACTACCACAAGAATTATGCCCCCAATGAAATAAGGTCTGAAAGTGTCCCTAATGGTAATAATAATAATAATATTTAAAGGTAATAAACTATTAAACTAATAAAGCATTCAATACTTTAATAGAACATATTTGAACAGAATCAAAGATGGATTAAATCATATCCACCCTCAAGTTGAGCCTTGCCTTTGACATGTTCATCCCAAGACTATAAAATCAGCTTCTAAATTCACAAAATCCTTCTACTTGAAAATCAACTGCATTTCACAAAATAGAACAGTCAGACTACGAGGAAGAATATCCATTGACCTAGAAAATATAAGGTTCTTCCGATTCATGGGAAGGTAAGCATATTTCATTTATAACAAGTGGAAATGTCACAAAAGGCTTATACAAAATATGTAATAATCTCGTGCCAGCAATGTCATGACAAACTTTATAACATTTTGTGAGAACTTTGTCCTGTTGTCACTAGTAAATACACCTTTTATGACAACATGAATTTTTTGTCACATGTAGCTATCATTTTGTGACAAATTTACATTTGTTATCAGTGGTTTGTCACAATAAGGTTTTTTTTTTTTTTTTTTTTTTTTTTTTTGGTTAGTGTTTCCAATTATATTGCCCCGCCTCCGAACAACGGATTCGTGGAAAACTTCAATTGGAACAATTGGGAAACGTATCCAAGCTAGAGTAGAATTGATTTGGTGTTCAAAGCGATGGAAGAAAGGCTCTCATTTGGTGACATAAAAGTAGTGTCCTTGGATGACCCAAGGATCTTCCTCAAGTGCATGCTCTTTCATAATCATACTTGTGGGCAAATCTTGGTACATAATACCCATTTTCCAGATCTGTAAGCTCAATACTACCACTCATTTTCCAAATTTCCGACAAACGTTGACAGAGATACTTGTACGAGATGGATTCGCCAAGAAGTTTGATAATTAGAGCCTTCCCTCAAGGTCTCCATAAGTCCAAGCATTCATTGAGGGGCATAACGACTTCGTCTCACCGCTTCCCAACCGAAGAAATCCTCAATCACTTCGGTGTACGCACCGAGCTCGTTTCCATCTTCCTCATCACCGATACATATGTCTGGACCCGCATATCGACCGGAGGCCACATCAACACCACTTCTGGAGGTCCACTCTGGTGATGAGGAATCATTCGCAGCTAGTGATATTCCTCTAAATCACGACTGGTTCAACAAATCTCTTTCTTCCTCAGATGGTTCCATGATGGAGTCGTTCATTTGGAGTGAAGGGAGTCACCACAATCGACCGGCGAGAGATGCAGGAAAAGTGTACCAATACAAAAAAAAAAAAACACTCTATTGCTACACTAGCTTTTGCCACACTCACAAAATAAGTGTGCTAATAGCTGAACGTGGCTAAAAATAAGTATATAACAACACATATTTTATTGTGTGACAAACAATAGTGTGACAAAAAAACTGTTTTTCTTGTCGGTGATGCTAGCAGAGAAAATCGCCAGAGCGGCGGATAGGTTTATGTACGTTAAATAAACTCTATTGTTAATAGCCCAATATTTAGGACACTGTTTTCATAATATGTTGTTGTGTCTATATTTGTATCATGGTATCAGAATCAAGCCCACACCTTATCTAGGTTCATCCTAGTCGGCATGAGAGGGCATAAGTTCATTATTTGTGTGACATTAAAGATTTGTTATTGTTTCGTTCACCTCTTCTTCATTTTTATTTATTTATTTATTTTTATTTTTTTTGGAAAACGAAAGGATAACACCACACACGTCCCAAACGGAGATCAAACCCTTGACTCCCCGTTAGGATAAACCTCACCTCATGTCGGATAATACTTTGCTACTTGCTTGGAAAGTTGAGCTAAGAACTTTGTACGGAGAGAGTATATCCAACTATTGTAAATATGGATATGGTACTAAGAAAAATGATTAGCTTGAGGGTAAGTTTTTGAAACCAGGTACATGGAATCAAGAGATTCCAAAAAACACGACGAATATTTAAATTTTTTTACTATAAAGAAATATCTTTTTGCCATTCACGGGACATATATATGGCACTTGGAGGATTCATGTGGTGAGACTACAGGCAAAGATGGGCGGCAATTAGCTGACTCACCCTGACACATTTATGTAGTTTCATTCATTTATTGCTCCAAAAATGAATTTGACTACTTTTATTCTTATTGTTATTTATCTTTTATTTTATGTCGGGTATGTTGTATATTGATATTGCTAGGGATGAACACCTAAATTAACGTGATTCGATCAACTGAATTTAAACTCAATAAAAGTCAGAAAAACACTTGCTCAGATATTAGGCTATCAGCAATATAGTTTTTCTTTCTTTTTGAGGGAACAATATAGTTTTTCTAAACTGATAAATTTCAACAGTGCATTTAAAACAAAAGACTAGATATATTTGTTTGGAAATAATTGTGTAGAGAGGAGATTTTGAGATGAACTGACGGATGAAACGATCAGAATTACACAATTTAAATACTAAATGAAACTGTGTAGTTTATATTAAACCACACGATGATACCAGACGTGTAGAAACACCACACAAATATTTCCCACGTCTGTTATACTTGAACCCAAAGACCAAATCAATACAGATAGTTTTTCTTTTGAAAAAAATTTACACTAACAGTTGAGGTGAGATTTTAGTCTCACAATATTTACTCCGTCACCTCCGTTTCAATTTATTTGAGGCAGTTGCCAAAATCACACATATTAATGATATGAATTAATGCATTAACTTTTATAATGAAATTACTAAAATATCTTTGGATATAATTAATGTGACATTCTTTTCTATATCACCTACCGTAATAAATAAGGGGTAAATCAAGTAAAACGCAATAAATGTTGTATTGAAAATTGTACTGCCCAATATAAAATAGAACAAAACATTTCACAACTGCATCTGTTATTTTGAAATGGAAGGAGTAACAAATACAATTATTTATGGACCTTTTATTTTTTAATAATATGTTTTTGTAATTTAACGTGACTAGTTGCATAGGCAGACTTGTGTGTTCTTCGAGGGGTCTATAGATCCCCTAAAATGATAAATATTGCATCACAAGAAATTTGTTGAAAAAAAAAATTATCCTGGGAAATCGCCGAAGTTTTTTTTTTTTTTTTTTTTTTCCTGATTCACCACTGATTATATATTTGTTTTCTGTGTTTTCTTTATGTTTTGAACGGTAAAAAATGAATAATATATCCTTGAAAAAAAAAGAGTATATGTGCTCGGACTCTCTCTTTTCTCTATCTAAATTGAAAATCTCTCTCTGCCTTGGTGCCTTATCGGAGATTTTAATCAGGTAATTAATCAAGAGGACAAACATGGTGGCAGAGTTGTCGGGGGAATCAATGTTGAAAGCCTTCGTAACTTTACACAACACTGTCAGTTGATCGAGATTGCATTTCAGGGGCCACAATTCACTTGGGAGGGTCCTATGTTCAAAGGCAGGAGGATTTTGGAACGCTTAGATCAAGGTTGGTGTTCGAGTGAATGGTTGGACCTCTTTCCCAATGCCTCTATAAATCACTAACAGAGAACGCATTCGGATCACTGTCCACTTCTCCTCTCGTTGATACCGAATACATGCCAGAATAAAAAAACTAGCTGGCCGTACTTCCAGCATGCTTGGTTGCAGCATACCAATTTTTCTGACTTTGTGGCATTGAATTGGCAGATAATAGATGGTGATATCTTGAAGAGGATTAATTGTTTCATGGAAGCTGCCATGATATGGAATAAAGAGGTATTTGGTAACATCTTTTACAGGAAGCAAAATATTTTAAATCGCATAGATGGCGTCTAAAGAGCTAATAGCAAGCGACCATCAAATTTTTTAATGAATGTTGAGAAAGAGTTACTTGAGGAATATAACCAACTGCTGGATCAGGAAGAGTCGTTTTGGCATCAAAAATCTCAACTGCAATGGTTCGTGGAAGGGGAAAGAAACACTAGGTATTACCATAAAGTTGCACAAATTAGAAAGCAACGCTCACGAATCCGCATGCTCAAGAGAAATGATGGAACTTGGACAGATGATGAAAGTGAAATAAAGCTTATTATTAACCAACAGTTTATGAATATCCATGCTAGTACCTCGGGTACTATTGACAGGGGGCAACCTTTAATGCTGCCCACTCTTGATGAATCGGAATTGCGTTTCTTGAATCGGGAAGTGTGTGAAAGCGAGATTGCAACGGCTGTTTTTGATATGGGATCGTACAAAGCTGCAGGTCCGGATGGTTTACCACCACTCTTCTATAAACGTTGTTGGGATATTGTGGGGGAATCAATTGTCCAGTTTGTTTCCATGGCCTTCCAGAGTGGGACTTTTCCTGCTCGCATGAACGAAATTGTTATCTCACTTATTCCCAAAAATGATCACCCAGAGGTCAGCTCTCATTTCCGGCCGATTGCCTTAGTAAATGTCATAATTAAAATAATTACCAAGATTTTAGGTAATCGCTTGAGTCTTGTCATTGAAAAACTTGTTGACAAGACTCAAGCAGCCTTTATTCCGGGTAGAGGAACAACGGAAAATATTATTCTAGCACAGGAAATCATGCATTACATGCGGCACAAGAAGGGGAAGCAGGGGGTGATGATGGTTAAGGTAGACCTAGAAAAAGCTTATGATCTTGTTGACTGGGGTTTCCTCCATCAGCTTCTTATATCATCTGGGTTCAATCAGAAGCTCTGTGAGCTTATTATGCACTGCATGACATCGGCTTCGGTGTCCCTATTGTGGAATGGGGAACGGCTGCCATCCTTCAAACCGAAACGTGGGCTAAGACAGGATGATCCGATTGCTCCGTACCTATTTGTTTTAGTGATGCAAATCTTGAGTCAAAAAATTGAAGCTGCGATAGCAGGGGGTCTTTGGAAGCCGATTAAACTCTCAAAAAATGGTCCACCGCTCTCTCACTTATTTTTTGCGGATGATATGCTTCTGTTTGGAGAAGCGAGTGAGGTCCAAGCGTTGGTAATGGATGCGGTTTTGGGAGACTTCTGTAACATTTCGGGTATGAAGATCAGTGTGACAAAATCACAATTCCAGACGTCGTCAAATGTCAGTCCTATTCAGCGAGAACTTATTCGCCAAGCACTTGAGATGCAACACACCTCCGACTTGGGGACTTACCTTGGGATGCCTCTTTTACAAGACAGACTAAAAGTTTCGACATTCTCATTTCTAGTGGATAAAATGAAACGGAAACTCGCTTCGTGGAAATCTCATACACTATCTCGTGCATGTAGAGCCATTCTGATGCAAACATCTCTAGCCTCACAACCTTTCTACGCCATGCAGACAATCAAATTACCGGCAACCATTATATCTCAGCTTGAGAAGATTTGCAGAGATTTTTATTGGGGAGATACGGAGGAAAAAAGGACAATGCATTACATTGCGTGGAGTAAACTATGTGCGCCAAAGGAAGCAGGTGGGCTTGGCTTTAAAATCTAACCGGGATGAATCGCGCTTTTTTGGCGAAGCTAGCCTGGCAGTATATGACGGATAAGTAAGCGTTGTGGGTTGATGCCCTCAAAGCTAAATACGGTGATATTCATCAGCCTTTAAAGCAAGGGAGCTCAATTATGTGGAGAAGTATTAAAAGTGGGGCAGGGATAATAGATGAGGGAGCTGATACTATCGATGGTGTTCTCACTTGGAGGGATAATGTGAAGGGGCAATATACATACATTCGGGCTACCATATTGGATTGCAACCGATGGCACAGCATAGTGCAAATCCTATCTGGAAGGAAATTTGGGACTTAAAGGGTCCAATTCGAGGTAATCAGTTTATTTGGTTATTGTGCCATGATGCATTACCGGTCACCACTCGACTATACCGATGCCAAGTGGTGGATTCGGATATTTGCGGGCTTTGTGGTAATGCTGAGGAGACATCCCTTCATGCACTTCGCGACTGTAGCTGGCCTAAAGCAATTTGGGAATTTTTTTTGGACCCTACTTGTACTAGAGATTTCTTTGCCGCGGAATCAACTAAGGACTGGGTTACTTTTTCGTTACATTCTGCACGTACTTCGCATGAGTCACAGAGATGTAAGTATGTTTGGAGGGAGATTGTCTATGGCATTTGGGACTGGCGCAACAAACGGCTTTGGGGAGGAGTGTAATCGCCCTCCGCCTCATATCTTCATCGCTCAGATGGTGGAACGGGCTCGAAATATTAGACTATCTTGGGGCCTAGAGGAACAGTGACTTGTATTGATTTTGTTTTTCGAACTTTTTGTAAATGCCTAGCATTTTTAGCTATTGAATAAAACAGATCATTTCATAAAATAAAAAAATAAAAAAAAATCTCTCTCTGCTTGCACCTTTCAGCAGCTTACCGATTTCCAGCACCGGCGACCGTTTATTCTGCCGTTTTTTCTTTCGTTTTTCTTCTTGTTTTCGGTTCTCCTTCTTGTTCTCTTAATCTTATTTCCTTTTTCTCTATTTCCTAGTTGCCACTGTTCTTTCCGGCGATCTTCTTTGGTTTCCTTGGTTGTTGTTCTCCTTAAGTCCACTGGACTTACTTGTGGTCGTGGGTGTTTGATCGGAGGTTGGTTGCTGGGGATGGTGTTGACCGGTAGTCTTGCGTGTCGGGGCTTTACTGATTGCAGATCTGGGCCCTTCCACACCCAGATCTGACGGTAGGTCTTCTCTTTGCCTCTGTTGCTTTAATCGGCGTTTATGGCTCAGATCTGTTTCTTGCTTGTTTTTCTTCACCGGCATTGGGTTGCTTATGGCAGATCCGTGTCTATGTAACGCCCCAGCACCCAGGCATGGTAGCGCTTAATGAGTCATAAATGGTCCGGAAAACTGCTTAGACCGTCGCCCTCGCTTGGTCTAAAAGGTCTAACCCCAGTTGACAAGACATTTTTGTCTCACATTTATATGGGGGTGAGCATTCTACTACTTTAACGATGTATGACTTTACATTCTCCCCCTTATAAGGGACAGACGTCCTCGCCAGGACGGCCAAGACTTGTCCCAGTTGACATGTCCCAGTTTCGTCCCTATCAGAGGTAACTAAAGGCCATCCTTACACCGTCTCTAACAAAAGGCAAACGCATAATTCCGTCGATAGTCACTCACGAATACGACGATTCAGAACACCCTCGCACCCGGGCCTGGTAGCGCTAAATGAGTCATAAATGATCCGGTCAACTGCTTAGACCATTGTCCTCGGTTGGTCTAAAAGGGCTAACCCGAGTTGACAAGACCTGTATGACTCACACTTATATGAGGGTGAGCATTCTAATACTTACCAATGTTGGACTTTACATCTATGAGTCATGAGTGTCGGTTCTAGTGTGTTTTGGTGCTAGTTGCTGGCGGTGGGAGGCTATATGGTATCGGCAATGGGCGGCGCTTCCGGTGGGTGATCGACATTTGCTACTTAGTCTCGCTAAGACTCCGGGCTCTTAGTTTGCAGCTACGGTGCTATTCTCCTTTGGAATTTGGATGTCACACTTCCGGGCTCTTCGTTTCTTATGGTGGTAGCGGTCAGTGGCGGTTGCTCCCGGCTGTGATTCCTCTTTGCTTTGGTTTCTCTCTGTCATAGATCGTTTGGCTAGTCTCTTGCTCTGTTGTTTTTCTTCTCTAGTTTGCTGTTTGCTTGTGTTTTTTCGGGTGAAGTGATCTGCTCCATGGGCTTCTTCGCCTTCTCTGTCAAGACTTCTTGTTGAGATCTTGTTCTTGATAAGCCGGTTGTATAATGTATTGGTTTTAGTCATGTTGTTTAGTTAGTATGTTTGTTAGTTTGTGTTGACCGGGAGGTGCTCCGGCGGTATCTGGTGGTGGTCCAGCATTGTCTTTGTATTTTGTGGCGTTAGTCCGGGTTTTAATAAAATCTTTCGTATTTTCGAAGAAAAAAAATCCTTATTTCTACTACTATTCTCCTTATAATACATGCACCAAAAACCTTTTCAAGCAAAAGGTATTCATAAAATAAGCATAAGTGAGCACAAAGAATTCGGTTTTAACGGCTTAGATCGCCGTCCTCGTTTGATCTAAAAGGTCTAATTCGGATTGATAGGACATTGTTTGTCTCACATTTATAATGAGGTAATGCTTTTCCCATGTTCTTAACGTGAGATATCACAAAACCTGCTAAAAAACCGGGATTACCTACGTCGGTTGTTGTAGAAAGAAATTAGTTCTTTTCCATTACAATAGTCAAAAAGGTTCTCACCTGTAGTGTACATAGCGGTGGCCTATATATACTAGTGAAATATACTCAAATGATCGATCAGATCAATTGAATTAAGATAACTTAATAGGTTCCTTGATGTAATACTAAAAACATTCTAGGTATGACTTAACCCTCTCAGTCTTCTACCTCCGTCCTCGTAGTATATATATTTCATTTTTCGAACAAACAATTCATGATATCATATGATTTTAACGGAGATGACTCATTATTTTCGTACAAAACCTAACATTTTGGGTTCCTTAATGTGCGAAACATGGCCGACGTGGACAAATCATAGATTCAAAGTACAAAGAAAGAGAGCTATGCAGAGGGCCGTTTTATGTGTGGGAACGTCAAATTTATATCCATTATAGATGTACACAGCATCCGACATCTTTTATAATGTATTTTTATTATCATTGATTACGGTGAGAACAATATCAATTTCAGATAATACATTCTAATTAATTTTGGGATCATCATATATTGTATACATGTTATGACACATTATATATAAATTGCATAAATCCCTTTCCGAAAAAGAATCATGATGTTTCCTATGATTATTTCCGTATCTTATTTGCATGCTGAACGTTTTTAGGCGGATATCTTCGTGGAAAATTGGAAACCAGACCATTTCCGGGTCTGGCAATATCATGTCCTGCATATATTTATGCAAATGATCTTTAGGATCCTTAGACCCATCATACGGATATACTTTTGGCATTTTGAACCCATCTGTCTTTGGGAACTGCTCTATATCTACTGTAAAGAGGGATGTGACATAAATATCCTTCCTTGATCTTTCTAGGAGCTGGTCCATCTCGGCTTAGGCAGCGCACAACCTTGGATAAATAGAGCTCCCTTCTCACTTCTCCAGTCGGCTGTTCTTTGTACCGGAAGTAGCAATCTCATGTCTTTCAGGTATCTTTGTTGCGTCTACTTCTTTTGAGGTTTCGGGTAGCACATGGCCCTTTCATTTCCTGACATATTTTACTAGTGATGCAAAAAGATTATGATTACTTCCCACCAATTGCTGGGCAATTTGGAGAATTGACCAAGAAATATCAGTTTGCTCCACTGCGTGTGCTTGTCTAGAAAGTTATTATTGCGTCCTACCCAGACTGTGCGTCCCTCCCAAGTGCATTATTGTCTCCTCCGTGTTGCACAGAGGGATCTTGGACGATTTAATCTTTATTTGCTTGATTGTTTTTGTTGCGAGTCATGTTTACGCTGTAGAATAAACACAAGAAAGTAGCAACCTCCTTCTAGCACCAATTGGCGTTGTCGGAATTTGTCGGGTATGAAATTGTTTTGATTCGAGTAATTGGACCTTAGAGTGATGATCCAACTAGCTTTTTAGATGTTTTTTTTAGAACGGGTCAGCAAAACACACAAAGTGTGAGAGGTCCCGGTGTTTGCCTCTGGGGGACACTCTGATGCTCAAGTCAGTATTTAATAAAGAAATTTCTATGAGACACTTATGTTTTGCATATAATGGACATACCTGAATAATGAGGATTAGAATATGTTGGTCCCTTGGAAAGGCTAACACAAGTTTATAAGGGGGGGGGGGGGGGGTGATAAACTTGTCACCAAAAACTTTTCCCAAACTGGAGAAGCCCCAGGAACTGAGTTTCTGTCAAACTCAAACTGATACTCAGCTCAGTTTTGTTCCTGTCCTGAAACTTGTGCGGAATTCAGCTAACTCAACTGAGTTTAAGTCAATGCTGACTTATATTTAGTCTTGTTAACTGGCAGCGGATAAAACTAGCCTTTAGTGCAATAGATGTGTCAATAAGAATCTAGATCTCCTATGTATCAGTTTTATGCTGATTTAGTGTCTGACGTTTGTTGAGTGAAATGATGAGATGATTATGCAACAAATAAAACAAACATAAATGCATAAAGTAAATCAACACAAGATTTGTTTATGGAAGTTCCGGGTGGTGTAATCCCGTACGTCTCCCCCTTCTCTGTGGTGTAGGAGGTATCACTAGAATCTTGAGATAAGCTGTTACAAAATCCTAGCACACTATGACAAATCCTTCACGACACCCTAGTTTTACTGTCTACACATAATGAAGAAAGGTATGATTGCTCCCTTCATTCTTCACACTGATCTTTCGAAGGTGAAATGACTCCTTCACCAGCTCACCACTATCACAACCACAGTCCGCAGACTGCACCAACAGCTGTGGCAACCAAGTTGCAACTGTATGAAGAAAGGTGGAATTGCTCTCTTCAAACTATGCACAACCAACCCTTTTTCACAAAGGTTAGGTTTAGAATTAATCAAGGATTAATTCAGTGAGCTGTCTGGTTCTTCTGGATCTAGCTTTGTAGCTCCAAGATGCCTTCTTTCCCCCTTAATGGGTTACTGGATCTTTCTTTGAAATCTTCAAGGCAATTATGTTGGCTTCCTCTTTTCTAGATATATATGATCTGATTTTCTGGATCTGGATCTTTGGATATGTGCTTGTAAAGATCTTTTTCTGATCCTTCTCTCTCACCTTCTTCAAGTGATTCTCTTGTGTATTTATAGGGGTGATGTAACGGTCACTAGCTCTTGTAGCCGTTACACTTGTCGTTTAGCCAACGTTCATATGTACGATCTTTGTCGTATTGTCAGTTTAAATTCAACAAGGCCTTGACTCAGTTTTCTACTCTTCTTCAAAACTGAGTACCTTGTATACTTGACATCTGACTTTAATTGACTAAGTCGAGTACACCATTCAGATCTCTTCTATTCTGGTAAGCGATAATCTTTGTCCTTAAGATTATTCGAGTTTTACATGATCTATAGTTCGGGCCAGTCACCACAGACTTGCTCGAATCGACTTATAGTCACGACTTAATCGACTTTCTTCTTGAGTTTGCCACCTCAGTTCTTGATCAGAATCGCGAGTCTGTGTCTCTCGATTCTTGATCTTTTTAGTCGAGTCTATGTCCTCGATTCTTGATCTTACATGAATCGAGTCAGTGTCCTCGATTCTTGATCTTACAGAACTCAGTTTCTTAGTTAACTCAGTTTACTTGTTGTGATTCAGCTGTTTGCATAGTTCCTATTCTATTACAATGCTTGTCTGAAACAACCTATACAAGGTTCAGACTCTAGATAGAACTTATACATTTTCTCTAGAACATTTCTTGCTTCTTCTTCCATTATGCACTATAACAGTTAGTTATGACTTCATCATCATGGGTTGTAAGTGATTTGTCTAATTTCATGACGAATCATCATCAAAACATAAATAATATTTCCAACAGAATCCTTTATATAATGTGTCTTCATGAGATGATGGTTATTGCACAATAATGTAGTGATCAAAGGCATTTACCACATATTGATGTAATGGAGCATAAGTCTCGGGATAGTAAAATTGAGAGATTTTCTGGTGCAACGGTTGTAGGAAGGTTGTACCAAGTGACGTACTGATACGCCGCGGCCAAACACGGTCAACCGGAACACTATTAGACTCACCGCAACTGTCTCTTCTTAGCCTCTGACCTCCATCGCCACCATCCTATTTAGAAGTAAGCCGATTGGGCCATCGAGCTCCCCGTGATCACATCCGCCTTTGGGATGGGGGCCGAACGCGCCATCCCAGTCCGCTATACCGGGCAACGCCCTCTACATATAGGTGAGCACGCTCCATACTTGGCATTTAGCAAAGATAGGACACTCTCAGTGGACATACGTCGGAGCGACCAGCGGTCCCTTCGGCCCGATCCTCCATAGCTGCATGTCTTCTTAATCACGCTTAATTATGTCTTATCACTGTTAGTCTAATCGCAATTAGAGCTTTGCCTATAAATAGAGACTTCATGTAATCATATAGATATACGCAATTCAATATAAGCAGATAAACACTACCAATTTGTCGACCACGTTCTTTCCTTTACCGCTTTGTGTTCGCCGACTGAGCACCGCCCATTATTCTTCTTTACCACCGTCGTTCCTGTTAAGAAATCTACGTGGGAGCGCAGCGGAATTCAAAAATTCGATTTCCTTTTACCCAAGATCGACTTCGTTTAAGCAATAAACAAATAAGCTAAAGACGGTGGTTACCTTGCTTGATCTAAAATATCGACGCTTTGATTTGTCTAAGAAGAGTAGTTCTGCATAGAGCCGCCCAAGTGTTCGGCCTCTACCGCTAGTCCACACGAACAGCCTGCCGGAATCCCATCATGGATTGCTATTGGAAAACTGCGGTTGCTAGACCGGTCTTTTACCCTTTCTCCAACTCTCTATAGGATGCTCTCTATTTTACACAAGAACTATTAGCTCTTGGAATTGTGATATACAAAAGAGTTTGATACCCACCTCTTATTTATAGTAGAAGTGGCGCCCCTACTTGGTGTGGAGGAGTAGAAAACATTTTTCCAATAAAATAAGGAAAATATAATTGAATGATTTATCTCATTTAATTTAATATCATATATTAAATGCTTCAACATATTGTCAATATCTTATATTGATTATATCTTTATCTTATATTATATTACCATAAATCAATTTACATATGTGGGCAAATCTATATATATTAATATCTAATATTAATAAATAATGCAATGTCAAGATTGACTAAATATAGTGATTCACGTGTATCAACATATACACAAAATTTGCGCCACATATATATATCCATATATATATTTAATTAGTCAACATGATTAATATAATACTATGATTAATTAATTTGTAAAATACATGTGTATCATATACACATAATAATTTCAACATACTTACATCATATGTATATTTAATTAATCAACATAATTAATATCTTGTATTATATTTATTCATAATAAATAAATACCACCATATTAATTTACCAGTATAACTTTTATAGTACGAGATAAACTTTTCTTATTTGGCTATCATCTATAACCACATTTTAATCCGGCTATATGTTCTTATGTGTGTGACCCGATAGGCTTCCGAATATGTTGGCCGTAGACACAAAGTGCAAATTACGAAAATGCCCTACATACCAAACGATCATGGGATAGCGTCTAGCAACACACCGTGACCCCCAATCATCGGAAGAGTCAAATGCAATGACTACTACCTATCATATGAAACAGTTACCGTGTAAGTTACAATCCTATCATTGTAATAATATCCATACAGTCGTTAGTCGAGTGTCAAAACATCAACGACCGTATCTTATAATATGGATATCATGCCCTCTCGAAGTAACTCATTTATTTCCACTTCGCAAAGATTCATGAGAGTAAGACATTCCTTATAAGAAGGCCCTTTCGGATATTCACCCCTACTGATAGGGTATGCGATTCCCATACGACCGAACATGTATACTCCGCATACTTCAGTATCACACACAATCACTACCGCATGATCGCCCCGTGGCTAGGGGAAACCTCAATAGTGTCAAAGCATGACAATCCACACCGTTATACCATGTAGACTCCGGTCCTAAGGATAATTACACAACCGTCACATAGTGTGATACTTATCCGTGTAAGTGGGTCAGTCTAACGTACGCATTCTCTACTACACGTCCACATACAGTCCAATTGTCTCTACACTTCGATAGACGAGATCTATCCCTGCCCTTAAAGACAGAAGACATCTAATACGTGCTAGCCTGTTCATACTATCAATGCCCTGTTTAATAGTACATCAGCCTAGAGACATTTAAGTATCAAACTTATTAAAGTGATTAGAGATCTCATCAACCATAATCGTCTATCATGGTTTCTCTATCACAGTTTCATACTAAGGACATTATCATATAACAATTCACAATTGGTTCTTTAAAAGAACAAATATATGACAACAGAAAAGCCATTTAATATATGTATAGACATAAAGAAATAGTAGAAATGACCCGAACCGGTCGGATCCGGTCCAACCCGATTGGGTTTAGGACACTATTTCAACAGTTCCACCATAAAAACCATCTTCTACGCCAAGATATCCACCTTCTAAACACCTACACCACCGTTGTAATATTCCTGACAATATCAGTTGGCTTCATTACCGGGAAAAAGAGTTATCAAAGTCATATTTAAAAACATTTCCGGTGACTTATGCTGCCACCTTCAAGCTTCAAAGTCAGTAAAAGCTTGGATTCTTGGGTTGTACAGCCTAAAGATCATAACTTTCATCGCTGTTACAGCGTCTCGAGTGAAAAGTTTCTTGATTTTATGGATCACAGCCCGTTCTTTAGAGCGAGCTCATCAAATAAGAAGAAGAATCACCACCGGTAGCTTCACACAGTTTGGAGTAGGGTCATCACCACCTTTGGATCAGCGCATGCATGCTCTCAGATTCAGTTTTATAAGTGTTGTGCCTGTTGGTTAATTTGAAGACAGATTAGCTAAACTTTCCGCCGGATAATGGGTAAGCCTGCGTTTGTTACCAGCAATTTGCCTAGATAGCATATTCTGCAATTTTCCTTTCAAATCAAAAGGCTGGAGGGAAAGTAATAGTGCCCGAGACACCGAACAAAGGGCCAAATCAGGACCCTCCATGAGGCACAACGTCACATCAGAGTACACGTAGTAAAGGGTAACGCACCGCCAGGAGAAGCGGCGGGATTGATAACGTCCACGACATGCGGGGCGTGTTAAATGAAAAGGCAAAGACTCATGAGCTAGAGGACGCGGCCATTAAGAGGGGCCGTGGTAAGCACACCGAAGATCCTCCTCGGTAAAACTTGGATCAGGGAGCGAGTACAACTCCAGGGCCAAGCTCTTACACACTGGTGATGAAGTCCCACATGGAATATGTAGAGGATATGCGGGTCTACAACTTAAACCTCATTGCGGGGGGCCTTCCTCCACAACCAATTAGTAAATTCTCCCCGCCTATGCTAGCTCCGATTGAGGTACAACCAACTCAAAACCCGATCAAGGCTAATCGACCCCATCGCACAGAGGTAGAACAGAGCAGTCATGCAACTTCAGTCCTTAAAAAAAGCAGAAGATCAACACTCCAATGCCACGGGCCTATGGATAACATTCACGATGCAGCCCCTGCGCGTAGTTATCCAAAGCGGGCCGAGAATACCCGACATGTACGACCGCAGATAGAGGTGATCGACGACTCGGACTATACAGAGAGTGTAATCAAGTCAACTCCTCCCCCGGAAATGGAGGATGAGCTTAAACTAATGAAAAAGAAAATTGCGGATCCAGAGAAATGAAAAGCAGTGTTCCAGGAAACACCTACTTGGGGAACGCGTGTTCTACACGAGAGCATACTGAAGGCGGCCCCAACAGGAGAGATACACTACACAACAACAACATATTACAATGGGACCACAGATCCCCTCGACTGGTGGTCAGCTGATTGAGCTACGATTCACCCTTACAAAAACAATTTAGACTCGAAACCGTGGGCAAACTAACTCTCTAACCGGCAGTGTACCGGGTCGATTGCTAGAATAGCTACAGGAGTACAAGGTCAAACCTAAGGGAAAAGTGTTTGTGAATACCAAAGCAAACGTGTTACTTAGTCTAGGTGATCGGCGTTTTTAAAGTGCTTGTTTACTACAACGACACTAAAGTGATCCTTACTAACGAGTTTAAAGATAAGAAAGAAAGGGAGAAGATTAAACTACTAGGTTTTAAAGATAGATTAAGGGACATAGCCGAACCATGATCAAAATAGCTAGTTTCAACCCCAAGGATAGATAAAACCGGGAGTGTGTATAATAACAAACGAACTCTCGCATTCAATTTCACGGGTGCAAACTCTTAATCCTGGTGCTAAGGTCTGAACAACTCTCTCCTAACACCTTATGCCAAGTTAACTACCCTTCCCTAAAGAAGATTCACTAACAAGACATGTTTTGCACTAGAGCCGCTTAAACGTTAAAACGAGTAACCTTACTTTGGGCTCGGGCTTAACAACTAAACCGAGTCTACGCCGTGATCTTAGAACCCCTTTTCCCACATCCTTCTATCTGAACAACTCTTCAGAGTGATGTGTGTGATTTTGACCTAGGTGATCAATCTAGCCCAAATCTGTTATAACAAGTTCTAAGACATGGAACATGCAAGAAACAACAATAAAAAGCACTACCCACTCCCAATTTCATCACCCAAAGGGCGATTTCACCAAATTTCACATGATTCGACTATGAAAAGGTATTAGCTACTCATTATACTAGTTAAAACGTGGAAGAAACAGTAAATTAAATACATCACAAGTGAAAGAAAGAGGACATATACCATTAATTTGCAGAAATTCGAAATTTAGATCCAAAAGTACAAAATAGAAAAATAATTAAAAGATGGTCTCTTAGTCTTTGGAGTAGAAATCTGAGCTACGAAATGGAAAGACTAAGCTAAAATAGTGTTGATTTAAGCTAAGAGAAAGTATTTTAAGCTATTACAAAAATCGAGTTAAGAAATGGGTAGGGTTTTGCTAAGAAAAATAGTTATTATTTAAGAAATAGTCTAAGGGGGGTATTTATAGGTGGGGAAGAAATCTGCAAGAAAAAGGGTCCAAACGCATGTTTGGAGGCTGAGACTGGCGTTTAACTTCTTCAAACGTGCGTTTCACTTAGTGCAAACGCGCGTTTTGCTTCATTTCTAGGCAGGGACTTGACTGATCTTCATCTAGAACGCGCGTTTAAGGGGGTTCAAACGCGCGTTTGGTGGACTTGGAACGCGCGTTTAGGATGTTCAAACGTGCGTTTGTAAGACTGGAACGCGCGTTTAGGAGAAATTTGAGATGCACGTTTAGAAGGCTTGGATTCTGATCAAGTTGTGGCTCTTTAAACGCACGTTTGGGGGGTTCAAACGCGCGTTTGAACCCCTTTTTCTCCAAATCTTCAACTTTTCTCCCTTTTCGACCTCTTCTCTTGCCTTGATCATGCTTTTCACCATAAATCATCGCCTTCCGGGTCCTTGAGACACTAATACCCTACAACATCGTACATGACCAAAAACATCCAAACAATTCCGGAGGGTAAAAGTGCTCGGGAATGGGGTTAATATCAACAGAAAAGGGGTAGTAATCCATCAAAGTAACGGATTCACTCTCCGTGCCATAAGCTCACGATATCATCCTGAAAACGGTCTAAATCACCCAAAAATGTGCTGAAAATGTGGTAAAGGAGGGGCGGGGGCGGTAAACAATGCACCGGAGTCATGTAAAGTTGACTCCCATCAACCACGCCACACTTAGCCTTTGCTCGCCCTCGAGTAAACTAGGCATTTTTAAAATAAACCAAGGGATTCAACGTTGTGATGTTGGTGCTACTATCCACACCTTCGAGGTAACCACAAAGTAGAAAACACGAACATATACACACCGGTTATAACATTATCAAGAAAATGGAGTGTGTGTGGTGCCAAGCTAAAGCCAAGTGCTCAAAATGATTGTCGGGGCTTGAATCCCGACCAAAAGTCTACCAACCGTCTCATACCAACCACCCTCTCCACTAATCAAGGTCACTAAGTTTGGACACAATCGGGTAGGACTTGAAAGGTTATAACGTTAGGCTAGGGTAATTCCGGTTAATCAAAAAGGATATTTGGGAATTGGAGAAAAAGAAGTACGAGTGAACCTAATCAACAAGTGTACCACTTCATCTCTATCTAACAAACAATCCAACCCCTTTTTGATTAATTTAAGTACATTGGGAACCATAGAACACTAACATGCCCGAACTCATTGCCTAATTCAACTATGTTTCAAGTTTCATGAGGCGAGGTCGAGTATATTAGCACATATGTCACTATCCCAACCCCAACATCATAAAGATAACTTTTGAGCTCATCACTTTGATTCAAACCCTTTATTTCTATATACTCCAAGTTTTTATTCCTTGAGAACTTTCTAATTTATTTTGAACTTGGTTGATCTCTTTTTTTTTTTCTTTTTTTTTTCGAGAAGAAATTTCACAGATTTTTCTTTTCTTCTTGGGCCAAACCCAAACACTAGGCCCAAATGAGCTCCTCCTCTCCTTATAGCTCAAAACCAGGAAAACACCAACCCATCAAAACATCATTTCCCCCACCCCACACTTGCCTTAGCAAGTGTTTCCTAACAAAAGACTAAGTCCACTCGTAGGGTATAAATAAAGAAAATGTGACCATAATTAAGGCTCAAGGTAGGTTTCTGACTAAGTAACAAACGGCTATAAAACGAATGGTGGTCAGACCATTCTATCAAGGCTGAGAGGGGCTACGAAGGTCTAACATTTCGGGATAAGGCTTATTTGGCTTTGGTTGGTCAAAGAGACGCCAGGACCGTCATCCCATATCCTACTTAGGTGAACCTTTCTATTTCGCCTCGAGACTAGTGGTATGTGAGGTGGTAGCAATCAAATTGTGCACAAGGTGTAGCTTACGTGAGATTAATTAACTCCATTATATTAAACCGCAGTGTACACGTTTGGGGCCCTACTAAGGCGATCACCACTCGAATGTGAAAATAACACAAACAACACGGTGTTGAACACCCTTGAAATTTTTTAAAAATTACCCAAAAATCGACTCGAGCCCGGTCATAGGCTAGGCATACCACATATCACGCACATTTAACAACAAAACCAAGAAACGGATAAGTCTCCCACCCCACACTTAAACGTAACATTGTCCTCAGTGTGTGAGAGATAAAAAAGAGTAAAAGACTTAGCCGTTTGACCAAAACCCGGCAGGAAGGCGCAATCGTGACTCGAAACTCGTGACAACCTCGTATAAATCCATCCCGAAACCTAAAGCAAGATCAACAGAAACAAAGAAAGCGCATGCACGGGACTGAATCCGCATGCTAGAAAGCAAGCAATAGGGTAAGCGGGTGCGTAAAATAATGAGGTCATGCCACAGTACAGGATCAATGCATAAAGAGGGGCATACGGGGATATGCAATGGACGGATAGAAAGAATCAATAAAAACAGAACATCCATTCATCAGAGAAAACCCATAGAAATAAAATCCCCATCATCCCAAAGTAACAATCCATGAAAAGGAAAACATACACGGTCAAGCAGGCCTCAGGGGCTCAAAAAATAAGTGCGCGTGCACGCATAGTGAAGTGTATCAATAGAATAATGAAATAATGTCAAAAGTAGCTGAAGCAAACTAGCAAAAGAAATGTAAGCATAAATGAAATGCATGAAAAACGGCTAGTCTGCCCCAGTGCCTTGTCCGTCAGGAGTAGGTGTGGTAGAAGCTGGTGCAGCCACATAAGCTGCACTCTCCGGCTGTGTAGAACCTGCAGCACTTGTCCTCTCTGACTCTGTCTCAGCCCCCGCTGTCCCGATCAACTCATCTAAAGAAATGTCATCAAACCCCTCCTCAGGCTCACCAACTATCAAGTCCTCTGAGACCCTCTGAAAGTCCGCCTCAATCTCTGAGGTATACTTTGGAATCTTTGAAACATCCAACTCAAAAAGGAGGAAGATCAACTGTCTGCCCGAGCGAATACCCCGATTCTAAACAATTCCATTCAGAGTCGGTTTGCAAACTATCCATCCAAAGTCCATTGTTTATGAGCATTGAGAAGTCCCTGCCGCTCACTAAGCCACGGCCCCCCGGTTGTCAGTGTGGAAGGTGGAGGTGGAGGTGTGGGTGTGGTGGAAGGTCCAGTAGTGAATAGAGGAGGTGGGGTATTGTGGTGGTGGTGGAGGTGATGACAGGTGGAGGCATAGGGAGTGTGGTGGAAGTAGTTGAGGTGGTGGGGCGAAGGACTGTGTGAATAGGGCGTGGGGTGGGCCTAGGAGGCTTTGGAGCGGTGCGGGCGTTGAACGGCTTAGGTACCACGGGCTGATTCTTCTTCCTCAAGATCTGATCGTCGGGATATTCCTTAACCGGTGCTCCCTTGCATAAGGCATAAATGAGGTAAGGGCACATGAGCATACGGCTTTTGACCTTTTGATTCTCCCTGAATTCCTCGAAAATAGTTTTCCAAACATCTACCTTGAGGTCATAATGTGTGGAAATGCGTAATGTTGTCCTTCGGAAGTAGACGATTCTGGGAAAACTTAGCTTTTACATTCCACTCATCAGGCCAAGTAGTCGTCACCAACTGACTTCATGCACTACCCCATTTAGATATCCACTGTAAATCCGGGTTGATGTCCTTCCTCATCTTCCCTAACGGATCCTCAGTATTCCCCCAATGCTGTCTCTCAGCAAACCAACCAATGTAATCCTGGCCCTCGAAAGCTGGTATCCGGTAGTAATCATTTATTGCCTTGATAGACCACGAGACATTGACTCCTCTCACCTTTATGAACCCCGACTCCAGATTGGCGACACTAAAATTCGCATACCATTCCCGAACTAGTGTGAGATTGAGGTTCCCCTCCGGTTCATAAATCAGATTATTCCAACCTCTCTTCCTCAAGTCATCTATGAAGGTGCTAGGAACAACCTTGAGATCTAACCCCCTCTCGAAACATATGTTCTTCATAGCGATATACTCGTTGTAGTTGGTCAAGGCCACCGGAGAATTAAAACACTGCTCAAAGGGTACAGGGTCGTGAGGAGGAGGGTCTAGTGGAGGATCTTGCTCGGGGGTACTTTGTGGTGGAGTATTTTGTGGAGGGAGTGAAACAGGTGTTGTTGCAGTTTTGGCTCGCATCCGTGCTAAGGGTACAGTCTCACTCTCAAGGTCTGTTGCCTCCTCACTCTCACTACTTGAATTCCTCCCCTCACTATCCGGCTCAAAGTCCTCGTCCGAAGTCTCATCCCGTAACTGTCCGAAAGGCTTAAGGCTCTAGGGTTCCAACTCTTGGCATGGCCCGTATCACCAATCCGGATACCACCCTTTGGTATTCGGGGGTAAACTAGGGTTTTCTGCTTCTTGGGCATGTGTTTTGCTACCGGTTGTTTCCCTTTTCCCTTACCCTCAGTTTCTTTCCGCTTGGTTTCTCTTATTACCTCTACACTCACCAAAACACCACCAATCAACCGAATCAAACAATCAAAACCAACCCGGTTAACGTCCAACCGGGATTTCAAAACAAACCAACCCAAACAATGAATCACCCCACGAAAGCCACACCATTCAACGTCAACAATAAGACAAGCAAAACAAAACAAACACATGATACATAATCAATAACAGTCAATAAAAGGGATATGGGCGTTAAACCAAAAAGGCTAAAAACTAACCCTAACCGAAACTTAGATGTAAAACCAAAATGTACCTGTACTATGCTTAAACGAGATGAGATGAACAATTTAGAGCGAAGCACGAGTCCCGAAACGTCGATGGAGGCCCAAATCGACCTAGGCAAAAAGTTGCCTAAAGTGAAGATCGATTCGAGGAAACGGGTGATTTGTTGTTGGAATGGATTGACAGAATCAAGAGAAGGGGTTGAGAGGTGTTGTTTGGAGTTTGAATCACTGAAAACGGAGTAATATTGAGTGATTTGCGATCAAAGGGGTGGGGAGAGGCTGCTGGTCATGGTTAGGGTTTGAAGAAGGATTCTGAACGCCGGTTTGAAAAATATAGGGGTATATGAAGGAGACGACCCTAAACGCGCATTTGGAAAGGGTGAAACGTGCGTTTCGCATGTCCAAACGCACGTTTAAAGTCTGAAACGCGCGTTTGAAAAGGAAATTTACGAACAGAGAGTTGATGCCTGAAACACGCGTTTGAGATGGTTCCAAACGCGCGTTTGGAAAGGGACAAGCCTAAACGCACGTTTGACCTGGGCTAAATGGGCGTTTGAAAACCTGGAACAATGCTAACTCAAGATTGTCACCCCACACTTGATTCTTACCACCCCTAGACCACTAGAAACACCAACTCACTCAACAAAAACTACGAAATAGTGGGTTGCCTCCACCAAGCGCCTTTGTTTTACGTCGTTGGCTCGACAAGATGGATTATACGGTGCCAACTTTTTCCATTTATACTGTTGGCACAAGGCGAGAAAGGGTAGAAAGAGAGATGAAAGGATGGATTGAAGATTATACGGGTCAAGGTTTAGAGTGCATGACAAGACTTACACGATTCATCACACGGTATGGGGTCTTCAAGGCTCACTATTTCTAGTGCTTCGTTGTAAGGCAACCTCTCATACCTTTTCAATCCTAAGCCATTGGTGGTGAACGTGCCAATTTTAGGATGGGTAATTTCAATAGCACCGGACGGATAGACTTTCGACCCCACGTAAGGACCGGACCACCTAGACTTCAACTTCCCTTGGAAAAGATGCAAACGAGTATTGTAGAATAAGACTTCGTCACCCTTATTGAAAACACGAGGTTTGATCAACTTATCATGGAGTAACTTAGTCTTTTCTTTATACTTGGTCGAAAGATCGTAAGCACAAAGGCGAAGCTCATCTAATACATTCAATTGGGCCATACGCTTCTCACCAACTAAGGTGTCATCGAGGTTTAGCATTTTGATAGCCCAATAAGCCTTATGTTCGATTTCTACGGGAAGATGACAATATTTACCATAGACTATCATATATGGTGACATGCCTAGGGGTGTCTTAAAGGCTATCCTATGGGCCCATAGAGCATCATCTAACTTTAAAGACCAACTCTTGACATTCATGTCTACCGTCCTCTCCAAAATACGCTTAATACCCTTATTCGTGACTTCAACTTGACCACTCGTTTTGGGATGGTAAGCGGTGCCTAGCTTGTGTTTCACCCCATACTTCACTAGGAGTTTGTCAAACGGTTTATTAGTAAAATGGCTTCCATTATCACTAATTATAGCCCGAGGTACCCCAAACCGACAAAATATGTTTCTTTTAAGAAAACGGATAACAACATTCCTGTCATTGGTGGGTGAGGCTAAGGCCTCAACCCATTTGGACACATAATCACAAGTGATTAGGATATACTTGTGTGGAAATATTACTCAGCAGACTCAGCCTGCTGAGGCTTCAGCAGGGTGCTCAGCAGATTCCTGAGCCTTAGAATTTCGTGCATAATATTTTTGTACACTTTATTTAATTATAAAAGACATATTAATTGTGATACATATAAACAATTAATATGTCAAACTCTAGTTTACTTTATGTCATAGACACAATTAATATGTCATAGACATAGCTTTTACTTTTACTTTTGCATGCTTGCCGCCCACATCTACATACTCAAGTGGCCGCCAAGCTAGTGCTAGTCTCTCTCAATTGTATCTATTTATACACCTCTCATATCAATGAATAAACTAAGTTGAAGTTTACTCTTGTGTTTATCACATTCTCAAACTCTCTTCATGGTAGCAGAGCCTTCTTGAGTTCTAAAAATCATTTGCAAAACTCGGTTCTTTTTCGGAAAAATGTCAACATTATCGATGTTTCATCTTCTTGATAGACTCACATTTGCCTCGCAGATGGGATAATCGAACACTCTTTCTTTACAAATCATAAACTTGATGGTAACAATTACTTGTTATGGTCAAGGTCTATGAAAATGTATATCTCCGGCCAGGGCAAGATGGGATATCCGTCAGTTTCAAACTGCCCCTCATTTGGCCGACCCCAAGTTTGAAGCATGGGACACAGAAAATAACCAAGTCATGACCATCCTCACGAGGGTCATGACAAAAGAGATCGTGAGAACTTCATGATGATGTATGACATCGCTAAGGAAATGCAGGACAATGCCAGAGACCTTTACTCAAAAAGGACAATACATCCAAGTCTATGAACTCAAGCTCAGATTCAAAATTGCGAGACAAGGGGATATGTCGTAACTCAATACTTTAATCAACTATCTAAGGCATGGCAACACCTAGATATGTTGGAAACTCACCCTGGAATGATGTTAAAGATCTTTGCACTCTTTAAAGACATCATCGAGAAGAAGAGAGTATTCAAATTCCTTCTTGGATGAATCCTACTCTTGATGATGTCGAGGTAGAATTCTTGCTACTAAACCTCTTCCAAATCTCAAATCCATGTTTCTTTGAGGTCAAACATGAGGAAAGCAGGAGGAAAGTGATCTTTCTTTGAACCCCCTGGCCGACAACCCTACCGAAAGTGCCACCTGGCTGATCGTCGGGAACCTCATTGAGGCTAATGAGGCTACACAGAAGCCTTCTTGATAAAGCGGGAAGGCGTTTCGTGACCCACCGCAAACGCACTAATCACACCAAGGACACTTCTTTGGAAGCTACATGGCAAGCCTAACTCCTCCAAGACCTCCGGACACTCGCCAAGGAAAGTCGAGGCGGCACACATAAGTGAGGAAGAAGATGACAACAGTTGAATGCTCGACTTGTCGCATTCAAAGCCTTTCTAACTCAACAAAAGGAGGTAGTCACTCTACCGACATAGCCTCTCATGCCAAAGAGAGTAAATTCTACTCATCTCTTAATAATGAAACCTGGATTGTTGACTCTGGGGCCTCTTCCCATATGATCTGGTAATAAAAATCTCATTACTCAACTTAAGCCATGTCCCCAAATTCACAATATTAAGGCTCATTGATGGATCTATCTCTAGTGCAAAAGGTTTTGGTCGGTGCGACTTACTAATAAGATATGCTGCGAGAATGTCCTATTTGTTCCAAAATTAGATTGCAATCTCATATCTGTCAATAAACTTACTAAAGATTTGAAGCTGATTGTTGTTTTTAATGAGAATCGAGTGCACATTCCAGGATCATTCCTCCAAGGCGTTGATTGGGACTGCTAAACCTTGCTCAGTGCATTTGTGTGGTCAACCCATTGAAGAAGATGTAAGATCAAGACCGAATCGCGCCTCAAGACTGCACTCAAAACCTAGACAATATCATGTTATGGCATTATAGACTAGGACATCCCGATTTTAGTTATTTAAAGTCTATAGATCCTGAATTGTTTAAAGGTTGTAATTTGAATGATCTTCAATGTGATATTTGTCGGTTTGCTAAACTCACCAAATCTGTGTATGCAAAATTACCTTACTTACCATCCACACCATTCACCTTAATTCACAAAGTGACGTATGGGGACCCTCAAGAGTAAAAAGCATAACAGAAAGAGGTGGTTTGTTACCTTCATAGATGACCACACGAGAACCACTTGGTTATTTTTAATGAAGGATAAGTCGAAGTTGGACCCATCTTTCAAGAATTTTACAACATGGTCTCCACTCAGTTTGACACTAAGATCAAAATCTTGAAGACCGACAATGCTCTTGAATATTATGAGTCTCATCTCGGTAATTTCTTGATGGATAAAGGGATTGTCCATATCAAGAGTTGTGTTGAAACCCCCAAACCAAAATGGGGTTCTTTGAGAGAAAAAACAGCATCTGCTTGAAATGGCTAGGTCTATTATGTTTACCACAAATGTTCCAAAATATATGTGGGGTGAAGCCATATTGACTTCCACATACTTAATCAGCAGACTTCCCAAACAGGTACTAGGCTTCAAAACTCCTATCAAAACCCTACTGGACACACACTCCCGCCCCCCCATCTTATTTCCCGATTACCTCCAAAAATCTTTGGTTGTCTTGTGTTTGTCTATATCCATGCCCAACATAGAGGCAAACTTGATCCCAAAGCTCACAAGTGCATATTCCTAGGATATGCAAAGGACGAGAAAGGTTACAAGTGCTACTCTCCTTCGAAAAAAGATTTTACAATTCTATGGATGTAAAATTTTTGAAAGGACTCACTACTACTGACAAGTCCCTTTGAGGCGATCAACGATGGAAATCGATAGAAATTGACCTAAACCCCTTCCTTCAAGAGACTCTTAATCCTCAAGACACCCTCTGATCCTCAAAGAGATGAACCCCAGTACCTCACCGACTCACAAGAGCCTCATCGATCCCAAAGACCCAACCGACTCAGAGCCTGCCGACCTCGAGCCAGCCGACACTCAAAGCAATCTGCGAGATCCTCGGCAGATCATCGACATTGATGAGACCTATTGCTCTAAGGAAAGGAAAAGATCATGCACTCGATCATTCTATTCATACTTATTTATCTTATGATCGCTTGTCTCTGTCTTTGCCATGTTTACACAGGACTGGATTCTCACTCTATCCCTAGAAATATTCGAGAGGCCCTTCAAAATGATAAGTGGAAGGTTCTTTGTTAAAACTGAGATGATTGCTCTCTGGATAATCATACTTGGGACCTCACAACTCTTCCCAAAGGCAAGAAGACAGTTTAGCTGCAGATGGTTATTCACTATTAAATACAATGTCGATGGTACAATTGACAAGTACAAAGCCGATTGGTAGCAAGGGATTCACTCAAACTTATGGTATTGACTATAAGGAAACTTTTGCACCGAGAGCAAAACTCAACACTTGTCAGTGGTTCGCTCTCTCTAGCTGTCCAAGCTGGGTGGCCTCTACACCAATTGGATATCAAAAATGCTTTTCTCAATGGTGATCTCACCGAGGAAGTCTATATGAATGTACCTCTGGTTTTGTCAATCCCCACACTCGGGGCAAGGTATGCAAACTCGGAAATCTCTATATGGTCTCAAGCAATCCCCAAGAGCCTGGTTTGGAAAACTCACTCTCGTGGTTAAAGGCTGGATATCATCAATGCAACTCGATCACACCATGTTTGTCAAGACAACCAACCAGGAGGAGGTCCATTCTAATTGTATATGTGGATGATATCATCCTTCTTGGGAAGACTCTCATGAAATCCGTAACTTGAAGACTCTCTTGGCAAAGGTGTTCCAAGTTAAAGATCCGGGCTACCTCAAGTACTTTCTTGGTATGGAAGTAGCTAGAAACACCAATGGCATTTCGATCTCCCAAAGGAAGTATGTCTGGACCTCATTGAAGGAAACCGGCATCTTTGGGATGCAAACTCGTCAGATCTCCAGAGAGACCCAGTCATATACTTCATTGCATGGTGACATTCTTCGTCAGGAAAGAACAATATCAAAGGCTTGTAGGCAAACTCATATACCTTTCTCACACAAGACCCGATATTGCATATGGGTCGGGCCGTCGAGTCAATTCATGCATTGCCCTCTTGAGCAACATTGGGATGCAAGTGAATAGGATATCGAGGTATTTAAAATCCACTCCTGGCCAAGGCCTCGCACTTCACCAAGTCTCCGATAGATCAATCAAGCGTCTACACCGATGTTGATTGGGTTTGGATGTCACATTGACAGGAGGTCTACCACAGGCTATTGCTCATATATATGGGGAACCTGGTTACTTGGAGGAGCAAGAAACAACCTCATCGTGTCAAGAAGCGATCTTTGAAAGTTTGAACTAAGGGCACTTGTACTTGGCATTTGTGAAGCTCTATGGCTAAAAAGTGGTACCGATCGAACTTCAAAGAATCAGATCAAGAACCTATCACACTCTGTTGTGATAATAATTCACCTTATGCATGGCGGAAGATCCAGTCCATCATGATAAAACCAAGCATGTGGACATTGTGATTACTTTACGAAGGAGAAGATTGATGCCAAGATTATTCAACTCCAAGATGTTCCTCAAAGCAGATCGAATCGTCGATATTCTTACCAAGGCTATTCCACCTCTTATGTTCGGTGAGACTAAGTAGCAAACTTGGTCGCATCAACATATCTGACCAGATTTGAGGGGGTGTGGAAATATTACTCAAGAGACTCACTCATTGAGGCTTGAAGCAGGTGCTCAGCAGATTCTCGAGCCTTAGAATTTCGTGCATAATATTTTTGTACACTTTATTTAATTATAAAAGACATATTAATTGTGATACATATAAACAATTAATATGTCAAACTCTAGTTTACTTTATGTCATAGACACAATTAATATGTCATAGACATAGCTTTTACTTTTACTTTTGCATGCTTGCCGCCCACATCTACATACTCAAGTGGCCGCCCAAGCTAGTGCTAGTCTCTCTCAATTGTATCTATTTATACATCTCTCATATCAATGAATAAACTAAGTTGAAGTTTACTCTTGTGTTTATCACATTCTCAAACTCTCTTCAACTTGTTACCACACGAAGAGGGATAGGGGCCCATAAAGTCAATGCCCAACACGTAAAAAATCTCACAAACAATGATTGGCTTTTGAGGCATCTCACTCCTCCTAGATATACGCTCGGACCTTTGACAAGCGTCACAAGATTTCACATAAGAATGTGCATCTCGGAATAGAGTGGGCCAATATAGCCCACTTTGTAACACTTTCAAAGCGGTCCTTTGCCCCGAAAAGTGGCCCCCAGCCTCTTTATCATGGCAAAACGAAAGCACACTCAAAATCTCACTCTTCGGGATGCATCTCCTCAAGATGCCATCCGAGCACAACCTATATAAGCAAGGATCCTCCCAAACATACTTACCAACCTCACTAAGGAATTTACGCCTTTGATTTGAGTCAAGGTCGGGATCTATAAAACCGCACTCGTGGTAGTTGACAAAAGGTGCGAACCAAGGGCTACCTTCTTTACCAACTTTCAGAAAGTTACCTTTCTTAACCGGAAGAAGGGTGTCTATTGCACAAAGTTTCTCATGCGGGAAAGAATCATTTATCTCCCTTTGTGCCTTAACCAACTCCTCACTAAGCTCCATGCGGCTCAAATGGTCTGCTACGACATTCTCACACCCTTTTCTAGCACGGATTTCAAGATCAAACTCTTGCAAGATCAAATCCACCTCAAGAGGCGGGGCTTGGCATCTTGCTTGGCAAAGAGATAACGCAAAGCGGCATGATCCTTGTGCACAACTACACGAGAACCTACGAGATGAGACCGAAACTTATCAAACGCAAAGATGACCGCTAGAAGCTCTTTTTTCAGTGGTGGTGTAGTTTTGTTGGGCCGGATTCAAGGTGTGACTAGCATAGGCAATCGGCTTGAAAATTTTATCGATCTTTTGACCGAGGACCGCACCAACCGCGGTGTCACTCGCATCGCACATTAGCTCAAATTCTTGATCCCACTTCGGGGCAACTAAGATAGGAGCGGATACAAGCAATTGCTTGAGCAAGAAGAATGCCTCAACGCAAGCTTGGTCGAAATCAAACGGGGCATCTTTTCCAAGAAGAAGGGTAAGAGGATGGGCTATTTTTGAGAAATCTTTGATGAACCTACGCTAGCACCCCACATGGCCTAGAAAACCCCTAAGAGTCTTTAGGTTAGTAGGCATAGAAAGCTTAGCTATCGCTTCAACCTTAGCCTTATCAACTTCTATACCCTTACTAGATATCTTATGCCCTAAGACTATCCCTTCCGTGACCATCAAGTGAAACTTCTCCCAATTTAGCACCAAATTTGTCTCTTCACATCTACTCAACATCTTTTCTAGATTATCTAGACAATCCTCAAAGGAATCACCAAATACGCTAAAATCATCCATAAAGACTTCTAAGAATCTCTCAATCATATCCGCAAATATGGAAACCATGCACCGTTGGAATGTCGCAGGTGCATTACACAACCCGAACGGCATTCTACGGAAGGCAAAGGTACCATAAGGACAAGTGTAGGTAGTCTTTTCTTGGTCCCCTAAGGCCACATGTATATGGTAATATCCACTAAACCCATCAAGAAAACAATAATAAGCATGACCACTCAACCTTTCTAACATTTGATCAATAAAAGGGAGGGGGAAATGATCTTTATGGGTTTGGTCATTCAATTTACGATAATCAATACAAATTCTATGACCACTTACCAAACGCATAGGCACCGCCTCACCTTTGTCATTGATTTCAGCGGTCATGTCCCCCTTCTTTGGTACCACTTGAGTGGGGCTCACCCACTTGCTATCCGAGATGGCATAAATGATCCCAAGCTTTAGCATTGTTACCACATCCTTCCTCACGACCTCTTGGAGGTGTGGATTGAGCCTTCTTTGAGGTTGCCTCACCGGCTTCGCTCCATCTTCTAGAATAATCTTGTGCTGACAAATGGTAGGACTTATGCCCTTGAGGTCACACATCTTCCACCCAAAAGCACGCTTGTGCTTCTTAAGCATTTTCACCAATTCCTCTTCCTGCAAGGCCGTTAGTGTAGCAGAAATAATCAAAGGAAGTAAATCATCATTCTCAAGAAAAACATACTTCAAATGAGGTGGAAGCGGCTTCATTTTCAAGTCTTTCGGTGGGTCTTCAATTGATGGCTTCTCTAGTTCCCATTCAAGACCAAGATCAATCTTCTCGGTCCATTTTTCACCCACGAAAGCCGTCTCTTCTAGTTCCATCGCTTCACCTTCCAACTCTTCCTCTTCATCAAGCTCCGTGCTCACTCTTGCCATGCATTCATCGGGCTTATCTTTATATTCCTGCATGTCAACATGTTCTGAAATGCAAGAATACATAGCATCAATAGAAAAACAGTCCTCAGTACTTTTCTTAGGATGTTTCATGGCCTTATAAACATTGACTGCGACTCTTTCCTCACCAACTCGCAAAATAATCTCACCGCTCGCAACATCTATCAAGGTCCTTCGGGTGTTTAAAAAGGGACGTCCTAACAACAAAGGTGTTTTGGAGTCCATCTCTATATCTAATACCACGAAATCTACCGGGAAGGCAAACTTATCCACTTTAACAATGACATCCTCTATCACTCCCATAGGCTCCCTAATAGACCTATCCGCAATTTGAAGGGTCATCCCCATTGGCTCCAACTCTCCTAGGTCAAGGATTTCATATATAGCACGGGGCATTAAGCTTATGCTATCTCCCAAATCACATAAAACGCTAGGAAAATGAGTCGTACCAATAGTAACCGGAATAGTAAAACTACCCTTGTCTCTAACCTTCGGGGGAATTCTAGACTTAGCATCAAAAATAGCAGAGCACTCTTCATTCAAACAAACAAGCTCTTGCATTTTACTTTTGTTAGTTAGCAATCCTTTTAAGAACTTACAATAAGAGGGCATGTTTGCTAGGGCTTTAAGAAAAGGAATGTTCAAGTCAATTTTTCGTAAAATCTCAATAAATTGAGTTTGTGCTTTATTCAAACAACTTTGTCTATGATTCTTAGGGGGATAAGGGAGAGTACTCAAATCAAAATCTTTTGGAGGAGGAGGGATCATACCTTTCTTACCTTTGGTGCGTGGGGAAGACGGCTCTTTCATTGGCTCTTTCCCTACTCTTCTAGTTGGTTCCTCCTCTTTCACATCAATCACCACATAGTCTCCCCTAGCTTGCGCTTCTTTCTTCTCCACTTCCTTTTTCTTGACATACTCTCCATGATATTCATCATCTTCAATCCCTTCAATATCTCCATCCATGGCTCCCGCCTCGGTCTCAGTGGGAGCTTTACTAGCTTTATCTTCCCATAGGACTTTCTTCTCACCACTTGTCCTTAACACTTTACCACTTCGAGTTAAGATGGCACTTACATTTCTCGGATTCTTCTCGGTGTTACTTGGTAAGCCGCCTTTCAACTGAACATGTTCCACCACTTGACCAAATTGAGTCTCAAGATTTTTGATAGCGGACCCAAGTTTGTAGTTCATCTCAACCATGTCCTTCTTTATCTCCGTAAATTTTTTGTTCATTTGCTCCAATATGACATCGGTTGCACTCTTTTGAGGTATAGGAGCCAAAGGTGGAGGGTTTTGATAAGTGCTAGAGCCTTGTTGATTGTACCCTTCTTGTTGTTGCCTTTGGTGTGGAGGTTGATAGAATTGCCCTTGAGAAGATTGGCCTTGATTTTGGCCTTGTCTATAACCTTGGTTTTGATTTCGGTTCCAACCTGGATTGTTGTTATTCCTCCAAGAGCTATCACCTTGATTTCCATAATTCCCTCCTTGACCTTGTCCCACAAAGTTTATATCTTGAGATTCTTCATACGGTTGCCCACTTGGTTGATCTCCCATTTATTGGCCTTGATAGGTGCTTTGCAATTGATTTTGATATTGAGGCCCCGCATTCCATTGCTCCATCGAACAAATACTCATCATCCGCTTAGCCAACTCATTCATGTTGTCTCTAGATAGAGTACTAGGTTGCCCTTGAGTTGAGGATTGAGGATAAG
This sequence comes from Gentiana macrophylla, assembly GCA_026214975.1. Taxonomy (NCBI): domain Eukaryota; kingdom Viridiplantae; phylum Streptophyta; class Magnoliopsida; order Gentianales; family Gentianaceae; genus Gentiana; species Gentiana macrophylla. Next base: position 29,346,486 of record CM047809.1, on the reverse strand, counting down.
CCATGTTTTGAGCTTTGGTCATCATCCTACAATCCTTTGCCGAGTGTGATCCACTACAAATTTGGCAAAGTCTAGCACTCTCATTCTCCTTTTGTAATCTCCCCAACTGTTGTTCCATAGCTTGTACTTGGGCATGATATTGATCACTTGCCTCAATTTCTTTCACTTCAACCAAACCGGGCTTCTTACTCCGTGTGCCCTTTCTACTTGACGATATGTATTGCCTCGAGGTCTCGGAAATTTTCTCTATTTGGTTCATAGCTACTTCAGGCACCATACTCATAATATCTCCATTGCATGAAGCATGCAAGGTACTTTGATGAACTTGATCCAAACCCCGGAAGAAAGCATGAACTACCTCATAAGATCTCAACCCGTGCCCCGGGCACTCTCTCAACAAAGCCTTAAACTGGTCTCATGACTCATGTAGCTCTTCTCCTTCATAAGCATTGAACGACATGATAGCCTCTTTCATATCTATGGTCTTCGATGGGGGATAATACTTGAGTAGAAAAGTCTTAATCACTTTCTCCCATGTGTGTAAAGAATCATTGGACAACGAATCAGACCACCGCTTAGCTTGCTCTTTCAAGGCGAACGGAAAAAGCATAAGTTTGTGCGCTTCCTCACTCACCCCATTGATCTTCGTTGAGTTGACTATTTGAAGAAAGTGATCAATAAACAAGTGAGGATTTTCTAAAGCGGTTCCCTTGAATATAGCGTTGTCTCCCAACAAATTATGATGTTCCTATTTAATTCCAAATTGTTGGCGGCCACCGGTGGCATTCGAATTGGACTATGCCCCATGGTTGCCGTGGGAGCCATCACAAAGTCTCTACAAGTCAATCCGCCTTGATTCTGCTCTTGTTGACCGTTAAATCAATTGGGCATCGCATTTGCACCTTGATTGTGAGCTTGATTTTGGTTCTGTTGAAATTGATTCAACATCCATGCATTGAACTGTTGCATAACTAGGGGATCCATTTGATTCCCTTGGGCCTCATGTTGAACATTTTGTGGTATAGGCCCGTTCTCATTCACATAGTTATGTCCTTGTCCATTCCCACCTCCTTGTGCATTGTTGTTGACAAGGGGAGGGTTTTGATTCGGGATCCCATTGTTGTCCCCCAAATTTCCTTCTAATCCTTGTTCACCGTTTTGTGCCATACCGGATCCTTCTTCCAACTCACCCAAACTACTCTCTTCAAAGACCAGAATCGACTCCTCTACTTGATAACCTCTTCTTCTTTGACTATTTTTACGCCTTGCGTAAGCCTCAATCCCGTCTATGTATGGTTCGAGTGGTGTTTGAGATCTCTGGGTCATGCATTACAAAAAGCAAACAACAAGAAAAAAATAAAATAAAACCTAGGCCCAAGCCTTCGGTTCACTTGCAAGATATCACAAATAGCACACAATTCCCCGGCAACGGCGCCATTTTGATTGAGCTACGATTCACCCTTCAAAAAACAATTTATAAAGACTCGAAACCATGGGCAAACTAACTCTCTAAACGGCAGTGTACCGGGTCGATTGCTAGAATAGCTACATGAGTATGAGGTCGAACCTAAGGGAAAGGTGTTTGTGAGTACCAAAGCGAACGTGCTACTTAGTCCAGGTGATCAACGTTTTTAAAGTGCTTGTTTACTACAACGACACTAAAGTGATCCCTACTAACGAGTTTAAAGATAAGAAAGAAAGAGAGAAGATTAAACTACTAGGTTTTAAAGATAGATTAAGGGACATAGCCGAACCATGATCAAAATAGCTAGTTTCAACCCCAAGGATAGATAAAACCGGGAGTGTGCATTATAACAAACGAACTCTCGCATTCAATTTCACGGGTGCAAACTCCTAATCCCGGTGCTAAGGTCTGAACAACTCTCTCCTAACACCTTATGCCAAGTTAAATACCCTTCCCTAAAGAAGATTCACTAACAAGACATGTTTTGCACTAGAGCCGCTTAAACGTTAAAACGAGTAACCTCACTTTGGGCTCGGGCTTAACAACTAAGCCGAGTCTACGCCGTGATCTTAGAACCCCTTTTCCCACATCCCTCTATCTGAACAACTCTTCAGAGTGATGTGTGTGATTTTAACATTGGTGATCAATCTAGCCCAAATCTGTTATAACAAGTTCTAAGACATAGAACATGCAAGAAACAACAATAAAAAGCACTACCCACTCCCAATTTCATCACCCAAAGGGTGATTTCACCAAATTTCACATGATTCGACTATGAAAAGGTATTAGCTACTCATTATACTAGTTAAAACATGGAAGAACCAGTAAATTAAAGACATAACAAGTGAAAGAAAGAGGAATTATACCATTAATTTGCAGAAATTCGAAATTTAGATCCAAAAGTACAAAATAGAAAAATAATTAAAAGATGGTCTCTTAGTGTTTGGAGTAGAAATCTGAGCTAAGAAATGGAAAGACTAAGCTAAAATAGTGTTGATTTAAGCTAAGAGAAAGTATTCTAAGCTATTACAAAAATCGAGCTAAGAAATGGGTAGGGTATTGCTAAGAAAAATAGTTATTATTTAAGAAATAGTCTAAGGGGGGTATTTATAGGTGGGGAAGAAATATGCAGAAAAAGGGTCCAAATGCACGCTCTGAGGCTGAGACAGGCGTTTAACTTCTTCAAACGCGCGTTTCGCTTAGTGCAAACGTGTGTTTCGCTTCATTTTTGGGCAGGGACTTGACTGATCTACATCTGGAACGCGCGTTTAAGGGGGTTCAAACGCGCGTTTGGTGGACTTGGTACACGCTTTTACGATGTTCAAACACGCGTTTAGGAGAAATTTGAGATGCGCGTTTGGAAGGCTTGGACTCTGATCAAGTTGTGGCTCTTTAAACGCACGTTTGGGGGGTTCAAACGTGCGCTTGAACCCCTTTTTCTCCAAATCTTCAACTTTTCTCCCTTTTCGACCTCTTCTCTTGCCTCGATCATGCTTTTCACCATAAATCATCGCCTTCCGGGTCCTTGAGACACTAATACGCTACAACATCGTACATGACCAAAAACATCCAAACAATTCCGGAGGGTAAAAGTGCTTGGGAATTTGGTTAATATGAACATAGAAGGGGTAGTAATGCATCAAAGTAACGGATTCACTCCCCGTGCCATAAGCTCACGATATCACCCTGAAAACGGTCTAAATCACCCAAAAATGTGCTGGAAATGTGGTAAAGGGGGGTAAACAATGCACCGGAGTCATGTTAAGTTGACTCCCATCTTCAGCCTTCCAGAGCAAGTTTAGTTTGGCTATGTCCAGTGAAGAGGCTTGGTGCATAGCGTTCGTCGGAGCAGTGCAGGCTAGAGCGGCTGCCTGGGTTCACAGTTTACCTTCGAGGTCAGTTACATCGTGGGACAACCTTGTGAACAAGTTCACATTCGAGTTCAGATCCGTTGGTCAGCCTAGGAAAACGCACACCGACTTACATGAAATCCGTCAAGGTGAGAGTGAAACTACTCGTAGCTTTTTTCATCGCTTCACCATAATCTATGAGCAGACCCGACGGTTGCCTGAGAATGTGGTAATGACTAGCTTCGAAGCGGGGCTAGGAAATGGTTATCTCAAGTCCCACTTCACTCTCAATGCGCCGAAATACCTCCAAGATATGCTAGCTCAAGGTAGAAAGTATGTTGCAACTGAGGCACCAGCAGCCGCGTGCACGACTCGAAGTGACAGACAGAGAGCTGATCGGAGTCCACCGAGAGAGGGTCACAGGAATAGGGATCGCGATCTCAGGAAACCCGAGAAGTTTACAAATGACAATTTGACACCCATTACAATCTCATACACCCGATTGTTAGCTGAGGTAAGGGATGAGCTTCCCGATCCCATTCCGATGAGGCCCAACAGGCGCCGCGATACCTCCAAGTACTGCCGGTATCATAAGGATAACGGGCATACCACGGAGGAGTGCAGGTAGTTAAAAATTGAGATTGAGAAGTTGATACAACGAGGAAGACTTGACCAATATAGAAAGGATGAAGGTGGGGCTACAAGGATAATCATCAACCCCGCCAGTATGATAGAGAGATCCGCATGATTATCAAAATTGCACTCAACAACAACCAGATTAAACAACAAATCAATTCTATTCATAAGTGCGTCGAGCGACCAGCTGTTCTGCTTGGACAAGAACAGCCACTTACATTTACCGACAACGAGTTTGTCACATCCGTTCACACTGAGGATTTGTGCTTGAGTATCTCGGTAATCGTCAACCGGGTGCTGTTAAACAGAGTTATGATAAACACTGAGGCCTGCAAAGATATCATGTACTACCATTGTTTCAAGGAGCTCGGTTTCAGTGACTCAATCCTGAGACCGCATAATGGCACCCTTAAGGGCTTTAGCAATTACCGAAATCAGGTCAAGGAGGCTATCGATCTAGATGTATAATGGGGGATTATGCACCTTCCCAGACTCAGAAGGTAAATTTTCTTGTAGTGGATCTCCAATCGAATTACAACGTAATCATAAGGGCTCCGGCTCTGAGGCAATTCCAAATGGTCTTTTCGATCCCTCACTAGCGGGCAAAATTTTATGCTGAAGATGGGATCGGAATGAGCGTTAGCGATCCCGAGTCATTCCTGACCTATATCCGGACTTCAAGAGTTGAAGATAAAAGGCCACGCCTCGAGCGACCAGAGACGACTGCACAAATGGCTATAATCCGGACGGTTAAACAACTCCCTCTTACGGAGGTCGAGTGTGAACCTTGCAGGTCAGAGATGAGTTGTATTTCACAGTAGATGTAGAATTGGTAGAGGTAGTCATCAACGATGCCTACCCAGACCAAAATGTTAAAATTGGCTCTCATTTACCCACGTCAGATAAAGAGGCCCTGATTGCCCAGCTACGAGAAAATTTAGATGCATTTGCATGGGTTGTAACTGATATGAGGGGCGTGGAGCCATAGATTGCACTTCATCACCTGAATGTGAACCCCACTTTCAAGCCAATTCAGCAGCGGGCACGGCAGTTCACTCCGGAAAACGAGGCCGCCATCAAAGTGGAGGTTGATAAGCTTATGCAAGAAGGAATCATTAAGGAATGGCCTACCTAGCTTGGCTGGCCAACGTGGTCATGGTAAAAAAGCATAACGGAAAATGTAGAATGTGTGTCGATTTCACCGACATAAACAAAGCTTGTCCGAAGGATCCTTATCAGCTACCCAGGATTGACAGGTTGGTCGACTCCATCACAGGCTTTGATACCTTGAGCTTGCTAGACGCGTATTCTGGGTATCATCAATTCAAGGTGGCAAAGTGCGACAAGGAGAAAACGGCCTTCAAAGCGATCGGGGGCCTGTATTATTATGAGATGATGCCCTTCGGGTTAAAGAACGCACGATCGACGTATCAAAGGATGGTGAATAAAATTTTCAACTCACAGATCGGTAAGAACATGGAGGCTTACATAGATGATATGGTCGTCAAGTCAGTCACTAGCTGCCATGCCTCCGACCTCGCTGAACGTTTGATAATGTCCGAAGACACTCTATGAAGCTTAATCTGGTAAAATGCACGTTTGGCGTCTAGGCAGGCGAATTCCTGGGGTTCATGGTTAGTCATCTAGGCATAGAGACCAACCCAGAGAAGATCCAAGCTTTGCTCGACATGAAGGAACCAACATGCATCAAAGAGGTCCAAAGACTTAACGGCAGGATAGTAGCTCTGGGTAGGTTCATATCAAAATCCGCAGAAAAATGTCTTCCTTTCTTCAAATTCCTAAAAGGTGACAAAACCATCTCATGGGATGAGGAATGCTCCCAAGCATTCCGAGCACTCAAAGAATACCTGGGGAAGCCTCCACTGCTAGTTAGTCCAACAGATGGGGATGTTTTGTTTTTGTATTTAGCGGCGTCAGATCGGGCTGTAGCCGTTTGTAAAGGAGGCCGGAACACTCCAAAATCCCATTTTTTATGTAAGCAAGGCTCTCAGTCTGGTGGAGAGTCGCTATTTTAATGTTGAAAAGCTTGCCTACTCGCTGGTTATTGCTTCCCACAAACTCCGGGGCTATTTTACTTCACATGCTATTATCGCTATCATGAATAGTCCATTGCGTCAAGTACTGCATCGGTATTGAACCTGGGACAACCGAAGAAATTGAGAAAGCACTCCGATTTGAGTTCGACGCCTCCAATAATCAAGTAGAATACGAGGACAACGTCGACGTCTACTGCGACTCCCAACTAGTGGTCAATCAAGTAAACACACATTGTGACATTCTGGTTAAATACTATGAGGCCCTCATGCAGCTAAAAAAAGAGTTCAATTATTGCGAGTTCAAAATGATTGACAGGAAGGATAATCTAAGGGCAGACTTCCTGTCGAGGTTGTCAGAAGGTGAAGAATTCGTTGATTCCTCCATAATGGTTGAGTATCTAGTAGCGCCTTCTATCTATAGAAGCAGGATCATGGATATTGATGAGTGGGCACCACATCAAGGCTGGGTTGATGATATTAGAGCATACATCGAATCAGGCTGGTTACCTCCGGATAAAAATGAGGCTTGCTCTCTCCAGAAAAGAGCAGCAAGGTACACCGTCCCAGATGGGATCTTATACATGAGATCAATCACAAAACCCCTGCTCAGATGTGTCGGCAAGGAAGAAAGTGAAAAGATCCTGGCCGAGTTGCATCAGGGAGTGTGTGGCGGACACCTGCTAGTCGATCCCTAGCTCAAAAGGTTATATCCGCAAGGTACTACTGACCGATGATCTTACAAGACGCCGAGACCCTAGTCAGGACGTGCCCAGCATGCCAAAAATTTTGGGATATACGTGGTTGCCTTTGGTAGAGCAGAGCATTGTTGTAACCGCCTGGCCATTTGACATGTAGGGTTTAGATCTCATTGGCCCGTTCCTGACCGGAAGAGGTAGCTACAAGCTCATCATAATAGCAGTAGACTACTTTACCAAGTGGATTGAAGCAAAACCTTTTGCAAAATTAGGAGCTAAGGACGCGGTCTATTTCCTACATGACCAGATATGGTCGACCTAGAGTAGTGGTCACGGATCATGGACCACAGTTCAGAAAGGAATTCTCAAGTTTTTGTATGGATTACAACGTGAAGAACTGGCAGTCCTCAGTAGCCTACCCGTAGGGCAACGGCCAGGATGAGGCCGGGAACAAGCAAATAATTAAGATGCTCAAGAAAAGTGTGAGCGATTGCACAATGGCGGGAGGATAGGTTGATGAGCTCCTCGCCATTCTATGGTCGCTCCGGACAATGGTGAAAACCCCCACGGGTCAAACACCATTTGCACTCACATATGGCTCTGAGGCCATGACCCTGATTGAAATGGCACTCCCAAGTATTAGGGTCACAAAGCACAATCTTGAGGAAAACAAGCTCAACAAGAAAGTCGAGCTGGATTTGGCAGAAGAAAAGAGGATAGAAACTTACCATAGACTCATGAATTACAAACAGATCGCCAAACGATTTCAAGATAAGAGAGTCCGGGGTCATTACTTCAAAGTGGTAGATTTTGTCCTCCGCAACAGCAAAGCCGCGGGACTAGAGCCTGACAACTGACCGTGAATTGGGATGGAGCAAACCAAATTTCCAGAGAGATTAAAAGAGGAACATATGTTCTGAAAGATAAGGACGGCTATGAGCTTAACCGTCCTTGGCACGCGGACCTCCTGAAGAAGTACTACATGTAAGGAAGAGCACACGGACACAACCATGACTACATTTACGACATACATGAATCCGTGTTTTTCTTTATGGGTTATGGCTCTTCATTTCAATGTTTACGACATTAATGAATACGCTTTCTTATTTCAAGAATATGTAAACTAAAGCTACATGCTCGGTATGAATTATGTTCGGTACGTTGTAGTTTCCCAATCTTAAAGTACTTTTATTTCCTCAAAATCAAACGTCCATGCCCTTTTCATTCGCAAAAAAAGGGGCCAGGTACAGTTTAAAAAAAAAACCTAGCGGTTATAGTACGGGTGGAGATACTGATCTCTGGGCGCAAGGGTCATCCCAAAGCTGGTGATGCAGAGACTTGAGATCAACCAGGCGAAGGGTATCAGATGGTTATGCCTCATATCCCTTGCAAAATTAACAACCTCACGATGAATAATGAGCCCCCAGTCAACATTCACATCCGGCGTACATATCGTGTGTATAAGGATGGCCTCTTCATCGGTCAGCACTTTGAAATTATCATAGGGTGCCCGGGAATTCATAAAATGTTTCCATTCCCGATACCATTGACAGAGCCCAGAGAAAACACCGTTGTCAACAGGCTCGTAGTCCCTTTCGGGAAAAAGGCACGAGTACGCATTAAGCCTATGGACAAAATAGGGCTCTTCGCAGTCAAGATCCCAGGGCGTTTCGAAATGTAAGGCCGGATCGATTGCAGGGTGTTGCAGAAACTCATTTATTGCCGCCGGAGTGAAGCGCACTTGAATGCCCCTGACGGAAAAAAAGGAAACTTCTTCAACTGACTGAGCCTCAGACAGAACTGTGTAAAATTCACGGACCAAGGTGATGTTACACCTCTCAATAGGATCAGGAAGAAAGTGACACCACCCGGAGTAAGCTACACGAAAAAGGGATCCACTCCCATCGATCCTGTGTAAATTCAGGATCCTCTCGGGTAAGTGTGCACGGTCGGCAAAATAATTCCTGAAATTTTGGATGGCACTAGCTGACACCGTGGTAAAAAAGGGGGACAATAAAGAGGGAGAAGTTGAACCAGATGAGGTGACATAATCAAGCTAAGAGAAGATATGAAGATTTCAGAAAACAATTTTGAGCTTCAAGGTAGAAATGTTTCTTCCTTCCATTTATATAGAGGAGCAAGATACATCGACGGCGGGAGTTAAAAGCATCATACGGTTGTAATCACCAGACTGTTCCAATTCAAAATGGGAATCTGATCCGCATTAAATGCACCGCTAAACGCACGGTCTTCTAGGGCAACCATAAGTCTTCGATCTTAATGCTACATTCTTCCTAACAAGGCACGTGATCGATATGGGTCGTAATGCAGCATATAGGACTGTCGGCCATTTTTGGGCCAAATTATGGGTGCCTTTGTACGGAATCAGGAAATAGTGCGAGCAAGAAAAATAAAACAGGAGCACAAATCAGAAATTCAAATGAAATCCATTTTCAAAAAGCAAAAAAAAAAAAGAAGAAAAAGAAAAAAAAAACATCAAAAAGGGAAAACTAAAAGTACAACGACTCTTCATCGGAAAAGAGGCCGGGATCAGGGGAGGAACCGGATAGGATCTCATCGAACACAATGTTCTGCCGGGGAAGGTACTCGTCAGATGGACAAGTAGGAACCAAAGCAGAGCAAAGGTTGGAGATCAACCAGGGGAACAGAGTGGTGCGACCATCCTTCATACCCGTAGCAAAGGACACCGCCTCGTGATGTATCAACATACCCCAATCCATATTTACGGATGGCATGCCAATGGCATGCAGAAGAAGGCCCTCATCCTCTGTAACCTCATCGAAGTCATCAGTGGGAAGCACACGACTATTGATAAAGCGCTTCCATGACCGTGCATCCGAGACAGCTCGGATGCGACTCCCTCTAGAGAAAACTCCCATGAGGAAGGGAACAAGTAGTGAAGAGCACCATTCTGGTGCGCATGCCTGGGGACCTCATCTTCTTCCAGGGCCCAGGCCCGCTCGTAGTGAAGAGCAGGGTCAAAGTTGGGAAGATGAAAGAAGTTGTTGATCACAGTCGGAGTGAAGGGAACCGGCACTCCATGAATGGACACAGAGGTTAGTGGCTACCTAGACCCCACCTCAGACAAAGTCGAATAAAACTCATGAACCACAGTCGTATTGTAGTGGCCAGAAGGCCGGGACAACCGGTCTTCCCACTCGGATAATGAGATACGGAGGCGCGAGCCTCCATTTATCTTGCTCCGGTTCAACCCCCTCTCGATTAACAAGAGGAAATGGTTGAAGTACACCCAGAAATATGCTAACACCTCGTTTGAGGAAGTCCTGAAAAAGGAAGGCTGAATGTTGGAGGGAGGCATACTTTCAGAGTATATACGAAGGAAAAGCTACAAAGTTTGTTGATAGAAAGAACTTAGAATTTTCAAGTTTGAATAAGCATGATAGCTGAGCACTCTTTTTATAGCAATGACTAGAGGGATTTACGATCCAATCCAACGGACAGGGTTAGCTCTTTTCAAATTCAAATTTTTGAAAAACGGAAAGAGGATAGAGTAGCCACTTTTAATGACACATCAATTATTACCCCGACGGTCGAGATTACGGTTATCAAAGCAAATCATAAAGAGCCTTGTTAGAGGGAGACTCATACACTTTCAAGACTGGCACGACAAAAGTGGTCAGTAGGGTAAATTCAAATTATTTCGACCAAGACCGACAAGAGTCATGCCCGAAACAACGGGGCCGCATGTTAGAATTTTTAAAAAATTATCATCAGTTTAAGCCCTCTCCGGGACCTTGTCTGCTAAAAATCTTGACGGACTCATCAGAAGATAGGGAAACACAGCCCTCAGGTCGAAATCAAGCTCGAGTCAGCAGAAATCGAATTATTTTCAACAACCTTACACGCTGCGAGCCCAAAGCTTATTAAAAACAAGGGGGCCATATGCCCTGGACAGGGTCGGGGTCGCGCTTACTCGAAAGACGTCATATTTTCAAGCAAAATGAAGAAAAACACGAAGCAACATATGTTGAGTACAATACAATAAAAAGGAGAGCAGGCAATTAATTATAGCAGGAGGGCCATGCAATAGCCGCTACGTTATCCTGCAATTAATTATAGCGGGAGGGCCATGCACAGCCCTCAGATCGAAATCAAGCTCAAGTCGGCAGAAATCGAATTATTTTCAACAACCTTACATGCTGCAAGCCCAAACCTTATTAAAAACAAGGGGGCCATATGCCCTAGACAAGGTCGGGGTCGCGCTTACTCGAAAGACGTCATAGTTTCGAGCAAAATGAAGAAAAACATGAAGCAACATATGTCGAGCACAATACAATAAAAAGGAGAGCATGCAATTGATTATAGCAGGAGGGACATGCAACAACCACTATGTTATTGTTGGGGAGATTTTGCATCATTAAAACAAAAGAAAATTTATAAAACCTATACTACCATGCAAAACTACCTCCTAACCGGCCGACTACCGGGTAGTTGCTAGTAAAGTTGGATAAGTACGGGTATCGATCCTCAGGGAAAAGGGATATTGAATCTAATCTAGTTAATCCTTCTTTATTAACTAAAACCTAAACCTAAACTAAAACGGAAAATAACTGGACAGAGGATTGTTAATCCAAAGCCAGGAAGGATAAAAGCGATAAAAACATAAATAAAACTACATCTACGGAAGCGGTAAATCTATCTACTGAACAACCATAAACGAACCATGATCAACCTCTTCCCAACAACCATCACCTCACCAAAGAAAATAAGATTAACACATATTCATTCACAAGTTATCTTGGATTATTATCTTATCTAAAGAAGCGTTTCCTCTTCCGATTTATCACGCCATTAATTAGTTTACCTTCCGGTCTTAACTAATATCGATACGAATCAAAGATATGGATGAAATCCTAATCTAACAACATTATCCCTCAACTTCCGTTTGTTGGAATAATAATTGTCAATCTCCCTCATGATAATCTAATGAATCTATTAACTTCCGTTATCTAAATTCGATTAACATGCGGCATAAAAACATGAAAGAGAACAAGAACAACGTAATGAAATAAACACATGAAAAATCCTATCTTTCCGGTAACGGTGATATCCCTCGATTCCAATCTAAGATAATCTTGCATCGAATTAATTAAATTGTGGTCCTCTCGTAAATCTAGATATTTAACCTACGAACTTCCGTTATGTATAGATTAAAGATCTACTCTTTCCTATGGTGATCTAAACTACACCGACTTCCGTCATACGGTAGCATCAAATCATGCAATCATCTTCCGATTTATATTGCAAGATACAAATAAACATAGAAAAGAAACAATTCGAATTAAAACTTACAAAACATCCATCGAAAAAGAATTAAAGTTGCAGCTGGAAAGAGGGAGCTTCAAGGCTCATCCATGGCTGCTCAACTTCATCATCACTCGAACAAGAAGAAAGAAAAACGAACTAACTACCTAATCTAACTAACCTCCGGCCGACCAAGCATGGACCTTGGCCGGCCGGGCTGCTCTCTGCTCGAAATTTAGGGTTCAAGAGAAGTTGGGGCGTATTTGATGATGATTAGGGTCGAAGAGAGCTGCTGTATTTATAGAAAATCAGAGGCGGTTGCTACAGTAACGGTGCCGGACGCCCGTTTGAAGATCCGGACGCCCGTCCACTATTTTCAGCAACAGCATCCAAACTTGTAACGCTCATATCTTGGGACTCGTAAGTCGGAATGGAGTGATTCAAAATCCTGTAGAATCCTCTCTTCAAGCCCTACAACTCTTATCTTGAGGTCCAGAGTAAAATCGGTTGTTATCATATCAAGAACTGCGTTGCAAGGTCGTCACTACTCGGAATCCTGATTTTCCGACATTTATCTTGCTTGATTTCTTTCCTTATATCTTTCAATCTTCCATAACTTTGATTGATCCTTTCCAAGCACGAATTTGGCTCTCTAAAATCCTCTCTCCCATCATCAATGAGTATCTACAACAATAGGAAAACATACCAAAGCGTAACGTATTTCCAAAATAACATAAAATCATCAATTACGCACATAAATCGTTACGTTTTGCAATTAACCTATTAAAAACACCATTTACTCAATATCTCAATATAAGGCTCGATTTCTATGAAAAACATCCATATATGGGGAATATTGATATAAAATATATCCTTATAAAACGTATAAAATCACCCTTAACAGTTATCTAGAGTTTAAAGGTTATTACAAAGTAACTTCAAAGATAGAAAGTAAATGTTCTCAGAATATTACAATTTGAGAGAAATTAAAAGGGGCATCGAAACCGTCATTGCTGAGTCTCCCCCCTTTCGGGCACCAGAGATGCATGATGAACATTCTCTCATTGAAGTGAGGGGGTGCAACAATGTGTCAACCGGGCTCGAGGCCAAGGGAGCTGGAGGATTCGCCAAAACAACGGCAAGAGGTCTGTTAACCAACACTCTCAAATTACCAGGAATCACCGAGGGCGGACTCCAAGGCGCTTAACCACAATCGGCCAAGTCCAAAGCAATGGCAGCAAGCTCTTCATCAGTAAAAAGGATCTCGGCGTGAAAAATGAGCAGTCGGGTATCATACTGATCGGTCAGAGTCCATTTCTTTAGGGTTTCCAAAGAGAGAGCATTAACCCCGATGGCCCATCAAGCACAGCGGGATAGATGATAAAATCCTTCATCATAACCAGCCAATCCCGCGCATCAAGAGCCTTCGAATAACCTTCAGAGGCTTGGAAAGCAGCGACCGCTTCGGTTCGGGCTGCTACTCTAGCCGCCTCTGGCTTAGCCTCCATATCAGACTCGAGAGCCTTTTTCTCAGTAACCCATGCCTCAGCTGCCCGAACAGCCTTATCCTTCAAGTGCTTCCTTCTCGGCCTTGGATGCGAGCTCGACTCGAGCAATTTCGGTGGCCTCAATATCTTCTCGTCACTTCTTTTGGATCTCCTCCAACTGACTCTTGGCCATACCAAGTTCAAGGGTAGCCTTGTTCACCTGCTCTTCCAACATGCTGATTTTCTCCAGAGCCGCATCCTGCTCGCGCTCAAGTTCGCTGTCCATGCGATCGCTATGCGACCGCAGTATTTGCCTAGAAAGAAACAAGCATTATACATAGTCGCGGTAGCTATAAAAAATTTAAAGCAGAAAGAAAAACTTACAAAGGTGGTAAGCATCCCTATCAGGCCCGCCAGATCTTTCCGATGTTGTAGAAGCCCAGACTACGGGCTTAATATGTCCATCATCACGGATCAAGATGTGATTCCCTTACCGATGGCCAGGTCAACCTCACCAGGCCCGTCCATTTCCAGGTTTTTTAGCTGGGGAACCAAAGAGATAGCGTTGGCCAAGAGTAGGGCATCACTTTCGGTACGTGGTTTTTGGAAACCGGGAAGCAACCACGGAGGCCGGTTATCAGGTTGGGTAGAGGAACCAGCCGCATGATGCTCTATAACTGAGCGAATATCCGATTGGGTTGTTATCTTCTATAAGGTTTCTTTAGCTACAACAGCAGCTTTATGGCCCTGACTGCCATCGGTCCTTGATTTCTTCAGGGCCGCAGCCCCTCTCATGTCCTCAACATCAATGAACTCAATACCTAGCGCAGACTCAGCCGATCCGGCATCGGACGGAGACCTTAATCGCTTTGGAGCAGCCGGTTGAGGGGGCTCGTTAATAACCAAGGCACCAGATTTTCCCTTAGACTGAGCAGCAACATCACTGTTGGGCATAGACACTATGGGGAGAGAGCGCTCTCCGGTACCGGACATAATCTGTCCATTTTTTTCTTCACCGGCTTGTGTCTGTTCACCTATCTGTTGGCCGAGACGACTCACGTTCACCATGTCTGCACAAACGGACACAATTAGTACAAAGCATATAAAAGGAGAAAACAAATATGGAAAGAAACCAACAAGGCAGAAAAGTTGGGATATACATACAGTGCTGACAGGAAACTCCTCACGCACTCCAGGATCTCCCCCGTACTCTTCACATTCAGAGGGCAAACATATCCTGTGATGACACTCCGAATACCATTCTGGGTCGCACAACAATGGGTCGATGGGTGCAAGCACATCTTCCTCGCTGGTACCGGTAATCCCTACCAATCGACTCTATGATTCGGTAGGGTCTAGAAGAAGGCAGAGGTTGAAAGTCCTCTCCTGTGAAGGATTCTTTCCTCCTACTAACCCTAGCAGTTCCTTGATGCTGGCAATGAAGTGTTGGTCGTCGACCTCCTCCTCAGGTATCCAGGTCTACTCCGGTGATTCTCTTAAAGGTCCAACCAACCCGAGACTCAACTTTCATGCATTGGCTATGCCCTGAATCAACTTTTTCCGGTAGGTCATAAAACAACCGACATGCCTTTCTCCGAGGCGCGACCTGATCGAACTCTCCAAATTTTGTAATCCAGTAAAAGTGGTTGAATACAACAAATGAGGGTTCTCTACCAAGTAAATGACTCACAACGATAAAGCCCAAAACGACTCTCATCAGTACCAGGGTTAGATCGATGGGATGTGTGTCGGTCACCTCAAGAAACTTGACGAGAAAAGGATCAAAAGGGGGCCGAGACCCGGCTACCAAGTGGTCATAGTGCAGCCAGATGTAGTCGAACTTGGAACGACCGCATACCCGCTTCTTATATTTAACCCTGGGAAAGCTAATGAAACGATAGTCCGTGGGAATGTCAAAAGCCACCAAGGAACTAGTATAATCAGCCGAGCGATGAAAAATTTTCCACTGCTTGGCTACCTCCTAATCAAAATCTTTATGGGCCTCGACCTCCATACGGCCCACTTCGGTATATTGTTTTGGGGGCCGCGGATTCGATTTCTTAGATTCCCTCCATTTCCTGGAATGAGCCACATTTGCTCACAGTAAAGCTTCATTCTTATCCGGGCCTTGACCAGAGACGCTCGGGGCCTCTTCCTCGACCATGAGCTGTTCTGTGAAATCCTCGAAGGTCTGCTCACCCTGATCCATTTCAACGGGCCCATAATCCATGGCTTCCCAATCGTCATCGTGGCTAGGGGTGCGTTCAGAAGACATCCTAAAAAATACAAGGGCGAGGCGGATTATCAGTCACCTAGACTTAGGAGTCAGGCCAAGACGAGCGTGTCCTCTCATCCTGACATCTCACTCTCCATATTTCTCACAGAAGCAGTAAATGATCGAATCCTAAACTATAATAGAGTCAAGACTTCCGGGAAAAGGATTGCTGAAGACCAGGCAACAAGGGCAAAAGTTGAACACATGCCAAACAACTATAAAAGACATGACGTTTTGGCGCACTACATCATGCAGAAAAACCGAAGTAAAGCCTTCACAAAACATTCAGCATTTGATCAATTCATGTGTACTTTAAGCAAGACTACCTATTAAGAACAACAAAATGCATAAGGAAGCTGACGTAGAAGGAAAAAATTGAAGCTTTTTACCTTAAAAGTAACGATTTATTGGAGATAGGACCAAGATTGGCCGGGAACTTTGAAGGAAGTACCGAAAAAGTGCATAAACGCCGCCGGTAATTGCTGCTAAACCACCGGGTTCTTCACAAAACACCATAGTATTTTCGTTATGAAGATGGAAAAGAGAAAATACCGGTTTGGGGTTAGCCCCTTTCTATAGGCAAGCCGGGAACCGAAACATCACATCGACCGTTTCAGAATTCAAAATTCAAAAAGCAACCACCTCACGGTTATCTAGATTCTCCCTCCAATGAGAAGCCATGACCATTCATATCAACCGTCACAGCAATTGCGGAACCAGATTATGCCTCAGACCACGGCCACTCGATGCAACTACACAAAACTGAGTCTGCCCGCTTTATAGAGCTGCTCTCTAATTCGCATGCTCATCAGCACCACATCAACGTTTGTCCACTTTATAGCGCAACGTCTGGTGATGAGTCGCTTCGCAACATAAAAATTGCCAAAACCTGCAAATGCTAATGCGGTCCGAAACCTACCAATCTAAGGGTGCAACGTTTCTTGCTTGTCCGCTTTATCGCGCAAGCATCATGCAATGAGTTGCTTCGCGACATAAAATTTGCCAAAAACATGTTACACGTAAAATGGTCCAAAGCCTATCCGCTCAAGGCGCACAACATCTCACAGCAAACAGAAAATACAAGATCGCGGTATGCACGCGTACACAACCATACTCCATGTCCAAACCATAGGAAATGGTTTAACAACAGAGTAGGGGGCCATTGATACGCCACGGCCAAACACGGTCAACCGGACCACCATTAGACTCCCCGCAACGGTCTCTTCTCAGCCTCTGACCTCCATCACCACTAGCCCATTTGGAAGTAAGCCGATCGGGTCATCGAGATCCTCGCGATCACATCCGCCTTCAGGATGGGGGCCGAACGCGCCACCCCAGTCCGCTATACCGGGCAACGCCCTCTAAATATAGGAAAGCATGCTTCATACTTGGCATTTAGCAAAGATAGGACACTCTCAGCGGACAGACGACGGAGCGACCAGCTGTCCCTTCGGCCCGATCCTCCATAGCTGCATGTCTTCTTAATCACGCTTAATTATGTCTTATCACTGTTAGTCTAATCGCAATTAGAGATTGGCCTATAAATAGAGGCTTCGTGTAATCATATAGATATACGAAATTCAATATACGCAGATAAACTCTACCAATTTGTCGACCACGTTCTTTCCTTTACCGCTTATTGTGTGAACCCGGTTGAGGACCGCCCGATATTCTTCTTTACCACCGTCGCTCCACCATAAAAACCATCTTTTATGCCATGCTATCCACCTTCTAAACACCTACACCACCGTCGTGATATTCCTGACAATATCACATACATTAGAGCCTTTTATTTTTACTCTCTTTCATATAATACATTTTTATCGTGTGTGGGAGGTTAGGAATGAAATGTTGTAATTCATGCCACTTGGTACAACCTTCATATGACAGTTTTATTGTATAATATGTCTAGTATAAGGCCATCATGGACCAGTTATAGCTCGTGGCATAAGGTCTTGTTAGAAAAATTTGTCTGATTCCTTCTATAGTAATTTGCTAATTCTGAAAAAATTGCATAACATAACTTGCAGAAACAAATTTCAAGATGAGTGAAACATGACAGGAACACTTTAATCCATTAAAAATCTACTGCAATCATTGAATCAGTAAAAACAGAAGATGAAAGAAAAACAAAAACTTATTTGTAGACAAAGAAGTGTAGAACGCTGTCCTTAAGACATTACTACCCCGACTATGTGCAAACGAATATGGAAACACGTCTCTAAAGATAAAAATCTACCTCTTCTAGTTTGCACTTGAATGTGAAGAGGGCGGCGAACTGATCAGACATTGTTTTTCTCTGACTTTTGAATATGTACAAAAATTGTATGGAGAATTTCTGTTTTTCTGATCTCATTCAGGAATGCTGGATTGTTTCTATATATAGGTAGAGATAGTAGATTAACACCCTTTTAGAATTGACAAGAAGTTGGAAAGTTATCTGTTGCAACCAACAGACACAAAATTTTGAACAGAATCTGTTCATGTATGACCGAACTATTTCCTTGTGAATTGTTGCTAGTTCGATTTAATTTGGATTCAGAATACCATAAATTGGGTTGGCTCAAAAAGATTAATAGTAGACCGGATCAAGCCAAGACAAGCCACGAGCCGGCCGGATGGCGGCGGTGCGCGCACGTGGGGTTTTGAATCAACAAGCATTTACGTCTTCCATCATTCACAAAATTCTCTTGACCCTTGAGGCTTTCCTTTAAGTGGCACACTACTTCTTAAGTAGTGATTCCACTTGTGTCTCATTATTTATGTGGGACAAATGGAACACATTTCTTTTACAACACCCACATAAATCACTCTATCTTTAAGCATTAATTTTTTATTCACCCAAGATTGGAATCGAGTGATTCAAAAGCCTCACATAAACTACTATCTTAGTAGTTTCCAAAACTGTTTTTTGGTCCCAGAAATTCATTATGTAAGTCAATCAAATCCAGGCCTGAATTTGACTGTTCGCCACATACACTTAAACCCGTTTTGGAGCTAAAACACTATAAAGTACCAACAATCCCCAATGAATGAAAATTAATGCATATGCTATGCAAACTTTGAAGGGATAACAAACGGATCTCTATTGCATCGGGCGAGGTGGTTTGCTGCCTTGAACCTTCCCTAATAGAGTACCATCGGACATACTCAGCTAAGCAGTGAACTTAGTCTTGAACTGCTTAGGCTTGGTGCATGCCTAGACAATGATACCTACATAATAGACCCCCTGGCCTTCTCGAAGTTCTCATGGTTGTGTCCATTTTGGCCCTAGAACACCTTGGTTTTGGAAAGCGTGTTAGAGAATTCAGCCCACAAATTCTCTTGTAGTGGCCCTACTTCCACTTATATAGGTGACCTCCTATAAAGAGTACTCTGCAATACCCCACTTGGCTTAACCAAGATATAGGAATCATTAAAAGTTTTATACTTAACCTAAACCCTTCAGCGGACAACACTTTTGTTTTTACAAAGTGAGTAAGTTCTAACTATCCCTGATAACTTAGTTGTCACTTTTGAACCATGATCTTGGGATCTCCAGTCACTATGGTCGGGTTTCCATTATAAGAGAACATGCGTACTATGATTAAGTCTTATTCCGTTTTTCAAAAAATTGACACCCGATCTCTAGCTGAACCTTTTCAATAAGCGGATCTGCAAGATTCTCCTTCGACTTTATACAATCGATGAAATCAAATCATTAGAGATCTATTGTTGAATGGTATTGTGTCTACGATGTACGAATCGTAACTTACCATTGTTCATATTACTGTGTGCTTATTCTGTCACTGGCTGACTATTGCATGCTAATAGGATTGATAGATTTTGAGCCACCTGCAATATCTTTACAAGGAATTCTAAAGTAATTCAACTTCCTTTCCATTTCTTGTTTTTGTTACTTGATTTTACTTAGGTAAATATTCTTTTAACAATCACCCTCACATTTCCAAGAATCTGATAAAGTTTTAGTCAAGAAAATATTTTTCCCCCACAGGTTTTGGGTAAACTTCTAAAGTTAATCATCATTTCATTAATTTGTTTGATTAAGGTAAGTGTAGTGCAACGATTTGATGAATGTTGTTTGTACCAGAACAAAATTTATTAAACCTTGCATCACACTTTTCCATCTTGATCACCATGAATTGATTACCCTTTTTATTATCGACTTAAACGCATCAACAACCTCATCTTTACATCTTGAAATGTACATCACAATACTAAAATCAAATCTATAATTAATATGAATATAACAACAAAATATGTACATACTAGTAGGAAACCCGTGCGATGCACGGAGGAACGTAAACACTGAAAATAAATAGTAAATAAAAAAGACGATCGCCTCTGAATTTCAAGTCAGTTTATTTTTTTAATACAGGTGTAGGTAATGCATGGAAAAATATGTGATACATTAAGTATTGAGTAATGAAAGTGAATTTGCTTTCCCTAAAAGATACGTAAAATGCTCCAAGTTTTTGTAGAATGAATAATAACCATAATCTTCCTCTCATTCCAAATATTTTTTGCCGCAATGTCGATGTTAATCCTCCAAACGGGCGCGTCACGATGTTTGCCATACCGAATGTTGCTGCAATTGTCCCTGCTCTCTTTAGATTCAGATCAAACCTGTGAAATCAAATAGTAAATAAAAAAGACGATCGCATTTCCCATAAAGAATCATCCTTTTTTCTTTTCACTGTCAGGACCAGAAGCCGAAGAAACTTGGTTCGTCTTTTTCCCGGTTTGTTTCTCCTGCTTTTTGGGAGTCTTCGCCTCTATCTCTGCTTTCGAATCAGTCTTTTCAATGTTTGCTTCAGTCACCTTTTCATCCTTCAAACCTTCATTTTCACTTTTTAAAGCATCACCGGTTGCGGTTTTGGCATATGCTGACACTACTGCCTTCTTTTTAGCCACCTTCTTTACTATTTTCTTTAAGACAGTAGTCTTTGCAGCAGTATCTGGGACCACTGCCATACTACGATCATCCTCATTCTGTTTCGCCTTACTTTCAGCAGATTCAAATTCACCCACACCAACCTTTGCTTTTGCTATAGCCTTTGCAACCAACTTTTTCACAATTTTCTTCCTTTTTTAAAGTTTTGATGCCTGGAGTGCTAGATGATCCGTCTTTCTGAGGAGTGACGTCAGATTCCACAATTCTCTCTAGCAGCATCCAACATCGCCCATCTTCTCATCTGGCGTAGCAACAGCCTCCACAGTGTCTCTTCTTTGCAACCTTCTGTTTCAAAACCTACCTAATAACCTTTTTCTTAGGCTTCATGCTACCCGGTGTTGTCTGCACGCTTTCTTTTTTATCCGCTAGTACTACAACATCATTGGTAGTCTCAACCTTTTGTTTGCTCTCAGCTTCTTTAGTACACACCTTCCCATCTTTGGGAGTTGAATTATCTTTGACTTTATGTTCAGAGGTTGGAGCGTCTTCTTTTTTTCCGACTGGTTATCCTTTTTGGTATCTTTCTTATGTACGACATCTGTGTTAAACGGGATTAAAAATTAGGAATGATGATTAGTAGTTAAATGAATCATTTGTTTGAAATTTTTGTGTCGCAATACCTTCAGTACTCCCCTTCTTTTCACCAACGCTCTATCAGATAATAAATATGATGGTGAGAGACGATATTAATTGCAAATATAAGAAATTAAATAAACCAAAGCTCAAATAAAGGGCGGGGGGCAATGACAGCATATATGGTATTGATGAGCAGAATGCTATACATATACAACACAATATGGGCCCAAACTAACAGAGTACAACAAACCTGTTTTACAGGGGTTTGCAGTTTCTCTCTCTCGGAAACTACCTTCTTGTGATCAAGCCACTGCTTGTGCTACGATTCCAACGAAGGTAAACAATCAGAAAGATCAGGTACATAAATTACAGTGACCTCTTTATGACTGAAAAGCTCATCCTTTCCAAGTCTGTCATAATGTACCTGCACAACTCATGGAAAAGCAAACTCTCATTTATTCTGATCAAGGTAAAGATACAAATAACTTTGAAAAAACATGGAACAATAGGTCTGAGATCCTAGTGTAGGAAGCGACAATGAATTTCTC
This sequence comes from Gentiana macrophylla, assembly GCA_026214975.1. Taxonomy (NCBI): domain Eukaryota; kingdom Viridiplantae; phylum Streptophyta; class Magnoliopsida; order Gentianales; family Gentianaceae; genus Gentiana; species Gentiana macrophylla. Next base: position 29,324,657 of record CM047809.1, on the reverse strand, counting down.
AACAAAGCTAGACATACTCGCAATATAAATCTGCCATCATGTCCAAAAGCGTATATCATACTAAATTGTGACTTTGATGCATGACCCCCCTCCCCCTTTTATTTATGTAGAACAACCACCGAATGCATGACCGATCTAATTGGCCATGAATTAGAGGTTTAATTGAAGACGAAGAACTTGAATCACAGAAACGGATTAGTTGAAAAAAGAGCAAGAATTGAAGAAACCGAAACTGGTTATTATCGCGAGAAACGGATCGAGAGAAATCATGAATCAAGATTCATTAGTGAAGTTAGCAGAAAGGATTGGATTTTTAGTAGAAATCGTGTTGCCAGTTCGAACATCAGAGCTCGCAAAGATTTATCGAGTTCTTAACGAAACCGATGTACTGATTGGAGTCCATGGTGCTCAATTGACTCATTTCATCTACTTCCTGGTTCTGTTTTCATACAGATTATACCACTATATGACTTCCTTCCGTCAACAAAATCCAGAATAAACCTTGTGATCAAGCCACTGCTTGTGCCACGATTCCAATGAAAGAAGGATTTGTATTTGCTAATAACAACAACAATCCCCAAAATCCCATGTTCAAGAATGCATCAAAAAATGAAGTTGAGCATAGACACCTTGGGACTGAAATGAGACCTCTTGGTAGTTCCACAACTTGAAGATGCCATACCTCTTTCAAATGCTCATCACCGGCAAGCCACAACACGCGATCGATCGGTCCGCCCATTTGTTGATAACGGATTCCAATCCACCAATTCCGCCGCCGCATCAATAAGCCTCACATTCAATTCCAGTCGCGCACTGGAAAACATATAAAAAGCAAAAGTAGAAATTCATGAACAAAGAATGAATCCTTACAGGCTACAATTTTCACCTGCTTAACTGGTTCATCCCTCAATAAAAAAACCATAAAAAAGAAAAAGAACCCTATCCTGAATCGAAACACCTATATATTCGATACATGCCATAAACAAAAAAAGAGACCCAACGCCGATGCCACCACCAAAACAAAAAAAAAAAAATCAACTGGAAAATATGAAGAGACCCAGATGAAAAAGAAAGCTTAAGATTTACACATTCAAAGAAACATATGGAGTCTGAAAGCCATAATTCCACCAAAAACCTACCCATAATGCCACCAAAAATCAGAAAGCCATGACGATCCGTCCAACAACGGCGACGATGTCGCTTCTTTCCAATTTCTCGATCCTCAACGCGCCGATGCGCTTACCAAACAAACAAAAATCAACTGGGAAATATGATTTTGGATACATGAATGGAGCCGTAGAGGTTGTATTGGAGCCGTAGAGGTTGTATTGAATATAGTCTGACGACGTGGGGGTTGCAAAAGGGAAATTTTTATGACAGAGGTGGGGAGTGGAGACTGGAGACGTGGGCGAGAACGGAGTGGAGTGGAGTGCGGTTGTAGTGAGGGTTTTATTTTGTTTTTTGTTGTTTTGTTTTCTTACCGGGTTTGGGTCGGGTCAATTGACGGTTTTTCCCATATATAATCAGTTCACACTACATAGGACTAATGAATTGCATTAAAAGACAGTCAGAAAAAGGAAAAGGGAAGCACTGATGACTGTAGCTAGCAGCATTAAGAAAGATGAGACTTTGAAGTCAAAAAAGTAAACTAACATGGAGAAGGAGGCATGAGATTCAACCCTAAATCATCCTTTTCCATCACCATTAATCATCCTTGTTAACCTCCATGGAACTTTGACAATCAGGATGCAGACCTTTTCTTTGACTGAATAGAAACACCAAAAGCTTAGTCTTTTCAAAATACATGATGACATTGTCTTCAAAGGTCTAAAAATATAAGCGAATTGCGTGTGATGAAACCACATGGATTATCTTCACGATTAGCACAACTCTTACTTAATAGCCTAAATCAATTATTGATTCTATACAACACACAAAGGATGAATACTCAAATGATCAATAACATTTTCACACGCAGTTGGATAATCACTCTCAAACTATCACACATACAAAACTGATGCAAATATATTTTCATTGAATACTTTGAAAATATTGAAAAAACGGAGTACAAACACCACTCACCATGACGAACGGGAACAGTTTATCCGCCATAATCCCCTGACCATTAGATGGAATTGCATCATGTATCATAAGCCTTAGAGATGAACAACTCGGTCACGTTTGAGAAGAGAAGGGAAAGAAATATCCATCAAAAGAATAGTGTAATGCCTGCAGGATGAATATCATCATATGAATGCTAAACAAAAGATTCAACCTGACATTTACGATCACCTTTCAAAGCAACAAAAACCTCAGCCAACCAACAATGGATGACCCAATAAAAAACTCGAACTTTGCATTGATTATTGGAACATGGTCTTTGTATTGGCAAGATGATAAATGTTTAGTCTCCATTAAAAGATTCAAATCTCAATTAAACTCATCTATAAGCATTTCCTGGGGTACTAATTTTTTGGTTGTCTATCTCAAAATGATGTTTTCTTTGTTTTAAAATTTTTTGTTGTCTCTTATTTTGTTATGTAATCCAATCCATTTAGAGGTTCTATCCTTTTTTTCTGTACAATATTTTTGGTACAACTACAAATAAAAGTCAGACTCTGTATATATTTTATTTTTTTTTACTACAAATGAACACATTAGGCAAAGCAAAACACAAAAGACTTGCCAAAAACAGATGATGTGCAAGTATTCATCGTCATGTTCATAAAAACAGATGCAACATGAGTAAATCAAAACCCACAATCGATATGCCGACTAATCGTCTTTGATTCTTTGAATTCACCATTTCATTATCTCGAAAAATAGATGCAACATAAGTAAATCAAAACCCACGATCGATGAAAAACACAAACACTGGAAAAACCTAAATCTCGTGAAAAAAGACGTTGTGTGAAAGAATTTATTTAATAATGGATGGTGATATAAAATTAGGAATGGTTACCGTCCATGGAATCCACATCGTATCTGAAAATTCACATTTCGACTGCAACTTCTCCATCTCGAATTCATTCTCTCAATGCAACATAAGTAAATCAAAACCCACGATCGATAAAAAAAACACAAACACTGGAAAAACCTAAATCTCGTGAAAAGACGTTGTGTGGAAGAATTTATTTAATCATGGATGGTCGATATGAAATTAGGAATGGTTACCGTCCATGTGATCCACATCCTATGCTGAAAATTCACATTTCGACCTGCAACTTCTCCATCTCGGAATTCATTCTCTCAACGCCCGTGATACGAAATTGGATGAGAATGAGGGATTTTGAAAGAGAAATGGAGTTAATGAGGTTGAGGGATTTCACTTAGCAAACCGATAGTCATTAGTGGGAGAAGAGGTCGTGGAATGACAGTTTGAAAATGAAGGCGATGAAGGGAAGACGTTGCAGAAAATGGGAAGGTGGACAAAGACGTTGCAGAAAATGGGAAGGTGGACAACGTGAGGCGAGAGTGGAGGAGATGGATGAGGAGAGTGTCCTACCATATGCGTATTTGTTTTTTATTTTACTTTCTTTTTAAACCCTAAACCGGGTCACAGAGCGGGTCAATTGACCAAATACGGGTCAATTGGCGGTTATTTACTCTAAAATATATATATAGATATTCTTAACAATAATTTGTCACTACAATCATTAAGGTGCTTACATAAGCACCCACATACCAATTTATACATAACACATATATAATAGTGTCTAAATTAAATGGATAATTGTTATAAAGGACAAAAGTTGAGAATAAATTATCAAAAAGGACAAGTGGATTGAAAAATGATAAAAAAAAATGACAAAAGACACTTGAAAGGACAAAATTACCCTTGTCACATTTAACGATTTCAATTCCAATATCAAACAAGCCCATTAAAATAATCAACAATTTTTTTAATATAATAAAATTCACAACCAAACAAATCCACTAACACAAAAGCAAAGGTTACTTCAGCGCCGTAGCACCAATCTTATTTTACACGATCCAGGAACTTCCATAACGTTGGCGTGATTCGGTTTGAGCAACGGATCCTGACGTGATACATCTTCGTAATGAAAATAGAGTGGCTAGAAAAGCCAACTCATGTTTCCACTCTATTTTCATTACGCCACGGAAAGAAGGTTTTATGATATGCGTATGTTGGGCCGAGTTTTTTCCCAAAGAAAGTTCGCCACCAACTGTAGCAGCACCATTCACTAAAATTTGTCCATTTTTAATGTATTTATCCCAAGAAGAGCATAATCGTCCGGTGGAATGGCAATTTTTCATTTTTATCATTATATTCAATCCACTAGACTAAATGCCGATTAACACATGAATTTTATCATTTTTAACATTTGTTCATTGTTTATTGCAAATCCTTAATTAAATTGATATTCAACTAGAGAAGTGCATACATGAAGTTCTTGCAATCATCACGCGGACAGATTTAATTAATCCATAGTCTCAGTGACTATATCTACCACGTTTGCTTGCTCAACCTTTTGAGGCTTTCGACATTCATTCCTCCGGTTTCCTTGTTTCCCGTAGTTAAAGCATTTACCATTGAATTTATTAGCCTCTTGATTGCCTTTGGAACTTTCACCATTGTACTTTCTTTTCTGGCCTTTGACTTTCGTATAGTGAGGCGCGTAGAACACTGTCCTTAAGAAATTATTGCCCCGACTATGTGCACACGGATATGACAACACGTCTCCCAACAAACAACAGTCTTTACCTTTCCTAGTTCTGAGCGTGAATGTGGGGGGCGGCGTATTGATTAGGCTGTGTTTTTCTCTTACTTGTGAATATGTATAAAAAGTGTATGCAGACTTTCTATTTTTTCTGATCTCATTCAGGATTGCAAGATTATTTCTATATATAAGTAGAAATAGTATAGTAGCACCCTTTCAGAATTGACAGGAAATTGGAATTTCGAACAGAATCTGTTCATGTATGGCCGAACTGTTGCCTTTGAACATTTCTTATGCATGAACCTTTCTGAATTGTTGCTTTAGTTTAATTTGTTTTGGATTTAGAATATCTAGTTCAATTTGTTTTGGATTTAGAATATCATACGTTGAGGTGGCCCAAGAAAATTAATAGTGGGCCGGACCAAGCCAAGCCAAGACATGAGATGACCGGATTCTGACAGCACATGCGCGTGGGGTTTTGAATCAACAAACATCTACGTCTTCCCTCATTCACAAAATTATCTTCCCCCTTTGGGCTTGCCTGTAAGTGCCACACTACTTCTTAAGTAGTAATTCCACTTGAGTCTCATTACCTATGTGGGACAAATGAAATAAATTTATTTTTCAAAACACATATAAATCACTCTACCTTTATATTAGGAAATCTACGCGGGAACGCAGCAGAATTTAAAATTAATTTCCTTTTACCAGGATCGACTTCGTTTAAACAACAAACATGCAAGTAGTAAACGAGAAAGTTACCTTGTATGATCTAAAAGATCGAAGCTTTATCGTTTACGGTTGATGGTCCAAGCACCGAGCCGTCCAAGTGTCCGGCCTCTAGCTGTAATCCACACGAACAACCGTGGGAATCTTCATAAGACTGCTACCGGAAAAAGTCGACCGCTAGGTCACATTTTCTTCCTCCCATAGAACTCTGTCAAGAAACTCTCTCTTTCTCTCACTAGAATATTGTGCTACAAAGAGCTTGACATCCCTCCCCTTTTATAGAGTAGTGGGGCGCCACTTTCATCTTGAGTGTAGTAGGGAACAAGAAACTATATTCCCAGTAGAATAATGATTGAATAAATCAATTAGATAATTGATTGATTATCTCATTAAGTACTTACATTAATATTATTAAGGATTTTCCTTAAAATCATATATGCCATATATTTAATATCTTATATTAAATACTTTCAAAAATTTATAAATTGTCAATATCTAATATTAAATATATCTTTATTATATTACCATAAATCAATTTAACACACACACACACACACACACACACACACACACACACACACACACACATATATATATATATATATATATATATATATATATATATGTATATATATATATATATATATATATATATATATATATATATATATATATATATATATATATATATATATATATATATGTATATATCACATATATATACTAAATGCATAAATCTATATATTTATATATCTATTACATATGTGCAAATGTATATCACATGTATACACGTCACACGCATGTATATACATACTCATATTATTATCTAATATTAATACATAATAATATAATACTATGATTATTTAATTTGCAAAAATCCATATGTATCAATATACATATATTTCACCCCACATGTATTAAAATACATATGCGCCCCATACATTATAAAATGTATATTTAATTAATCAACATAATTAATATATTGTATTATATGTATTCATAATAAATAAATATTACCATATTAATTTATTACTATAACACTATATAGTAGGCATAAACAAATCCTCATCCGGTTATCGCTACAACCAAAAATTAATTCCAGTTAGTTATTCATATATGCGTGACCTGATAGGTTTCCGAATATGTTGGCCGTAAGCATAATGTGCATTTAGTAAGATACCCTTCATACCTACGATCATGGTAACGTCTAGAAACACGTCCACGATCCCCAATCATCGGAAAGAGTCAAGTGCTATGACTACAACCTTTCATGTGAAACGGTTACCGTGTAAATAGAATCATATCGTTGTTACAATATCCATACGGTCGTATCTCCAGTGTCAATAAATTAACGACCGTATCTTATAATCTGGATATCATGCTCTTTCGAAGTAACTCATTTACTCCAACTTTACAAAGATTCACGAGAGCTAGACATTCCTTATAAGAACGCTCTTTCGGATATTTACTCCTACATTTAGGATACGCGATTTCCGGACGAGCAACCTACGCATGCTTCTGTATCATACACAATCACTACAACATGATCGCCCCATGGCTAGGGGAAACTTCAATAGTGTCAAACCAGGACAATGCACACCACGATGCCATGAAGACTCCGGCCTTAGGATAATTACACAACTGCCATATAGTGCGACACTTAATAAAGTAAGTGGGTCAGTCTAACATACGCATTCTCTAATACACGTCCACCTACAGTCGAATTGTCTCTACACTTTGATAGACGAGATCTATCCCTATCTTTATAAGATAGAAGACATCCAATACATGCTAGTCTAACTGTACTATTAATGTCTCATTTAATAGCACATGCGACTAAATACATTTAAGTATCAAACCCTTTAAGTACGTCGAGATATCATCAACCATAATCACTATCACGGTTTCTCTTTCAAAGTTTGACACTAGAGACGTTATCATATATACAATATCATAATTGTTCTGTTAAACGAACAAATATATAATAATAGAAAGCCATTTATCGTATGTATAAACATAAAGAAATAGTAGCAATGATCCGACCCGGTCGGATCCGGTCCAACCCGATTGGGTTTAGGACACTATTTCAACACTTTAGGCATTAATTTTTCATTCACCTGATATCGGAATGGAGTGATTCAAAGTCCTAACGTCAACTACTATCTTAGTAGTTTCTAAAACTGCTTTTAACTCTCAAAAATTCATTCCGTAAGTCAATCAAATCCGGGCATGAAGTTGACTATTCGCCGCGTACACTTAAACCAATTTTGGAGCTAAAACACTATAAAGTTCCAACAAGTCTAAAATGCTCGCTTTGTGGAAGTAACAGTTCTCTGAGACCAGGGAATATATGCGCCAGATCGGATATAATACACTGAGGTGACCTGCACCATGTCGGCAATAAGAGACCATAGACGACGTCCTACGTCATGCCGGCTGTGTGGGGTATAGGGGCGACCTGCGTAGGATATAAGGGGCAATCTGGGTCGTATTGAAGACGGGTTTTTGTTGCTGGCTGATGAGGCCCGATATCAGGCTACGCACATGTCGGTCCATACGCTGATGCATGTGACTTTTAATATTCTGTATGAGATGTGATGAATGCCACGTGTAGGATGACCGATTTTACTTATGTGATGATACTTAATGATTTTATTGGTAAATATATATATCATACAAAATAAACTAAATACGAGTGCGACGTTTGATATAGATTTACATACATAGTTGGGTTACACTACACACTTGTCAATGGGCTACACCGAATAGCGCGTGAAAATTTCTTTTGGTTGCATTCCATTGGAAGCTAGTTTAAGATATAATTATTCTTGCGTTTGTTGCAAGTTGCACTTGGAGTCAGAGATATGCAATAATGTCATCTCTTATGGACATCACTTGAACCAATTGGTCTGAAAATTTGTACTGCAAAGACTATTACGCTTCTTTTCTTATGAAATTTCGATAGGGTGTTGAAGTATACACAAAATGTAGTAAAACACGTAAAAGCTTTGTTTGAGAATTTATACTGCAGGGAGTAGTTATTATGGAAAAAAAAAAAATCTAAATTCTTTTAATAATGCATGGATAACTTATCGAACATCAGCGAGTGCTGATTACTGTTGAAGAAATGATGAACACATCAATGTTCATCAAGAATTAGAACCGAGGAATTCGAAAACAGAGAAAGGCGGGAAAAAACTGAAAAACGGAAGAACATTGATTTTATTCAATAGAATTCTCAATTGACGATTACAATGATCAATACTTAGCTGTATATAGACCTCCTAGCTATATCCAACAACCACTAACTTCAATAGTTAGTTATAACAACCAAAACTACTTCTAACCAATTCTATTCACAAGTGTTCGACCTTATGTCTCTAAGAGTCTCCTACTTGCGATCTTGTGTAAGTTGCAGCTTTATATCACCAACACGCCCCTCAACATGGACAAGGGGAGTCTCCTACTTGTGATCTTGTGTGTGTTGCAGCCTTATAGATATGTGAAGGAGTATATCTGTTGAGAAAATAGTGAAACAGAGGTGCATCCAAAGGCTTTGTCAATATGTCAGTTAGCTGATTTTGTGTTGTGACTGGTAGGAGCTTCACTAGTCCAGATTGGACTTTCTCCTTTGTAACATGAAAATCAATCTCTATGTCTTTTGTTCCCTCATGAAACACTGGATTTTGAGCTGTGTGGATGACACTTTGACTGTCACAGAACATAGAAATAGGCTGTTGAACTGAAACCCCTAGATTATCTAGGATGTACACCATCCACTGTAGCTCACAAACTCCTAATGCCATTGCTCGGTATTCTGCTTTTGCTGAAATTTAGGAGACTGTCACTTCCAGGACAGTAAAGCAGATCCTAGGAACATGCAATAACCAGTTATGGGTTTTTTTTGTTTCCTGACATCCCCCCAAGGCTGAATCTGTGAATGCAGTGAGAAGTAGATTGTTGTTTGCAGAGAAGGAAAGACCTTGAGCTGGTGCCAAATTGATGTATCTGAGAACCCTGTGTGCAGTATGTAGATGGTTGATAGTTGGAGCATCAAGAAACTGGCTCAACTGGTGTACTACATAAGATAGATCTGGTCTTGTCACTGTAAGGTATAATAATTTTCCAATGAGACTTCTGTACTGTGTTTTATCTAGAAGGAGGTCAGAGTCACCATGCTGTAAGCGTGCCTTTGATGGAATATGTGTATTTACTGGCTTGCATCCACTGAAAGCAAAGTCTTCTAGGAGATTGATGGCATATTTTCTTTGGCAAACTGATATTCCAGCAGATGTTCTAGCCACTTGTAGTCCTAGAAAATATTTTAGAGGACCAAGATCCTTGATTTGAAAAAGATCATGGAGGTAGGTTTTGAGTTCAGATGAGAGACATGTCATTACTTGCCAATACAATGTCATCTACATAGACCAAAGCAACTATATAGGATTGACCTTTTGATTTTGTGAAAAGGCTATAATCATGCTTGGACTGAGTATAACCAAGATTGATCAGTGCAGATGTCAGTTTGGCATTCCATTGCCTACTGGCTTGTTTGAGTCCATATAAGGATTTAGTGAGCTTGCACACTTGTCCTTTCTGTGTTTGAAAACTAGGGAGGGACCATATACACCTCTTCTGTGAGGTCACCATAGAGAAAAGCATTGTTTACATCCAACTGGTGAAGGACCATGTTTTTGGCAGCAGCAACATCAAGTAAAAGTCTGATAGTGTTCAACTTGGCCACTGGGGAAAAGGTCTCTTCATAGTCAATTCCAAAGGTTTGTGAGTAACCTTTAGCAACTAATCTTGCCTTATATCTTTATAACGGGAACCATCTGGATTATGTTTGATCTTATACACCCATTTGCAGCCTATAGGCTTCTTTCCTGTGGGTAGATTTACTACTTCCCATGGTGTTTATTTGACCAGTGCATCTATTTCCTTTTACATTGCTTCTTGCCACTCTTTGTGGATGATAGCTTGATTGTAGGTTGGTTCTTTGACTTTATCAAAATTCATTACAAAATATCTGTAGGAATCAGATAGTTTAGTATATTGAACAACATATTCCAAAGGATATTGTGTGGTATATGAAACTTGATTGCAGACATAGTCCTGCGGCAGGTTGTCTGATTTGTCTAGAAGATCTTCTTGTGTTGATATATGTTGTATGTCAATGCGAAGATGAAACATCATATTCAGTGTCATTAGTGGAGTGACTATTAGGTGAATCATTATGTGTATCAGCTTCTGATGGAATAGCAGAAGTTGAACTAGGGGCAGGGAAATCTGGTGTAGGATGCGCAAAAGATGGAACATGAAGGGATACATTGTTGAAATTTTGATGTTTCTGTGTATAAGGAAACACTAATTCATGAAAAAAAAACATTTCTGGAAATAAAAACTTCCTATGTTTGGATATCCAAAAGGGTATATCCTTTTGTGTTTGTTGGTTGGCCCAGGTAAACACATTTCCTAACCCTTGCATCAAATTTTGATCTGCCATGAGGTAAAGTTGATGCAAAAGTTAAACAGCCAAAAACTTTGTGATTTGAGATTTCAGGTTCTTTGTTGTATAAGACTTGATATGGAGATTTTTCTTTTAGAACATGTGTGACAAGACAATTAATAATACGGACTGCATGGAGGACACAATATCCCCAAAAACTCAGTGGTAAAGTAGCTTGAAATTTCAAGGTTCTAGCCACATTTAGTATATGTTGATGTTTTCTTTCTACAATTCCATTTTGTTGGGGTGTATCTACACAACTTATTTGATGTACAATGCCTTTTTCACTATAGAAATATGTGTTATCAAACTCTTGTCCATTGTCAGATCTAATTATCATAATGGATTTGCCAAATTGATTCAAGACAAAATTATAGAAAGAAGTAATAATAGGTCTGACCTCTGCTTTTGAGTGGAGTAGGAAAATCCAAGTGTACCTACTATTATCATCAACAACAGTGAGAAAATAAGACTGACCATGGATAGTTTGCTGTCTGTATGGACCCTAAATATCCATGTGTACTAGATCAAACACAGAAGAAGCAACATAATCAGTTAAAACAAAAGGAAGCCTTTTTTGTTTAGCTAAAGGACAGACATAACAGATAGATTTCTTAGGTACTTGAATGTCAGTACAAGAGGTTTATAACAATTTGATTCTGTTATCTGACAAATGACCTAATTTATAGTGCCAAAGCATGTCTTCATCTATCTTATCAACAAGAATTTGAGAAGTGCAAGCAACTAATCTATCTGTGTAAACTTTCTTAGCATGCAGAATATATAGACCCTTGCTCTTTTTAGCTGATCCAATCATCTGCCCACTGCACTTGTTCTGTATAACACAAGCATCATTAGTAAAAACAACCTGCATTTGAGGATTGTTAGTCAGTTTGTTTGGAGAAATTAGATTATAGTGAAACTTGGGAACACAAAGTACTTGAGAGAGAATTAGATGATCATTAATCCTCACTTTCCCTATAAAACTAACAGATACTGGTTCACCATTTGGAAGAGATACAGGGACACCACATACCCTATCTTTTGATATGAACAACCTGTGATCAAATATGATATGGTCTGTGGCTCATGAATCTACAATCCAGCGAGTGATATCATCAGAAAACATACCCTGAACCTCATTGGGATCTATATGAAAATTGGCTGAGAGAGCTGTGACTTGGTTGACAGCAGGATTACCAAGATCTGTGGTTTTGTTGCCCTCAAACAGCTTCATCAACTGTGCAACTTGATTCTGCAACCGAGCCAATTGATTATGTGTTGCATCTTGTTTTGGTGCAGCAGACTGTGTTGGTTCTAGATCATCCCAGTCTGAGACATTTGTGCGGTCTTGTTGCACCATGTTTACCCTAGACCTTGGCTTAAAACCGGGTGGGAAACCATGCTTTTTATAGCATTTGTCCACTGTATGGCCATTGAAACCACAGTATGTACACTAAACTTTTCTGGAATTGCCCTGTTGGTTCTATGTGTATGGTGCAGATCTCTTATTTTGACCTTGACCATACCCTGGATTATGGTATATACCATGTTCTTGATTCTGGTACCTAGACTGATACTGCCCTTGAACTTGATTCTAAGCTCTAGCAAGCAAAGAAATACCATCTGAATTTTGAGGATGCCCAGTGCATAATCTATCTGCCTCTCAAACTTCATAGCCATAGCAAAGGCTTGTTTTAATTAGGCAAAGGCGTCAACAAGTAAACTTGGGACCTAACAGGGGCAAACTTATCATTAAGACTATTCAAGAATCTTATAACATGATCTGCTTCTATGAAATCAACCATCTTTAAACTGATACTGCAAGCACATGGTGCTCCACATTCACAGTGAGGAACAGGCTTGAAGATCTCAATCTCATCCCACTTAGCTTTCAGTTTTGTAAAATAAGATGTTATAGACATTGAACCTTGCTTGATCAAATTCACTTCTTCAATTAAATCTGATGCCATAAAATAGTCAATATTGGATAATCTGTCCTTTAATTCCAACCACATTTCCTTTGCATTCTTGATCCACATTACACTTTGTGCTATATCCGGTATACAAATTTTATGATCCATGTAAGCACTGTTGTATTACACTGACTCCATACTCTATACATAAGATCATTTACATCAGGTTTCTGAATAGTACCATCAATAAAATCTAGTTTATTCTTGGTTTCTAACATCATATTCATCTATCTTTCTTAAGAATGATAGTTTGTGGCATCAAGAGGAGGTGAAACCAAAGGAATTGCAGGATTTTCACTAGGATGCAAATAAAATTGACTGGAAGTACTCACACAAGACTTGTGCCTTCAATGCTTGCACCAAAATTAGCAGCCATTGGAAAAATTCCAAGAACAGAAACAGCAGTCGATCAACGAAGAAGAACAAACCACAAAAACAAGAATTTCAAAGAAAAACAGAATCAGAACTCTCTCAAGGCTCTGAATGAACAAGATCGATCCTCTCAAGAACCAATTCAATGAAACAAAGCTCTTATTGCTCTGATACCATGAAGAAATGATGAACACAACAATGTTCATCACAAATTAGAACTCAAGAATTCGTAAAAAAGAGAAAGGCGGGAAAAAACTAAAAAACGGAAGAACATTGATTTTATTCAATAGAATTCCCAATTGACGATTACAATGATCAATACTTAGCTATATATAGACCTCCTAGCTATATCCAACAACCACTAACTTCTAGAGTTAGTTATAACTACCAAAACTACTTCTAACCAATTCTATTCACAATTGAAAAACCTTATGTCTCTAAGAGTCTCCTACTTTTGATCATGTGTGTGTTGCAGCCTTATATCACCAACAACTATAGCATGAGTAGAAAATATTTTCCAAAATCTAAAATTATGTACATTGCCTTCATGGTTTCCACTAGCGTATAACCTGGCTACTCAGCGGAGAGATCAATTCGAACCCCACTTGGAGCATAGTTTAGAATGGGTGTGTGTATTTCGGCTCTGCCAAAAAAAGTACATCTTATTAATTTGTAATGAAAAAAAGTTTAGATTGTCTATAAGGAAAAATTCATTCTTTACATACACTTGAATAGAAAACTGTAACGCCCCGCTCCCGGATACTTAGTTCTTATCCGGAAAGGAACGTTCGGCGCGTATAGCATTAAATAAATTTAATATTATACACCAGCCTCTATGATGTCGTATGAAATAAAAGCAAACAGGATCAAAAAAACTCGGCGTGAAACCATAAATGCTACTAGGAATAGAAACTCCAAACATACTAAAGATAGAAATGTAGTATCAAATAAAGGCAAACGGAAGCCAAAAGACTCGGCGTGAAACCATAAATGCTACTAAGAATGGAAACTCCAAACATACTAAAGATAGAAAGGTAACTTACAACAACGAAGTAACTTACAACATACGATGTCCAAAGCAAAAGTACAACAACTAATCTTACAAAGGTCTTAAAGGAAGTACAACACTTGTCTTGAAATTTAAAATACAACAAAGTTTAGTACATCATAGATAGAAAAAGAAAATAAAGCATCTAGCAATGCATCATCTCAGACATCTTCCTCAAAGTCGTCATTTAACACTTGTTCAACCTGTTTGTCTTCTCACTCCAAAAGCATACAAACAAACATGCAATTGAGGTAAGTACACAATACTTACATAAGAGGAAGAAGCTAATGTATAAATAAGTCTTATAATGATCAGGTCCGTATTATTAATTTGGTTATCTTTATGCGATCGACACAATTCTAGAGTTAGCTTCATGCTCATCAACATGCCGTGACTAACTGTTTCTAGCTTAACTTATCTTTGTTATAACCACACTTAAGAGCACTATGCATGATGAGTATCCACCATGAGACATCGTTTGCAACCTATCAGTGGATCATACCAATAGCCACGGAAGTCCATTCTGGAAGACTCCGATAGTGTACACGTTCGGTGAAGTCCCTCTACTCCCGGTGCCTCTTCGAGGCCAGTAAAGTTATTCATTCACGAGGTCCCTCCACTCCCAGTGCCTTTTAAAGGCCAGCAGAGTTACTCGCTTTATCAGAATAGCCCACGCATCACGATATGACATTGTGCCTTACCAAGAATGACATGTTGTTTAATCTTTTAACTACACAAGTACGTTTGTTACTAGATTATTATCTAGCCACTTAAGTATTTTCAAATAAGCTCTCATCTCTTACTCTCTTACATAGACCACTTGACACGGACAAGCCTAGCACATACCCAGACATTGATGAAGTCTAATTTATCAAAGCACAGGCCAATCATACTCTTCCGACGGTCCCAAACATCAACTCTGAGGAATAGTACATTCGGTGCCGGAACTAAACGCATCGGAAGCTTAATCAAGGCTTGTTCAAATTCATTTAACTTGTTTATATCATTAATATAAGATTAGGAACCAATCCCTATTGAAATAGTGTGCTAAACTTAATCGGGTTGGACCGGATCCGACCTTGTCGGATCATTTCTACTATTTCTTTATGTTTGTACATATGATAAATGGATTTTATGTTATTATATATTCTGTTCATCTAAATGAACCAATTTGTGATTGTATATATGATAATGTCCCTTGTGTCAAACTGTGAGAGAGAAATCATAATAGTGATTATGGTTGATGAGATCACGACTCACTTTAAAAAGATTGATACTTAAAAGTCTCTAGTCGTATATGCTATTAAATGGGACATTAATAGTACGATTAGACTAGCACGTTTGGATGTCTTCTATCTTATTGAAGATATGGATATATCTCGTCTATCAAAGTGTAGAGACACTTGGACTGTACGTGGACGTGTATTAGAGAATGCGTACGTTAGAATGACCCACTTACTTTATTAAATGTCACACTATGTGACGGTTGTGTAATTATCCTGAGACCAGAGTCTTCATGGCATCACGGTGTGGATTGTCATTCTTTGACACTATTGAGGTTTCCCCTAGCTATGGGGCGATCATGCAGTAGTGATTGGGTGTGATACTGAAGCATGCGTAGGATTCATGTTGCTCGTCCGGAAATCGCGTATCCTATGAAAATGAGTAAATATCCGAAAGGTCCTTCTTATAAGGAATGTCTTACTCTCGTTAATCTTTGCAAAGTGGAAGTAAATGAGTTATTTCAAGAGTGCATGATATCCAGATTATAAGATACGGTCGTTAATGTATTGATACTCGAGATACGACCGTATGGATATTATTACAGCGATAGGATTCTATTTACACGGTAACTGTTTCATATGAAAGGTAATAGTCATTGCTTTTGACTCTTCCGATGATTGGGGGTCACGGAGTGTTGCTAGACGCTATTCCATGATCATTAGGTATGAAGGGCATTTTCATAATTTGCACTTTGTGCCTACGGCCAAAATATTCGGAATCCTATATGGTCAACACCTAAGAACGTCTAGCCGGATTAAAATGCGGTTATAGTGATAACCAAATAAGGAAAGTTTATCTCGACTATAAAAGTTATATAAGTATATATTAATATGGTGGTATTTATTTATTATGAATAAATTAAATACAAGATATTAATTATGTTGATTAATTAGATATATATATTTTTATATATATGTCGACAATATATGTATATATGATATACTTGTATTTGTGCGAATTAATCAATCACAACATTATATTAATTAAGAATATTCCGGATGCCAATATTAGGCTATTTGGGGTGCCACTTTAATGAGTATAAGATACACTTGGATTATGCAATTTAATTAATAATATTATCATATATTAATATTAGATATTAATGACTGGAGATTTGCATACATGTGTAAATTGATTTATGGTAATAAGATAAAGATAATCAATATTAGATATTGACAATATCTTGGAAATATTTAATAAGAGATATTAAATTAAATGAGATATATTAATCAAAGTTATTTTCCTTATTTTATTAGGAAAGAGTTTTATTTCTCCTCAATCTACTCGGAAGCTTCTCTCAATCAGATTGGGGCACAATGGGGCGCCACTTATCCCTATAAAAGAAAGGGGTTGGCTAGCTCTTTTGTACATCATAATTCCGATAGACTAATAGTTCTTGTGAAAAATAAGAGAGCTTCCTAGAGAGAGTTTTGAGAGAGAGAAAATGCCGGTCTAGCAACTGAGTTTTTCTAGTAGCAATCCAATGGTGGATTCCGGCGGGTTGTTCATGTGGACTAGCGGTAGATGCCAAAGCTTGGGCGGCTCTGTGCAACACTACTCTCCTTAGACGGTCAAAACGTCGATATTTTAGATCAAGCAAGGTAACCACCGTCTACTAATTATTATGTTTGTTGCTTAAACGAAGTCGATCCTGGTTAAAAGGAAATAAAATTTTGAATTTCCGCTGCGATCCCGTGTAGATTTCCTAACAATCCCAACTTGTTACACTTGAAAATACGCAAAAATAGGTCCAAACAGCATTTCCGGGCCATAGGCCACGGCCTCTAAATCATAGGCTGGCGCCTATGGCATAAAAGAATACTCTGAACTCTCTGAATCTGATAGGCCTTGGCCTATAAATCATAGGCCACGGCGTACGACACAAGGAAGCATTTTTTCCTGCATTTTTCGATTCTGCACAATCTCTAACCCTTTTCCAATCAATTTAACAACAATATATGCAGAAAAACAGCAACAAAACAATACTATATCATACCATAGCACTTGACACTTTAACTACAACATTTAAGCACAAATTCTAACACAAAAACATGACAAATCTCAACCCTAGCATCATAAAACCTTAATTAAACATTAGGAAGAGTCTCTTACTTGTTCAAGCAAAACCAAAGCAAGAACTACGAGAAAGACTGCATCGACACCTCTCCAAAATAAATCCAAAACCTTGATGAAACTGGAAACGTTTTGTATCCACACGATCCTTGTCTTTTCATGAATCCATTGCTCTACTTTGATCTAAAAACCGGTGACAATCTTGTGAGGAAATGTAAGAACTCTCCTTAGCCTTTCTTTTTCCAAGAGATAGTGTAGAGTTCAAACTTTATGGGGAAATAATCAACTTCTTAAAACTCCCCTCCTATAATGAGAGGTTTATTTTGTAGGAAATAACTCCCAATGAGTTATTGTCATGAAAGTCCATCAATTCCCTTTTAAGCAATCACTCCCCCAATTTCCTTCTTTTAACATTAATTACCATGAAAATATTAAATATAATATTTCGTTTCGGTAAAAGGACACGTCTGCCTTTTTACGAAAGGTCGGGATATTACAGACTTGTTAATAATTTTACCTAAAAAAGTGAATTTTATTATTAAATTTATGCCAGAGTTCATGTTACTTTGAAAGGTATATATATCATGATTTTCAAGTTGAAAAGGTATCAAGAAAATGCAAAAAATCGAGCTTATATTTAGGGGGAGTTACACTCTCCGTGGTTTTTAAAACTATCCCTTAAAAGTTTTAAAAATGTTATTTTGAAAACAAATCAAAGGGGGAGAATGTTGAGTATTTTGTGGTTCTAGCTATGTGTTGATTAATTTTCAAGAACACCACTCCCCTCATTTAAATCTTTTATATAGTTTTCTATAAGCTCTTTTTATATAGTATTATGACATGATTATCTACGTCAATGACGTTATTTTTGTGTTTCAATACTCAAGTGTGTTTATATGAAAGGTGGACAACTACTAAATCATAACGAGTAACATAAAATAACGAGTGATATAAAATACTTTTAATTTATTGATCAATCATGTAAAAATAAATTATCTCACTCCTTATGAAGGAATGGTCGTGACAATATCATTATCCTTCAAACAGATTCCGTCTAGGACCTTCAAATTATTATTTTTTAATTGAGCCGACATATTACATAAATCTTTAATAAACAAGGGTTATGTTTGAGATTGATACCATACCCTAAATGAATTTTGAATTCATTTAATAAGTGTATGCATGCAGAAATCAACGTCAAAAAATTAGTGGTTGAGGTATTAATTTGTAGTAGGCGGTGGAATATTTTTGAGGTGGAAATGTGGAATATCACTACGTGTGGCCGAAGTTGTACATAAGGAATTAATACCTGAGGAGATTGCCGTGCATATTACCATTTGCCATGCCTAGAAGGGCACGTTGATGTTTAGGTTTTAGGTTTGGTTTTATTCATTAGTATTATTTCTTTCAATACATGAAAATATCATCATGAATATAAAAAAGCCAAAAAGTAAAATAGGAATTGACGAGACTGGATATCGTCCGGGTATAAATTGAGTGTTCATTCGGATAACTAGATCTTTAGTTGAGTGATAATCTTAAAGGAGCCTCTAGAACGAGCCTATGAAACAAACAATGCGTGAGAGGTCCCGGAGCTTGCTTACGGTAGAAACTTTGACACTTCATTTTGATGATATATATAGGATTTTTTATAAAGAGTGAGCTTAGAATGTAAAATGTGCTTATGTATCACGTATACTAGGCGTCAATCAATGTACCTTGTAAATGAGGAGGATGACTGATGATAGTCAACCCTCCAATGTATTTCACACATTTTTTCACACCATTTTATAGCATTTCGGGTTGTATTTCTATCATTTAGATGCATGTTATCTCACGCTATTTCCATCACTCATAGCTCCACATCGCACTTAACCGAAAATCTCATTTTTATCGTTGAATTGTGGACATTTTTTTTTATCACACACGAGATACTTTGTACCCTACAAAATTATGCGTTGGTTTGTTTGTGTGCTATTTCAAGAGTTCGATTATTAAAATGGACGGAAATGATGAGATATGATGAAGATGATGATATCATCTTGTTTGGGCCGAGCCACCCCTCTATGCAGCTTAGTTCGCCAATCAAGCAAAGCCCACACCTTATTCCCCCGGCCGAAGTGCTATTCGTTGCACGGAGTGCCTATGCTATAAGTTTTAACTTATTTGACGATATTAAATACGAAGAAATGTAGCATGTAACGAACCGTTCAGAACGCAATTTTTTAAGCGCAACAATGAAAAATAAAACATTTTACGTCGATCTCCTTTCGGATACCACAACCTACCACACAACTCTACCCTAGTCAACACACTCTTTCTTATCTACTACACACATTATCAATCACCCAACCGCACCCTATCCCAACATTTTTTAACACTCACCTATCCAATCCTACATCACCATGCCCTACACCACATTATCTTACCACATATTATCTTACCACACTACCCTATATTACGTACTTTATTCAACCTACCAAACTTTACTTAACTTAAGCCACATCATCCAACCATACCATCCTACTCTACCATACATCACCGCATTACATCTCATACCTCGCCTCACCTACAATAGCACACCGTACCGCACCCTACATCTCTACATACCTACAAACCTTAACCTACCTCCCAACCTACATATTAATTCACTATCCTAGCTAAGCCTATTACACCCTATTTTATCTCATCCCACCCTACCTTAACCTACCCACCACCCCATCCTACACTACCCTACAACTCCCTACCCTACCGTGCCCACCACCCATCTTACTATACCATACCCTTCCCACTACCCCAACCCAACCCACCCCACCCACCACCTACCTAACATCACTTTCCTCTTACACATCACCACGTGTTTTTATCGATTTTCATTTCTTTCCATCAGATTTCATCCTGGTCAATTTTCATTTTATGAAAAAAAAAATTAATTCTACAATGTCAGGCCTTACAAACAAGATGGTCCAAAATAACAAAAAGGGCCGAAACACAAAAAGCAACAAATGGGAGTAGAAGAGATGATTTTTTGGTGGTTTATACAGGTGAGGAGCCGGGAGAAAAAAAGGGAGGGTGTCATGTGGCATACGCTTTCCTTTCTTATTTAGATAGGAAAGAAAGAAAAAAAAAAGAAAAGATACGTCTTTTTACAAAAAAAAAAATTCATTTCAAGAATTTTAATATTTCATGTAATCGTCAAACCAAATATTTTTAGGGTTAATTACTTAAAAGTATAGTTTTTTATACTTATTAGCCACATAAGGACATAAAGGAATCTGTTGGACTTATAAGGACATAATATATCTATATGTACCAAAATACCCCTAATCTCTACACCCATGGCAATTCACACGACCAGTACCTGCTGCAGGATTTTGGTTTCCATTAATATTCACACGTTTTTCTTCTTGTTCTTTCTTGAACTTGATAGTGTGTGTGGGTTTAAGGGCTTTATTGTATCCGGCTGCTGCAATTGATTCTTCTCTGCTGCAATTGATTCTTCTCTTGGTGTCGGAAAGTGAACCCTCATGTGGCCCCCTAATGCTTTACCATTTTTGAATTCTCCACCGCAAACAGTACATATCACCTGGGTTTGTATTCACCGCCGCCGCCGCCTCTTACTTCACTCGCCATTGAAAACTGAATCTTAGCCTGAGCAAGTATACAACTATAATATAAGATCAGAAAAATACCAAAATAAAATTTGTGTAAGAAAATCGAAGCTCCCCAACAAGCAAACTTGATGAAATTACCCTAACTAAAAACACACAAAAAAAAAAAAAAATTCCCAAGAAGAACAAGGAAAAAAAACCATTGATCTTCTTTTCGAAGAAGCTCAAAACAGAAGAGAAAATTGGAAGAAACCTGTAAAAGGATCTTCTAAGGTCGAAGAAAAATCCTGCAGCTTTTATAATTATTAAGAATATGATGAGCAGCTGATGAAGAAGATATATGTGTAGAGACGCCGCCGGTAGCACAAAAGCGTGTAGGAGGAGGTATAATGTGCAGATATCATGGGGAAGATTTTTTCCTCCACTAATTGATTGATGATAGATGAAAAAATTATGCGAAGTTGAGGTAGAGGAAGAGTCTTTTTTAACTGATACACTTCATAATAATATCAAATGTATCTAAATTAATGAAGTGACATTGATGTCACTGCAGATGTCACTGCATACATTAGACAACTAATGAAGTGACATTGATGTCACTGTAGATGTCACTGCATACATTATACAATTAATGAAGTGACATTGATGTCACTACATAAATCGATACAATAAGACGTCATTGAAAAATCGATACAATAAGCCGTGTCTCTGCATCGTGGTGTCTCTGCATCACGGTGTTTCTGCAATGCGGTGTCACTTCATCGCGGTGTCTCTGCATCGGGGGTGTCTCTGCATCGGGGTGGTCACTGCATCGCGGTGTCACTTCATCGCGGTGTCTCTGCATCACGGTGTCTCTGCATTGCGGTGTCATTTCATCGTGGTGTCTCTGCATTGCGGTGTCTCTGCATCGTCAAATGTTATAACATCGCGATGTCTCTGCAATGCGGCGTCTCTGCATTGCGGTGTCACTTCATCGTGGTGTCTATGCAATGTGGTGTCACTTCATCACGGTGTCTCTGCATCACGGTGTCTCTTATTCGCGATGTCTCTGCATCGTCAAATGTTATAACATCGTGATGTCTCTGCATCGGGGGTGGTCACTGCATCGCGGTGTCTCTGCATCTGGGTTGGTCACTGCATCGTGGTGTCTCTGCATCGGAGGTGGTCACTGTATCGAGGTGATCAATGGATCTGGCGTGGTCAATGCATCGTGGTGTCACTTCATTGAGGTGTCTCTGCATCGCGGGTGGTCACTACGTCGCTGTATCACTTCATCGAGGTGTCTTTGCAACGCGGTGTCTCTGCATCGAGGGTACTCACTGCATCGCGGTGTCACTTCATCACGGTGTCGCTTCATTGCCGTGTCTCTACATCGCGGTGTCACTTCATCGCGGTGTCTCTGCATCGCGATGGTCATCGCATCGGACGTCGCGGTGGTCAATGCATCAGGATGGTCATTG
Organism: Gentiana macrophylla; assembly: GCA_026214975.1. Classification (NCBI taxonomy): domain Eukaryota; kingdom Viridiplantae; phylum Streptophyta; class Magnoliopsida; order Gentianales; family Gentianaceae; genus Gentiana; species Gentiana macrophylla. The sequence goes on along the minus strand of CM047809.1, from coordinate 29,301,913 downwards.
TATCGAGGTGGTCAATGCATCGGGGTGGTCAATGCGTCGCGGTGGTCATTGAATCGCGGTGGTCAATGTATCGGGGTGGTCATTGTATCGCGATGGTCAATACATCGGTAAAATAAAAAAAACATGAAAGCTTCAGCAAAAAAAAAAAAAAAAAAAACAGGCAGCTTGACAAAAAAAAAAAAAAAAAAAAAAAAAAAAAAAAAAAAACCTGAACGTTTCACCAATAAAATAAAAATTTAAAAAAAAAAAAAAAAAAAAAAACCAAACAGCGCCCCTTTCTCCCCTTTTTTTTAATTTTTTTAATTTTTTTCTTTCATTAAGGGTATTTGAGTCTATCTATCTAATTATTGTCCTTATAAGTCCAACAGATTCCTTTTTGTCCTTATAAGTCCAATAAGTCCGTTTTGTGTACTTTTGGGTCTTTGGCCCATATTTTTAAGCATGATATAAAGATAGTGTAAATGACGTATGTCGTTGACTTATATCTTGAAAATATTCATATCTTGCCAGTGTACAAAGATATGTTTTTTATGAAATGAATTTATTTTAAAAATTTATAATATTTCATGTAAACGTCAACAAAATTGTTTTGGCATGATACAAAGATCGTGTCGGTGACAAGTAAGTGGCCTTATATTTTGAAAATAGTCATACATTTGCTACATATATTCACACATTAAAAGGTGATACAATTGAGTCCTCCAAAATAGAACAATTTAACTCAAACCCTTCTTCTAAAAAAAAAAAAAAAAAAAAAAAAAAACTGGGCGCGTTTCTGGGCAATGAACAGTAAAAAACGGGGAGCCAATGAAAAAAAATACAAGTGTCACTCAAGGACAATTTTTCCCTTCTTATTATTATAGAGAGATATGTATTAAGAAGGAAAATAATATTATAATAATATAGATAGAAAGTTAGAAACGGGGGGAGTTGGACTATTGGCTTTGGAAGAACCGGGACTTCGACTGGAAACAGGTGTTCGACTCTCGGGACTTTTGAGCCGAAAGTGAATACTCCAAACTCAAATCTTAGTAATCTAAACCAGGTATCAAGTTAAATTAATGCACGGGCTTTACTCTACTTGGTGAATCTTCATGAGATTTGAGCTATGTCCTTGTATTTTACTCAATTGAGGTATAATTCCGAATTTAGTTTCAATTTTCTATTCAATATCTTTATTTAGTTTAATTACATCTTTGCTTTGTGTTTTTGTTTAAATTATTAGTAGCTAAACACCTTTTTGGCTTGGGTGATATGAAATTGAACTAGATATCTTGTAATTGCTTGCCTTCAAGTTGAGTTTTCATGTATGTGCTCAATTTGTTTAAGTTATGGTGATTAATCTTCATGGGTGTGGTTAATTCGTGACTAATTGCATCATCTTAGTATTAGTTCGAGGCGTAATTGTAAGAATTGACATGGACACTAGTCACCATGAGCAATTAGTAAAATCATCTTGAAATAGAATTGATTTCTAGAGTGTGTGTAACCTAGTCTTAGATTAGGCAATTCATTGCACTTTAATGCATAGCCATTCACTCAAATCTAGTCCTAGCCGATATATAGATGTTTGGTTATAGTATGTTGATGCGAGAGATCGATTGACGTTAACTTAGTGAATTGCACCTTGAATGTGTTGAGAACTCATTGTTGAAGCATGATTCCGAGTAGTTACAGGACCTCATATATAGCTCATTCTAACATCACCCGAGCCACTTCGTTTCATATCATTTCCCATTTTTCCAAGTTATTTTAGCCTTAGTTAATTGCACTTTTAGTTCGCTTTTCATTTGTTAATTTGTAATTGGTTCATACTTGCTTCTTGATTGATGAATTCACCTAGACTAATTGTTTGTGCCGTTTTGGTACTCAATTGAGATTTCTCCCTGTGGATACGACCTTGACTCACCTAGCTAGACTACAATTGACCCGGTACTCTGCCGGCTAGGTTGGAAACCTAGTGAGGCCGGTCAAGCTACTTTCTTTTATTAGATTAACTGGCGGTTCACACATTTTTCCCATCATTTTATAGCATTTCGGGTTGTATTTCTATCATTTAGATGCTATCTCACGCTATTTCCATCACTCATGGCTCCACATTTCCATTAACCGAAAATCTCATTTTTATCGTTGAAATGTGGACATTTTTGTAGCACACACGGGATACTTTGTACCCTACGAAATTACGCGTTTGTTTGTTTGTGTGCTATTTCAATGACCCCATTATATAGGGTTCCATCATTAGATGATGCATTATATATTGTGTATTAAAGCAGTGGAGTGAGTGTCCAGGAGCGGTTACAAAGGCATCATGGAGCAGATGTGGCTCGTGTGTTAATGGGGCAATTATCACAAATCGGTTGTAGAACGTGGAGTAACGCCCATAATGCTCGTTAATGGAATGTAACTGTTATTTTAGGATAGAGGACAACATGCGCCACGTTGGGCATGTGATATATCGGAGCGACCGGTGCCAAGTTCAGATGAGCCTTGTTTATATAGGCCCAATAACGAGTTGAGCTCATGCTGGCCTATATACTGAGATGACCTTTATTATTCTGTATGTTGCCCGTTTAATTCCACGTGTAGGATGACTGATCTCACCTATGTCAAATGCCTCACATAGCTAAGTTAGGATATGCATCATGAGTTAGGTCTCTTCACAAGAGACGTGGCACGATGTGATAAATTGAAGTCTAACCATTTTTGACGTGGAAGACGAATGTCAGCCTTGATTATTTTTGAAATTCGAAACGCCGATTTGCTTTCTCGGGGAGTTGTTTCATGAAATAGCTCGAAAGACCACGTTTGATAGAATATAGTGCAAACAAACACGCCTCTTTCACTACCTTCCCTGATTTCTATGAAAGGGAGGATTAATTCCATTGTCCATTTCCTTACACTTTTCGGAATTTTCATTGTGAGAGAAATCTATGCTTTCTAGCCCGTCTTCAGAGACCTAATTTAGATCTTCATAACAAGTAAGCCACTTTCTTTCTTTAGTTTTTATTTTTGTCTTCAATTTATAGAATCATGGCATCGAGTCATAAAGATTATCGTAGATACCCCCTCCGATAAGACCCTTTGTATGCTCATAGATTCATACATACGCATTTTGTCTTTACTCACATTTCTTTTTTTAATACAGTGAGGTCATTGTCAGCGATCATAGACAAGGCCAAGAAGAAGGATGCCTAAGACGAATGCATTTTCACAAGGTTGCTATCATTGATGGTGTTATAAACACAGACAGAAAGCTTGCAGTTTTAGAAAGAAACAATCACAGAAGCAATGCAAACGTAAAGAATGGCGGAATTGATAAACACAGAAACAAGAAGAACACAGTGATTTAACGTGGTTTCCGGCGTTGTGCCGACTACTCCACGGACAGAAAAAGAGATATTTATTATGCACACAATTACAAGGTTTTCACAAGTGTGTTAATAACACTTTGAATGACACACATTGCATTGATTACAACATTGGTATTTATAAACACAAGTCCCAAACCCTAACCGTCATAGATCTTTGTCGGAACTATCATAAATACCTCAAATGTGGACTGACTCAATTTGTTATCCACTGACGAAGCTCAACTCAAAACTGACTTCCCAGACTTGTAATCAACTGCCCAGATGTAGAACTCAGCTATACTCAAGAAAAAAAAGCAGCCTGATCAGAAAATGAGCTGGCCGAGTTCGAAGAAACTCAGTTGCACTTCATCAAACAGACTTTCACAGAACTGAATATACTAAACTGAACTGACCATCAATCTCAGTCTCAATTTTCCCAGATTAGTTCCACCAGATATTTCTCAGTTTAGAGATCAAGTCACAAAAAATTGACAGATGGTACATCTAACGAAAGTACGAGAGTTTTTGTTGTCCAGCTTGGTGGCAGCATCCCAACCTCTATCACCACTGGTGGCCTTCCTTGTTTATACAATACTCTATGGCATAAAGAGATGTGTCAACGCCGGACTGATCTCCCCTGTCGTCCTAAGAAATTTTAGGCTCAAGTGGCCATGCATGCTTAAAGAAGAAAACTCTTTTATTTTTGAAAGGGAAGAAAACTCCTTATTTTTTTTGAGAACTAGAAAACTCTTTTCATTGCCAAAATAATGAAGAGCTGCAAAAAGCTAGGTAAGTTGATGAAAAGATTGCTCGAAAGCTGAAGAACGATGTACAAGAAGTTAACCATGTACAAGACCCGGAGAGGCATACTTGAATGTCTTTCTTCTGTATTTGTAACAGATTTTGAATCTCATTGAAAATTTTCTTTAATTTGACATTTGTGCCTTCTTTATATTCATCCCTTCTATGTTGTCATATGTTGTATACATATATATGACTTTGAGCACACTTACAGTAAAATTTCGAGTATATTGAGTTTAGCTTCTGATCTGTGGATGTTTAATGAGATATCGGTGAGATCCTATCATCCTATGGGACTCGTCCTTTCCAGATAAGATGTTCAAGACCTGCGGGTCTTTCATATGAATTCTTTGTGACTTGCTCTATGAATTATGCCCGACTTGAGGGATATTCGGTGAGATATTTTTCTCACGAATTTAGGTTGCAACCTTTAAGTGAATTATTCCCATCCTACGGGTTTTGTTATTTAGATAAGTTATTATAGATGAAAATTCAAAATATGTATCTTTGGTTAAAAATAGTTTTTAGTTTATACCCCTTTTTTTTAATTCTTATAATTATAATCCCGCCAAAATGCTCAGTAGGCCGGACTATATTTTCAAAGGGACGGGTTGTTTTTTCAAATAGCCGTAATAATTTTTAGTGAGACAGGGTTAATTTTTAATGAGGCCGGGCTATTTCTTATATTCCTTTTTTTATTTTATTTTTATTTTTTTAAAGCCTGCGCACCATCATCATGATCACTATCTGCATTCTTCTTCTTTTTTTTTTTTTTTTTGGCTGCGTCAATGACAACGTGAGTTCAAGCTTTTCCCGTTGAAGCAAAATGCAGATTCACTCTACGAATCCGTTCAAATCATGATCATTTCCTCTCCATCCAGTCAATTACTATTACTAAACCTATTTATTTCTATCAAATTTCTGAAAATCTCCACAATTCAACCAAAATGATCAGCAATATCATGATTTGAACGGAATTGTCCATTTTGGTTGCAATGAACGGAATTGTCCATTTTTAATTTGTTCAACAAAAGAAAACAGCCTTTCCTCTCCATCCAGTCAATTACTAAACCTATTCATTCAACTTCGGATCTAATCGAGTCCTGACGAGTGACGAGCAATGATCCGTGAAGGAGGACGATTCATTGCGACATTGTGAGTTAATTATCACTGCAACACAATTTTAGCAACGGATGGTCGGATCTTCGAGTACTTTGTGGAATTCCGAATTGGGCCTGAAATTCGAACCGTGGATAGTGAAGCCGGGTACCATGGTGAAAGTGTGTACTGAGGAAGAAGAGAAAGTGAGGGTGAGATTCGTAAAAGATGTTTTTTATTTAATCAATTTGTAAAAGAGTTGACTATGATATTTTGGAATAAACTTAGGAATTTTAAAATAAAAAAATAATACTAAAAATAACCCGTCTTTTTGAAAAATTAGCCCGACCTTACTAAAAATTACCCCGGCCATTTGAAAAAATAGTCCGACCTACTGAGTATTTTGAAGGGGTTATGATTGTAAGAAATAAAATTAGGGGTATAAACAAAAAACTATTTTTGGTTGGAGGTATATATCTTATATTCTCCCTTAAGTTATACCCAACCTGCGGGTGCTGTTGTGCGAGTCTTGTCTTTCTAAAGTATGCCCCCAAGCATTTAGGGTAAATCACATGAATTTGTCCACTTATGCCGAGTTTAGCTCTTGACCTGTAGGTCCTTAGGTGAATTCCTCCCTACCTACATGTTTTATTGTAAGATTTGCTCAGTTCATCCATAATAATATTAAATTGAAATCCGTTCATATCGCATAATAAGAAATTGTGATTTTCTTGGCTCGTTGATTTTATATGAGAAGACACCGAGGCATTCTCAGCTCATTAATATATTAGAAATCTAATAATCATTTTTAGAGGAAACGATAAGATTCTGAATTCTTCTGCCAGTTGTATAAAGTAAATGTTTCTTTACATAATAAGGGCCTGAGACCTGATCAGTTTAGTGTAGAAAACCAAAGCATGTTCCAGTAATAATAAAATAAAAAGTTTAAAACTATCAATATATTAGAAAGAGACCGAGGCATGTTCAACTTACCCATTTAAAAGGCTGAGACCTACTCAGTTCACCAATGTTAGATAAAGATTAAAAATCCATATAGATTATAAGAGCTTGACTCCATTCATTTGGCTGCATAAATAGTTGAAGTCCCAATAATAAATAATGAAAAACCAAACATTTTGCCCAGATTCTCAGAAGATAATGAAGAGTTCTCAGTTGCATTAATAAAAGAATGAGCCTATGAATCCAAATAATAGAGTTGCTACCGGCATAAGGTCTTTCTCCTTGAGCTTCAAACATTGGAACACATTATGGTAAAATATATTAATTGCACTCCCAATATCACTACTAATTAATGCGTTTGACTTAGGTGATTGTGTTGTTGAATTTGCTAAAACTGGAATTACACAGCATAATCATGAACACTCATGTGATCATCATCAAGAAATGAAGAAACAATTTGAAATGAAAAAGGCGAGAAACGAAGAACAAATGAATCACAACTTGAACATTGAAATTAGCTTTACGGAATGATTATGGAATGTATTAATCGAAGTTATCAGCTTACAATTTTAGTATATATAGACTAATTGTTGATAACCAACTTTCCTAACTAACTCTAACCAACTACTGTGTAGGTGTTTGATAATATGCCTCAATGAGCAAATCTTCACCTATCATCATACTAGCTTCAACACCCCCTAAAGCTGAAACTTGGATGAAGTAGAAAGCCAAGTGAAGCTTGCAAATCTTCATCTATCATCACACTGACTCACACGAGGCTCATACAGATCTTTCAAAGGATAAGCTTAAAGTAGTTTCTGGAAAGTAGCCTTGTCCATAGGTTTTGTGAGAAGATCAGCTGCCTGATTCTGAGTGTGTATAGGTAGGGGTTTTAGTACTTTGGCCTGGTATTTCTCTCTAACAAAATGACAATCTATCTCTATGTGCTTTGTTCTTTCATGGAAAACAGGGTTTCCACAATGTCCAAGGCACTTTGACTGTCACAATAAAGAGGGACTGTTTTTGTGTAATTAATCTGAAAATCTTTAAGGAGATAAAGAAGCCACTGTATTTCACATGAAGTTATGGCCATTGCCCTGTACTCAGCTTCACTTGAACTTCTGGAAACTGTAGGTTGCTTCTTTGATTTCTAAGAGACAAGTGCATCACCTTGAAAAATGAAGAATCCTATTACAGATCTTTTGGTTTTCTTGTAACCTGCCCAGTCTGAATCACTAAAAGCTCTTAGTTTGAATGGTCCTATGCTGGGGAAGACAAGACCCTTGCCTGGAGCTAACTTGAGAAATCTTAACAATCTGTGAGCAGCCTTTAAATGAGCTTCATTAGGTTTGTCTAGAAATTGGCTCTGCTGTTGTACTGGGAATGCAATATCTGGCCTAGTGTTTCCAAGGTATAGTAATTTGCCTACTAGCTTTCTTTATTCAGTGTTTGATTCAAGAGCGAGGAGCTTGAACTTCATTAAATTCGAGAAGTATCCATTAGAGTAAGAATAGGTTTGCGGTCCAAAAATCCAAATTCTTTGAGAAGATCAAGACAGTATTTCCTTTGATTGATAACTATGCCAGCTTTGGATCTTGCTACTGCAAAACCCAGAAAATACCTCAATTCTCCTAGATCCTTAATTGTAAAAGCTTGATGCAAAAGATCCTTTAAAGATTGGATTGCTGTCATGTCCAAACTCCCCACTATGATGTCATCCATATTTACAAAGAGGGCTACAAAGTTGTTCCCTAATCCCTTGGTGAAAAGACTGTGGTCATTGACTGATTGCTTGTAATCATTGTCTATCATTTTTTGTGTTATTTTGGCATTCCACTACCTACTTGCCTGCCTAAGTCCATATAGAGACCTGTTGAGTTGCAGACCATTCCATTAGCTTGTAGGCCATGAGGTGCCTTCATATAAACATCTTCATCAAGATCACCATGGAGAAAAGCATTATTTACATCTAACTGATGTAAATTCCATCCTTTTTGAGCTGCTAGTGCCATGAACAGTCTGATAGTGGTCTGTTTGGCTCTTTGGGGAAAAGTTTCAGAAATCTATGCCTTCAGGTTGTGTGAATCCCTTTGCCACCAATATTGCTTTGAATCTTTTTATAGATCCATCGACTTTCTTTTGATTCTATACACCCACTTGCATCCTATTGGTTTGACATCCTTATTGGGACAAGTGTCCAAGTGTTTGTTTTGTCGAGCTTTAAATTCTTGGTCCATTGCATCCCCGCCATCTAGGGTCCTAAGTTGCTTGTGCAAAGTTGTTTGGCTCCATCTCATCATTAATATTTGCAATGAAACCCTGGTAACTAGAAGACAAGTTAGCATAAGAAATAACTTGAGAATCCTTGTGTGAGGAGATGTCCTCTTTACAGTGGCATGACAAACATAATCATTTAGGTATGAAGGCAATTGTCTTTGTCTAGTTGGCCTTGTAGGTGCATCAGATGTTGTATTAGTGAGTGTTTCATTGTTAACAGATTCATTGCTCACTGGAGATTCAGTAATGAATCTTTCTTGTGGAGCATCAAGAACAGGGATAGGTAGACAAGGATCTTAAGGTGTAAATAATGCCTGATTATCATTGTAAGGAAAAACAGTCTCATGAAAAATAACATTTCTGGATATGGAGATGGTTCTAGATTGAATGTCCATTACCCTATAACCCTTTATGTGTGGTTCATAACCTAGAAAGACAAATTTAGCACTTCTATTCTCAAATTTACTTCTGCCCTGAGCATAAGTAGCAACAAAACAGAGACAACCAAAAACTTTTATAGTATCATAACTAGGGTTAGTACCAAATATCATGAAATGAGGATTCTTATTTTCAAGTAATGGTGTAGGGATCAGATTTATTAAATAGACAGCATGACTAACACAGTACCCCCAATATTGTAAAGGCACATTAGATTGAATTCTTAAGGCCCTTGCATCATTTAATATATGCTGATGTTTTCTTTCAATAAGTCCATTCTGTTCAGGTGTTCTAACACAGGATTTTTGGTGTACAATACCTTTCTTTCTGTAGAATGACAACATATTAAACTCAGCACCATGATCAGATCTGATAATCTTTATACATCTGTCAAACTGAGTTTGTACCAGATTGCAAAATGCTTGTAAAAGAGTATCAGTTTCTGATTTGGCCTTCATCAAGTAAATCCAGTTAAATCTACTGTAATCATCAACTATTGACAGAATGTAAGATTCACCATTTACAGTAGGGATTCTATTTGGTCCTCAAGTGTCTACATGTATCAAATCAAAACAATTAGAAGTAAAAGAATTGCTCACAAGAAAACTAGATTTCTTTTGTTTTGCCAAAGGACAAATCATACAATCAGGTTTTGGTATTTTTATACTACTGTCTAATTCTTGTAATGTCTTGATTCTTTGGGATGATGGATGACCTAATCTATAATGCCACAACAAAGAATCAGAAAAAGTACAATTATTACAAACTACAGTAGGAACATTAGATTGATTTGTAGAAGCATCAGCCTGAGTGGTCAGAATGTATAAACCCTTTATTTCATTAGCTAAACCAATATTCCTCATAGTTTTGTGTTCCTGCACAATACCATAGTTAGAACCAAAAACAACAGAACAATTGTTGTCACTGACTTCCTTTTGATAGACATCAGGTTGTATGTAAATAATGGTATGCAGAAAACATTGTGTAACACGATATCCTGATTGATTCTCACTTTGCCAATATGTGTGACAGAAACAACAGCACCATTTGGCAAATTAACATGCACATTTACTACAGGTGTAATATCAAACATTAAGCTTAAAGAGAATGTAATATGATCTGTTGCACCTGAGTCTAAAATCCAATGTTCTAAACTGCCAAAAATACCTGACCCTTGTGGATTAGAGCCTGCTGATAGGATAACAGAATTGCACTGTGAATTAACAGGAGGTTGCAAATTCTGGATTAGAGACAAAAGATGCTCATATTGAGAACTAGTGATAGCTCCAGTTTCTGCTTCATTGTGAGACTGATGATCAAAAGCATCTGCCTCCAGATTGTCATTATTTATGACATTGTTGATGGAAGAACCAGAACCTCTTCCCTGAGGCCTAAAATTGGGAGGAAATCCATACTTCTTGTAGCATTTGTCAATGGTGTGACCTTCCTTCCTACATAATGTGCAGACTGGCCTCTTTGATGAATTTCCTTGAAAACTCCTGCCTCCTCCTCTTCCTTGAAAATAATTTGGCTGCTGCTACCTATATACTATATTACAATCTGCATTAACATTTGAAACTTGAGAAACGAAAGCTAGGACCACATTATCAGGGGTAGTAGACGTGTAATTAAGCTGTTGCTCATGATTCAATGCCATAACAAAGGCAGTCTTGATATCTGGCAAAGGCATTGTCATCAAGACTTGTGACTTAACATTGCTGAAGTTGCCATTTAGCCCTTTAAAAAATCTAGTGGTATAAGCCCTTTCATAATGTTCTCGAATCAATATGCTTATTTGGACAAGTATAAGGAGGAATCAGATTCAACACAAGATATTGGTCCCATAAAGCTTTCAATCTGGTATAATAATCTGTTACAGAGAGAGTTCCTTGCTTTGTTTTCTCAATTTCTTCTTCCAGATTTGAAAGCCTGTACGCATTTCCTCTTCCAAATCGATCTTGCAGATCACCCTAGATTTCTCTAGCAGTGTCATAATACATAACACTTTCTGCAACTCCTAGAACCATAGAATTAACCAACCAAGAATTAACTAAATCATTAGTCTGCATCCAAGAAGCAAAACCAGGATCTGCAGTATCCGGCATAACAGAAGTGCCATCTATGAATGCAAGTTTGCCCGCGAGGCGACGACATCTTGGTCATAGAAACGCTCCAATGATTAAAATTGTCTACTCCTTTCAACAAAGGTTGAACCAGAATGAGACTCGGATTTTCTAGCCCAGAATAATTTGTGTTCGCCATTGATGAACTTCAAGAAGCTTGAACAAAAATGAAAACAGGAGAAAAGAATAACAGCGGAAATGATTAAAATTGCTCTGATACCATGTTGAATTTGCTTAAACTGGAATTACACAGCATAATCATGAACACTCATGTGATCATCATCAAGAAATGAAGAAACAATTTGAAATGAAAAAGGTAGGAAACGAAGAACAAATGAACATTGAAATTAGATTTCTGAATGATTATAGAATGTGTTAATCGAAGTTATCACTTACAATTTCAAAGTATATATAGACTAATTCTTCGATAACCAACTTTCCTAACTAACTCTAACTAACTCTAACCAACTAGTGTGTAGGTGTTTGATAATATGCCTTAATGAGCAAATCTTCACCTATCATCATACTAGCTTCAACATGTGTACAATGGCTTCCATAAAATACCCTTCATTGTTGTCTACAAAAGGAACCGAACCATCAGGCCGATAGATGACTTTCTTAGTTAATTTTACCTCATTTTCAGCTTGGTGAGTATTAGAAAGATTTCTGTGTGAATTCTTAGCCTGAGCAAATAATGAGTTGGGCCCATCTGTTGTGGTTAAGATAGTGTCTACTAACTGATTGTTGTCTTTGGTCTGCTCTGGTTTTGGTGACCGTACGTAGTCCAAATGTCGGTCATTCCTTTCGAGATCTCCTTGATAGCCATTTCCTCGACGTCGATATGCTTGGTGACCTTATTGTTGATCACCATCGGTTCGGTCGATAAACTGATTCAATTTTCCAACCTTAATAAGGCTGTTGATTTCTCTATTCAACTTTTTGCAGTTTGTAGTATCATGTCTGATATCTAGGTTATACTTGCAGTATATAGGTTTCCATATCGCTTTTCCTAGGGTCCCTCATAGGCGGCAGAAGCCTTGGTAGACCTTTATTCTCAATTATAATAAGAATCTAGGTCCTAGAATGATTTAGGAGAATAATGTCTTTATCTGCGCAAGGCTTCTCTCTTCCACTAGACTATCATTGGCGTGAGTGTTGAGCCGGTCCCACATACCTTTATTCTAAATTCACTACAACAAAACTTTTTTTTGGGACGACAAAATTGTCGTCCCTATATAACACACATGTCGTCCCAGAAAAGGTTCAAAGAGACGACATGTCGTTCCTATAAAGTCGTCCCTTCGGCTTTATCCCTTTAAATAATTGACTCTTTTAAAGGGACAAAAAAGTCGTCCATTTAAATGAATCTTCGACGTGGTACCTAATTTTTCTAAGAAATTTCAGCGTCTTGACGACATGTTTGCCTTTGAAGGGACGACATTGTCGTCCCTATAAACATGACTCATTTATCATGAAAAATGATTTTGTTTTATATAAAAACATTTTTTGGGACGAAAATGTCGTCCCTTAAAAGCATTTTCATTTCGTTTTAATAATAAAATTCAATACGAAAAAAAAATTATATATTTTTGATAAAATCTTTTTTGGGACGACAAAGTCGTCCCTTCAACAACATTTTGGGAAAAAAAAATTTATAAAGTATTTTTATAAAATATCTGTTGGGACGATATGTCGTCCCTTTAAACATAGAAATTTTCCAGAAATACATTTGTTGGGACGACATGTCGTCCCTTTAAACATTGAAAATTTCCAGAAATACATTTGTTGGGATGACATGTCGTCCCTTTAAATGTTTGTTGGGACGACATGTCGTCCCTTTAAACGTTTTTCTATAGTAATTTTTTTTTTTGTTTTCGCATGTCTTCCCATGCTATTTACATCAAACCAATCCTGTTTTTTCCAAAATCCATAACAGAAGCTGACAAAATAGATAAGCTTAGTGAAAAAAATGTATGGGGATTTATAACACAACGAAATACATAAGCTTAGTGAAAAAATGTTTGCAGAATACAAAAGCTTAGTGTAATGTTTCCAAAAATAACAATAGTCACATCTAGAATGTCTACGCATCATCGTCAAGATCAACTTCAGAATCGTCTTCAGAATCGTCTTCATCTTCATCGAAAGATGATGAGCTAACCTCTATTTGCATATCTGGTTCCTTAGCCTTAAGATTAGTCAGCAACAATTTGAGAAGAGCCCCTTGTTTTTTGTTTCTCTTCTCTTGTTTTTTGGTTAACTTCACCAACTGATCATGAGACTTTCTAAGTTCTTCAAACTGCATATTGCATTCTTGGTGGTAAGAAGATGACGATGCTGAAGACTGAGACGATTGTGATGAATTGGATACGGAGGAAGATTGTGTGGGGCCAAGGCCAATCAAATACTCTCACCTAGTTCCTAAGGCGCCCTGAAAGATTGCCTCCTCTTCTTCAAAAGTCATCGGTTGACCTGGTGAAATCATAGCACGCCATTCCTCCAGCCTCCACTAAACACAACATATATCGTTGGCAGTTAAGATAAGGAAAAGGAAAATGTGAACGTATTGAATTGAAATATATACAACGTATATCACTTACGTAAGTAGCATCCGCATCACTGTTGAGAAACGAGCCGTCTCGTATGCTTGCTCGCCCATACATGGATAGGATCATGCCCCAAAGGATCTTCACTCAGACTCACATTACCCTTGAAAAAACAAAAGTATTAGTTATGAAAATTCAAAAAAAATGAAGTGATCGGGATTTTTTTCCAAATACTTACCCTTCGTAACCTTTCCCATCGAACTACGGCCATAGGCGTTCGTCCTTGGCGGTCTACATATTTACTTCCGGAGCGATTCTTCTTATTTCGATCGATTTTTTTTCAAAAAAAAACGGTACTTTTGTATTATATATAAGCAGTAACAAGTAATAATAATCGAATCTACATAACACATGTAATGGAATAAAAGCTTTACCTTAAAAGCATCGCTACTAAGGTAGCGGAGATACACTTCCCATTGTTGTTGTGAACCCACATCCCTGGGTCGGGGACAAGGCCCTGGCAACCCCTTGTTATTGTGTTCATCTACCTCCTCCCTTAGTCTAGTCTTCCATTTTCTGAATAAAGTACCGGCGCTTTTCAACACGGCATCACGGTGAATAAGCTCAAGGGGTTCGAATGATGCCTGAAAACACAATAAATGAAACGATTGGTATCTAAATTAATATAATGAAACTTACAATTTGAAAGTGTTAACAATTTGATTAGCTAAGTACCCGAAGTTCTTGCCAAATTAATTCTTTAAGTCGGTCTTCCACCTTTCGCTAGGTCAGGATGCAACAGGGAACATGGGACCTCACGACTTTCCATGTCTCGGAATCAAAATCCTTCGCGTATTTTCCCAAAACTTTCTGAACTTTGGGAAATCTAGGATCCCATATAAGAGGAATCAAGCCCCATAACTTTCTCTTGAGGGCTTGGACGGTTAAACCTTTTGCAGGTCCACGTTCACCCTGCTTCTTTTTCGGGGGAGGAGGTTGATAAGTAGAGATTTCGCAATCCGGTTCGATCAAATACAATTTATAAAACTCGAAACCTTAGGCAAACTCACTTTCTAACCGGTAATGAAACGGTTCGATCGTAGGTAGTGCGTTCAGAGTCCGAGGTCGATCCCACGAGGAGATTGAGTCGAATATAAAATTTGTGTTAAAATCAGAGGGAAAAGAGTATGTGAACAAGACAAAAGATCGAAGCATTTATTATGTCACGGCATAAACAAGGATCTGAATCAAGACTTTAATCCAGAGTAAATTTCATCAAACTAATGAACTACACAATCAAAACCATATTGAGAGAAAACAAATCAAAATTAGGAAACTCACAATATTGAAGATCAAAACATTGTAGATCAAGACTTTTGAATCCCAAATTAGCAAAAGATATCAACCCTTAATTCATACAATGATCCCAGGCACGAACTCCACCAAGCCATCGATCGAATTTTGTATTCTACTATGTGTATATAAAAATCTAAACTAAGAAATTGAAATACGGAGCCTAGTCCAGAGCTCTAATCCGGCAATTTAGATGTCAACCTGTCATAACAACCGCCGAAGCGGCTGGGTTGAGCACCTAAGCCGGCCTCGAGCTCAGTCTAGGCCAATAAAAGTCAGAATTTTTTGTTCTCTTAGGTTTAGCTGCTCTTAAATAGGCAAAAATCGTGACCTTGACCTAGTTGAGCCAACCAACTTGGCCCATTTAACTCGTCTTCGGTAAAATGGTGATAACTTGCTGTGTAGAGCTCCGATTTGAACGATTCAAGATGCGTTGGAAAGCTCGTTCAATTAACTACAACTTTCATGAAGATGACGTGACCAGAAAATGCCTAAAAGATGGGTAAAAATAAAGATTAATGGGCAGGCCTGGTGAATACTGCTGTCGGGGCCAAACGAGCGTTTGCCCTCCTGGTGAATGCTCGTCTGCCTGGAGATCAGATTCTTGATTAGGGTTCTTGAGATTCAAACGAGCGTCTGGCCTGCCTTGAATTCTAGTTTGTCATGTATGAGCTTTCTTGATTAGGGCTGAACCCATCCAAATGCTAGTTTGGGGGTAATTTGGATGCTCGGTTGCCTCAAAACCCAACTTTCAGTATCAATGCCACTTCTGTTAAATGCCAGTTTGCATCTTCCAAACGCTAGTTTGGTAGGGCAAACGCCAGTTTGCCTAGACTTCACTCCAAACTTGACTTGTCTTCCACTTACGTTCTACTTTCGGGCCATGAACATGTCCCTCATTCCAAAACATCGCCTTCCGGGTCCTCGAGTCACCTAAGTCCTGCAATAACATAGACGAACAAACACCACCCGTAATTCCGCAAGACAAAAGTACTCGGAAAAAAGTGAAATATCGTTAAAAAGGCGAAGTTTACTATCGATATGACAGTTTAACTCCCCGTGCGTATAACTCTCGATATTACTCTCAATTAAACAGGTCTATATCTACCCAAAACATGCCAATAAAGTGATAAACGGGGGCTAGATCACATACAAAAGTGCAGTGAAGTTGACTCCCATCAGAGGAGGTGGTATCCCTTCCTCATTATCTACTATATGATCTGTAGTATCGGTGTCAATGTTAATTCAACGAAAAAAGAATAATCATACTAGACAAAAACAAATGAAAGTTAATTAATTACCGTCCTCGCATTGGCCCGGTAGCCTAAATGGATGCACGTGCGGGTGGTTGAGAACCACCTGCCGATCCCGCGCAAGTCATTCACCTATATGATCAAGTATTTGAATATAATAAAAAATATATATAAAGAACACATATATGTTGATGTAGTATAAGTAAAGCACTACTATTATATAATTTTTAAATTCATGTATATTTGAATGAACTTACTAAAAGAATATTAGATTTATAGCATCATTCATTATCACTTGCATAGTTTGGTGGGGTCGAGTCATATATGTCATCATCTACACAGTAATTATCACCATCGCAATCGGTTGAAGCATACTCGTAACTACCATCCTTTTTCATTTTGATCGAGATCGTTTTCATCATATTCATCTGTTGAAGCGAGATCATTTTGATCAACATTTGTTTCTACATCATTTGCACTCATGTATAACGGTTCCATCGGTGGCAGTTCAACAACAAGTTGGAAATTTCCATGTGTTGTTTCGTCGATTACCAAATCATCAACAACCACATCAGCATTAATATTTGGTGCGTCTACGATATGACGGTGTTGAAAATGCTCAACAACTTTCCAGTCACATCCGTTATACAAATCATATATGTAGAACACTTGTTCTGCTTGTGAAGCAAGAATGAATCGCTCATCTTCGTACCAGGTGTTTATAGTGCGTATACTTGTTCTATTCTTATATACACGGACACCCTTCTTAGTTGCACTAGTATCAAACCATTTACATTTGAAAAGAACAACAGTGTTATGATTTGGATAGCTTACGACATATCTAAGACTCCATACCATGTAGTGCCTTCGGTCCCTTTGATAGCAACCCCACTGTTTTGAGTTGTGTGTGTACGATCCTGTTTTTGTGCATTGAATCTGACACCGTTCATCACATAACTCTGAGAGGATTCGACCGTTGAAAAAGATCCGGTGGAAAGTGCTAACAATTGGTCATTCAAGTCTGATGGGTTATGTTTACTCATTACAATTATCTGCATAATGTACCAAGTATCTATATAATGCTCATAAAAGTGCAATGATAAGTGTATCAAGCTTTATTTTGTACCTTGAATTAAACCATTCAGAAATTCTTGACGGTGCATTTTGTCCAAGTTCTGTTTCGTGCAATAACTTGACAGTTTTGTACGATGTTCACTGCTCCATGTGTAGAAGACTAGTTAGCTTTAATGGAATTATAAAAAACAAAAGAAATAAGTTTGGATTGCTCACTTACATGAGGTATTCATCGATCTCATGGCAGTTTTGCAAGAAATACCACTGAACTTTCTCTCTCAAAGTAGTATAGAATGTCAAGCATTTCATCGATCCCATTGATCGAAAAAGAGTCTTGAATACTGATATACGGTTCTTGATTGTATCTTCGTTCTCAACCCAGTTCCTTTCGGGCCAATTGAACTTTGTCTCATTTCCCGAAAAATACAACGAGCAAAACATCAAGGTCTCGTTAGCCACGTATGCCTCTATGATGGATCCTTCCGGCCTGGCCCGATTTCTAATATACCTCTTTAACTTACGTAGAAAACGTTCAATCGGATACATCCATCTCAAATGAACAGGTCCACCCCTAATCGATTCTTCAGGCAAGTGCATTATCACATGTATCAAAATATCAAAGAATGCTAGTGGGAATATCGTTTCTAGTTTACACAAGATTTCCAAAACCTTATCTTTTGCATTCTTTAAATCACTAACCCTCAGCGTGCGCGCGCAAACCAATCTGAAAAAATCGCTTAAATCAATGATAGTATCAGAAATTTCATTTTTCAAGAATTTTCGTACCCCAACTGGTAAAAGTCTCTGGAGTATGATATGAAAATCATGAGATTTTAGCCCGTTAAATTTGTCTTTTTCTGTCAAATTCCTTCTTAGGTTTCCTGCAAAACCATCGGGAAACCGAACATTTGTTAAGAAATCATAGAATTTTGTCCGATCTTCTGGTTCCAAAGTGAACAAAGCACGCGGTTTTAAAGTCTTATTGCCTTGTTTAATCACATGTAGTTCCTTTCTCACTTTCATGTTTTGTAGATCCTTACATGCCTTGATAGTGTCTTTGGTCTTACCATCAATATTCAATACCGTAGACAATAAGCTATCACACACCTTCTTGTCAATGTGCATAAAATCTAGATTGTACTTGAGTTTTTTCGGCATCCAACAAGGCAATCTATTTAGTATGGTGTCTTTCGACCAACTCAAACAAGATTCGGAACTTATGAGTTTTACCATTACTCTTTGTGTTTCCCGGCAAACATTCGGGTAGGTTACTAATTTGTTGAAGAATTTCCTCCATGGTTTTCTCACCTAAAGGGCTTAATGTTTCAATTTTACCATTAAACCCCTTATTCTTGCGCATCGGGAGGTCCGCCCGCAGCCATCTACGATGTCCGACGTATCTAGTCTTACTCTCTAACCGTACCGAAGGTGTTTCGTCATTGCAAGTTAGACATGCTTTGTATCCTTGACCAGTCCAACCTAACAGATAACTACGAGCGGGAAAATCGTTCACCATAAACATAACTGCAACTCGCATTCTGAAGGTAGTATTTGTAGCAAAGATCAAGCACAACTACCCCTTGTGACCACAATTCTTCCAACTCATCAATCAATGGCCTCAAATAAACGTCCAAGTCCTTGCATGGGAGTCGGTCACGGGATAAGTAAACACATGTGTTTATACAATTCATTGTTGCAAAACCATGGTCTTTGGATTCAACACTTGTGTTAGAGCAGGCCACATGATGTATGTTTGACTCGTAGTACCAAACGGGCAAAAACCATCTGTAGCCAGACTGAGACGTACATTTCTAGGTTCGATAGCGAAGTCCGGGTGTTGCTCGTCGAATTCTATCCATTCTTTACCATCGGTTGGATGCCACATCACATCCTCATCCGTAGAACGCCCCGTCTTATGCCATGTCATTGACTAAGCTGTGTGACGGGAAGCATACAAACGTCTCAAACGATGCTTTAACGGAAAATAACGTAGCACTTTCTGAGCTACCTTTTTTCATTTAGACTCCTTATAACGGCTCGTTTTACACACTGGACATGATTGTAAGTCAGCAGTCTCCTTATAGTAAATGCAACAGTGTTACAAGAAAGCATCGATCTTTTCAAACCCCAGACCCAATTTGTTCAGAAGAGTTTTTGCCTTGTAGAATGAATCGGGTAAATTTGACCCTTCCGGCAAAACTTCTTTCAGTTTCTCTAAAAGAAAGTCGAAGCTTTAATTTGGCCACTTATATAACACTTTTATATGCATTAAATCCGCTAAGAACTTCAAGGCGGATGAGCTTTTGCATCCCGGATAAACATGTTCGTGCAATTTGGAGAGGAGTTCATCAATGTTGTCATCCTCATCTGTCTGTAAAACTTCTTCTTCTGAGGCTATACTAAGGAAATCATTTATAACTGGAGCCATTTTTTCTCCGGATTCAACTACCAATTCAGTTGTTCGTGCACGTTTACGGGATACACCATCTTCACGTGGTGAAACCATGTTGTATACCCAGCTGCCCATCCCCAAAAGAAATAGTGATCTTGCACGTCCTCCAAAGTTTCGAAACAAATGTTGCAACACTTTTTGCATGGGCAATGAATCTTACCTTCAATGTTAAGAAATTGCCGTGCGTATTTAATGAATTCACTCAACCCTTTATCAAACTCGAGTTTCATTCTGTCAATTTACAACCATGACTTGTCTTGTTCTATTTGAAATCACTGATACACAATAACTCGACATACCACAATAACTTAAGTTAGTATTTCACTTAAGGCACAAGAAAAAGTTAATACCATATGTGTTAGGTGTTAATACCACATGTCTTTGGGACAGGAAAGATGCTCTATTGAGCGGACTAATGAAATTTTCTACGAGCTACCTACCAGAGCCCCAATACAAAGCACAGGGATTAGGCATGACACAGCGGATCAGAAGGAATCAAAAATACCCTAGGGAAAGCATGTAATTCTAAGAACCTCATCAGGCCGAGGCGTACAATGGAATTCAGTTCGAGATATTGTTCTTGTATTTTCAAACGACATTAATTTGTTACCAATAATTTCAAGGGATGTTCTCATACTAATATAGTATACTTAGTTTCATTAGTATACTTTTTTCATTAAGGCACAAGAAAAAGTTAGTATCTCACTTAAGGCACAAGAAAAAGTTAGTACTTACTTTCATTAGTATACTTTTTTTCATCTTGAGTATACTTTTTTTATTATTCACTTAATCTAGTATACCTTTTTTCATTAAAAACTAATACTATTTCATTGAACACATTGATTACACTTTCACACGAAGACATAAAACTAAGTCTTTAACACTTACCACTCCTAGTTCTTCAAGTTAGTTCATTTTCTAATTTTGATTTATAACAAATTAGCACAAGAACACCTTCAATGCTAGACTTTCTTCATTATGTTCAATCACATACATACATAACGGTTTTCCAACACTTTTCCAAAACCAATACATGCTAGACAAAAGTACTTTATGTTCTTCATCATCATGCTAGACGTATCATCATGTTCTTCAACACTTTTGCAACACATACATGGCCAAGATTCATACACTACTTAATACACTACTACTTGACGAAATAAAATTTCAAGTCAATCACACACATATACTAGTCAATCACACGATTTATACACTAACATTGTGAAGTAAATCAACTATATAGTACATCTACTACTAAAAAAAGCATTGTATACTCTGAATTTGAATTTGTTTTTCTTTCATAAATTTGGTCCTTAATGTCTACTTCAGTCTGAGAAAAAGATACAGACAACATTAAAAGATAAATCAAAATAGACAAACTATAACATGAAATAAGGCTTCTACAATCATCAATAACACTACCCAATCCTACCAAAACCTATGGCATTGGAAGAGAGCTTGTGAAAAATCATCATCGAATCTCCTTCAAAGATGACATGATAGATTGCTAAAGCTTCCCAATACCATATATTAGATATCAAGACAGACTCTAGGACACCAAATAAAAAATAGAGTGGGAAACAAGGAAGGAAATTACATGGCAATTACCTATATTATGACACAAACTACACATTGAACTAGACCTTAAATGTAGGAATCAAAGAAGAAATAACAGAGCTACCAATACCTAAATGATTAATTTGGATGTATTTATGGCATCATGATATTTTCCCAACAAGGAAACAAAGACTATTTTCCCCTTTTAAGATGTTTCAAACAAGGAAACAAAGACTTTTAACACTTAAAACACTTTCACTCTATGTGTAAGTGTGATCAATATTTCCAATAACAATGGTCTCTGAAACAGAGCCATTTTCAGTACCATTTTGTGTAGGAATAGCACCCTTATGCACGATCAAACCATCAATATGGACAATTTCATTACTACCAACAACAAATTTCCCAACTTCTCAAAACTACAATACCAAATCAACAATACCAAAGTTTACTACAATCGAACAATACCAAATTTATAACCAAGTCTTTCTACACCAATAAATCTCACCATAAGCATCAATCTCACCATCAAGCCTCAATCAATCTCAACACGAACATATACATGAAAAAAAATGCTTACCTACACCATACTCATACACTATCAACTTCCATGTCCTAATGTAAACTTACCTAGCCCAACACCAAACAACTCACCATCAAACCAAACTCACCACATAACCTTGCTCCAATCAATTTCAACTTTCAACTTTCATCAAAAAATACACATTTTGGAAATAAAATGGACATTAAGGACCAAGTATATGAAAGAAAAACAAATTTAAAGTTTGCGGCATAAATTTATTTGTCAAATTATAATACATTATCACTACACTACTCACTACACACCATTCACTACACTACTCACTACATTATCACTACACACCATTCACTACACTACTCACTACATTATCACTACACTACTCACTACATTAACACTACACTACTCAAATCATGGTTCATGATGTTCAATCAAAAGAAAGAATAAAGGCTCTAAGTGTAGCATATAGAACTTAATCAAAATGAAATCAAAACTTAAAAAAAATTAAAAAAAACTAAATTTTGTAAAAGAAATAAATGGATGGACATACACATGTTGTTATGTTCTTTGTGGTCTTTCTTTGAGAGTCTTCTTTGTTGGCGGAGGTGACAACCGAAGTTCACCGGAGGAGATTGTGGTTGCTGCAGTGCCACCATGCAAGGAGTAGGTGCAAAGAGGAGGGGTGCCGCCGCTTTGCCCGTTGCTATTTAGTGTATAAATGCGAAATTAAGGATCTGGAACGGAAGGGGGAGGTTTCAATCGGGTTGGGGTGGGTTTAATTGTAGAAAATCGGAAGAGGAGAAGAAAAATGAAGAAGGAAGAAGAAATGGGGTTCGGGCAGAGTTTATTAGGTTATAATGTATTTTGGGACGACGGATGCTTTTTTGGGACGACAATGTCGTCCCATATTAATGATATTATTATATATTGAGATAACTAACGATCCTCGGATTTAAAATCATCAATCGACTAATTAAGGAGCCCCGGGTTTGAAATCAATACTCAATATAATTATATAAATAAATTATATAAAAATGCTTGAAATCAATTAATCGATTTCGGATCTCGGGATTGAAATCAATCGCTCGTTAACGAACCCCGATATTCAAATCAATCGCTCGATAATGAACTGACGATCTATAGTAGATAGTACTATAAGAATGATCTGTAAGGAAAGATATCGGTTTGAAATCGCTTAATTGATTTCGGATCTCGGGATTGAGATCAATCACTCAGTGACAAACCCCGAGATTCAAATCAATCACTCGATAACGAACTGACGATCTATAGTAGATAGTACTATTAGAATGATCTGTAAGGATAAATATCGGTTTGAAATCTCTTAAACGATTTTGTAACTCGGGATTGAGATCAATCGCTCGTTAAATAACCCCGAGATTCAAATCAATCGCTCGATATCGAAACTGACGATCTAGAGTAGATAGTATTATTAGAATGATCTATAAGGAAATATATCGGTTTGAAATAGCTTAATCGATTTCAGATCTCGGGATTGAGATCAATCGGTCGGTGACAAACCCCGAGATTCAAATCAATCGCTCGAGAACGAACTGACGATCTATAGTAGATAGTATTATTAGAATGATCTGTAAGGAAAGATATCGGTTTGAAATCACTTAATCAATTTCGGATCTCAGGATTGAGATCAATCGCTCGGTGACAAACCCCGAGATTCAAATCAATCACTCGATAACGAACTGACGATCTATAGTAGATAGTACTATTAGAATGATCTATAAAGAAAGATATCTATTTAAAATCGCTTAATCGATTTCGGATCTCGGGATTGACATCAATCGCTCGGTGACAAACCCCAAGATTCAAATAAATCGCTCGATAACGAACTGACGATCTATAGTAGATAGTACTATTAGAATGATCTGTAAGGAAAGATATCGGTTTGAGATCACTTAATCAATTTCGGATCTCAGGATTTAGATCAATCGCTCGTTAACGAACCCCGAGATTCAAATCAATCGCTCGATAATGAATTGACGATCTATAGTAGTTAGTACTATTAGAATGATCTGTAAGGAAATATACCGGTTTGAAATCGCTTAATCGATTTCGGATCTCGGGATTGAGATCAATCGCTCGGTGACAAACCCCGAGATTCAAATCAATCGCTCGATAACGAACTGACGATCTATAGTAGATAGTACTATTAGAATGATCTGTAAGGAAAGATATCGGTTTGAAATCACTTATTCGATTTCGGATCATGGGATTGAGATCAATCGCTTGGTGACAAACCCCGAGATTCAAATCAATCGCTCGATAAAGAACTGACGATTTATAGTAGATAGTACTATTAGAATGATCGTAAGGAAAGATATCGGTTTGAAATCACTTAATCGATTTGGATCTCGGATTGAGATCAATCGCCGTTAACGAACCGAGATTCAAATCAATCGCCGATAACGAATCGACGATCTTTAGTAGAAAGTACTATTACAATGATCGGTAAGAAAAGATATCGATTTGAAATCGATCTCGGCATTGAGATCAATCGCTTGGTGACAAACTCCGAGATTCAAATTAATCGCCGATAACGAATCGACGATCATATGGAGATAGTACTATTAGAATGATCGATAAGGAAAGATATCGGTTTGAAATCACTTAATCGATTTTGGATCTCGAGATTGAGATCAATCGCTCGTTAACGAACTCCCGAGATTCAAATCAATCATTTCGATAACGAATCGATGATCTATAGTAGATCGTACTATCGTAATGATCGTAAAAAAGATATCGGTTTGAAATCCCTTAATCGATAACGGATCTCGGATTGAGATCAATCGCTCGGTGACAAACCCCGAGATTCAAATCAATCCCTCATTAACGAACTGACGATCTGTAGTACATAGTACTATCATAATGATATGTAAAGAAAGATATCGGTTTGATAGCGCTTAATCGATAACGGATCTCGGGATTGAGATCAATCGCTCGATAACAAACTGACGATCTATAGTAGAGAGTACTATCAGAATCACATGTATATTATCGTTCGATAAAGGAATTTTTATAAGAAAATAATGTATTTTATATTTTAACGCAATGTTTATTAGAATATGTATATTAAAAAATTGTTGTTATTTAAAGGGACGACATTGTCGTCCCTTCAAATGAGAATTTTATAAAAAAAAATTGAATCTTATTTATTAACACAACGTTTAATATTAAAAAAACATCTAATTTGATTTTAAGGGGACGACAAATGTCGTCCCTACAAACACACAAGTTTATAATTGTTTCATATAACATATTATTTTCTGAAAAAAGTTTAATTTCTTTAAAGGGATGACAAATGTCGTCCCTACAAACCCAAAATCTTATAATTTTTTCATATAACATATTATTTTCTGGAAAAACTTTAATAGGACGACAATGTCTCCCTTTAAATAGACACGTCAACGTGGAAATCCAAGCTGACACTGTGGGGCTAATATTTTATTTATTAGGACGACATTGTCATCCCTTTAAAGGTTCCCTCCAAAAAATCAGCCCAAAACTTTGACTATTTTTGAATTCATTTAAAGGGACGAATTTGTCGTCCCAATAAAGATATTGACAAGGACGACTCTGTCGTCCCATTAAAGTTCGTCCCTTCAGAGAGCAATTCTTGTAGTGATTATTATAAGAATCTATGTCCTAGACTGGTTTAGAAGGATACGGTCTTTATCCTGCAAGGTTTCTCTTTTCCCTAGTCTGTCAATGACATGAGTATTGAGCCGGTCCCGCATGACTTTCCATTTTTGACCGATTGGTCTTCATTTAGATATTTCTTATCATCTTGGTCGACTTCTCTCTTTACCTAATTTTTTCTTCACCTTGGCAGTGTATGTAGATTGCCTTCATACATTCTTCATTACATTGTGGGAAGTTTGTTGTTTATTTTACTATACAACCTCCTCTCTACGACATTCTATGAACGAGGTCAACAATACATGCTCTTCAGCATTTAGAACCTTCTTGGACTTATCAAAAAATCTTTGCTTGTATTCTAAATGCCGACTAATTCTCCTCATGTTGATTGTAAGGAGATGGGTGGCATTCCTCGAGAGAAGGACAAGTTAATATAAATGCCGTGATTGAACCTCTCTCTCCTGTTCGGTAATGCTTCTAACTGAGTATGGTGGAAGACCCTTGAACCAGTCTTTGGCCTTTCCCGTTAGAATTCCTAGAAAGGATTTTCACTTCATTTCATCAAGTGTGTAGAATAACATAATATGATGTATGCATCGTTGCAGATGATCCTCTAGGTCTCTGGTCCCATCACAAGATTCCTTTTTTTTGCAATTTCAACTCATCGGGCTTTGGAAACTGCTCAGTTTCCTCTATAAAATGGTAATTAACATAAATCTTCTTCCTTCATCTCCCGAGGAGTTGGTCCATCTCAACTAGGGCTACGTCATGTAGCACGTAGCCCTATATTAGCAGAACTTTCTCCTAACTTGGTAGGTAGGCTAACCCTTGTACTAGAAGCAACAAGTTCATGCCAAACTGGTCGCTTCTCTGCTTGAAGCCTTGGTGGGTTTTCTTCCACCGTAGCTTTCTGATGAAGTTTATAGAATTATAAACTGAAGATAAAATGCGGAATTATATTCGATGAACTAAAAGTTACAAGATTGATTACAATGTAGCTGATCATGGGGTATTTATAACCTCATACACCTCATGAATCAGTTAGAAGTCAGTTACAAACGGTACTACAAACTATAACTGAATAACCGATCTCTCATTACACTTTACTAGACTGCTTCTATCCTCATGATGTCGTAGGTGCATAAAGTGAATGCACTCAAGCATTCCTTGACCTCCATACTTGTAACACCCTCCTCCAAATTGAGAGTGGTACATGAACAGCTAGCACTCAACATTCCCTTAAATCGCTTGAACTCTGGAAGATCTTTGAAATTCCCAATTTGTCTAGTAGATAGGAGAAAATAGGTACATCCAAGGCCTTGGTGAGGATGTCAGCTACTTGTTCTTTTGTGTTGACTGGAAGAAGTTTGACAAGTCCTGATTTGACTTTGTCTCTCACAACATGGCAGTCAATTTCAATATGTTTTGTTCTTTCATGAAAGAATGGGTTATGAGCAATGTTCATTGCACTGGCATTGTCATAAAATAACACATCAGGCAACTGAACTGGAACGTGCAAGTCCTGTAGTATATAAATCAGCCATTGGATTTCACAAACTACATTTGCCATAGCCATGTACTCAACCTCTGATGAGTTTCTAGCTATAGTTGTTTGTTTCTTGGCCTTCCAAGAGTTTGGAGCATCTCCTAGAAACATCATATAACATGATACTGATCTTCTTGTTTCAGGACAACCAGCCCAATCACTGTCTGTAAAACCTTTAAGTACAAGGTTGTTGTCTGTTGGGAATAAGTTTCCTTGACCATGATTAGTCTTCAAATACCTCAATGACCTACAAGTTGTCTTCATATGATTTTGTAGAAGAGTGTGTAGAAATTGACTCAGTTGTTGAACTGCAAAAGCAATATATGGTCTAGTGAAGGTAAGATAGATAATTTTGCCCACTAAGGATCTGTAAGAAGTAAAGTTTGCTTAGACTCCAAGGTTGTCTTAGCGGGTTTTGCTCCCAAAAATTCATATTCTTCTAGGAGATTAAGGGTGTATGCACTACAAGAAAATCGAGTTTTAATGAGAGGAATTCCTCTCATTACATGTCGGTTTCCGGTCATTAAAGGTTTTTAATGAGGGGAATTTTACCCTCATCACCCTTCATTGTTGCTTCTCTATGTAAAAGTAAATAATGACGATAATGGTTCCATCATTACAATATATTTCATGACAGAAGTTGTACTCTCATTAAAACTTTTTTAACAATAGGAATTTCCGTCACCATTCTATCATTTTCCCCTCACTAAAATATTATTTAATGATGACTTATACCCACATTATAAGGTCATTCGCCCATCACTAAATCATGATTTAATGGAAATATTTTCCCTCATTATAAGGTCATTTTCCCCTCATTATATATATTTTATTGTTGAAAATTACCGTCATTCCTAATACGGAGCCCCTCATTAATAAAGTCCAGTCATCATTGTTGTTGAAATACATCCAATGAGAGGACTTTACTATCGTCAAACTTATTACAAATAATAAGAATTCTTGTCGGAAAAATTCTATATTGACAACACAGACATAACAAATTTAAACAAAAACTTGTTTCAACAAGAATGTATCACATGCATTTATTTGATACCAACAAGTGGTTTATTGATAGAAATTAAATCATCAAGATGTTGAGAGTTTTACAATTTGTGTTGCCACAAAAAGTAGTACACTACAAATCGCCACGAGTACAAATGATAATCTGGAAGGAAGCAAACAAAACATAGATAAAACAAGGTTCAAAACAATGAAATCGTATCTCAAGACTTCCTAACTTCCAGCCTTAAGAAAAGCACACCTCTGCTAAGAAGAGTATCACTGCTAGCACGATCCAAGTGCAATTGAAAAAACTGTAATAAAGTAATTTTAACTACTATATCAGATCGAAGAAAGACCAAAACATAACAAGACAAAAAAATTCTTATGGATGATATACACACATGCTCATTCTAACAAAATTCTACAAGGAATCACTTTCTAAGACACCAAGAATATAATAGTTTCTAGAGCTTATATTACCCTAACAAAAAAAAAACTAGGATACAAGTTAATGTGGGAAAATTGACAGGAACATAGGTAAATTGCCACTACTGGGAATCATGTCAACTTCTTAAGAAATAGAGACAGACGAGTATACAGGACACAGCATAAGAAATGTGATTTTTGAATATAAAAGTGCTTATAAGTTTAACTCCTATACCTTAAGCAGTTCCGGGATATCCTCCCCTGACGTAACAAGGCCAATAAGTTTTTCTCGTATGCTCGAGGATTCTTTCAAGTGACGACTGATTCACGGTAAAGAAAAAGGAAAACATTAATAAAATGACACCGATATGCATTGAAAAAATAAGGTAAAAAGAACTTTTTGTTGATTAGCAAACCTTATGCAACATCGCATTTGAACGTTTGGCTTCCTTTCCCCCTTTCAGTAAGAGCCCATTTTCACTTTTAATCGCCAATGCAACTATCTACGCACAAATCAAAAGGAAAACAACAAATTCAACCGTACTGAGCATGACGTTGCAAATAGCACAAGTTGTGCAAGTATAAACATAACTTTAGTCATTGCAAGTGCAAAACCGGTGAGCCATGCACATTCTAGTGATAAGTTATCTATAAGCAAATCGAAGGAAAGGAAATCCAAAGACATTGAACATGTGAGTGCTTAAACTACAAGTCCAAACACAGACGTTTTACTGGACCAATGCCTCGGGCGAGACTCAAAATGATCAAAAGAACTCCTAATGGAGAAGACAATTTCTCTAAGATGAAGCCCTCAGAAATCTAGACAAAAAGAAGTCAAGATCACATTTCAACATATCAAGCATTCAAACATCATTTCCCACATTAACTTGTATCCTAAACAACCGAATACAAGAAGTTGACATGATTCCCAGTAGTGGCAATTTACCTATGTTACCAAGACATCAGGGCACACAAGTAAAATGGGTATAAAAAAGAACATATTCAAGCTCTACCTAACCACAACTCTGTTTTACACAAGTATAAGAACCTTAAAATGACTCAACAGAATAAGCTGGACTTAAAAATCAGTTTGATCCATGCACTTAAAAATCAGTTTGATCCAAAGGCTATGCAAAGATACAAAGCACAGGGAGCTGCATACACATTTGTAAGATACACAATGTATCAAAAGCACCAAAACTTGAAGGAAAAGAACCAGCTCTTTCTTTTATTTGCAATCCAATCATCATGCAAACAAAAACTACAAGCATGTACAAAACCAAAACCAGCAACTTTGCAGTAGAGATTACAACCAAAAACCTCACCAATATATCATTAAAATACCTGTACAGTATGACCAACATCCACAGCAGCAGCACACCCCACTAGAGCATGAAAGGGGCTGTGAAAAAATATAAACAACAGCATGAGGGAACACCATAAGTAACTAAACCACCAGCTTGTAAAAGACCACAGACCAGCAATCCTATAAGATAGGATCAGGCCTGAAAACAAAAGAAGAGGTAGCAGCAGTCCTCAACAGAAGCAAATGAACTCATAACACTTTGATTCACAAGCCTTTGAACCACCACAAGCAGATGCAAATAGGAGGCCATCATACAAAAATAAGCAAAGAAAGAGGAAGGAAAAGATTACACTAGCAAAAGTTTCATCATCTAAAGAAATTTTATGACCATTGCTTAAAGTCGAAACAACATCTCGTGATGAAAAAAAAGTAGCATAAGATACATAAAAATGTTATAAATAAACATTACACTTCACAACAAATACAAAAAGAAACTCACCTTAGATTTTGTGTTCTTTTTCTTGAAGGCTTCACCATTGTTGGGCCCAATATGATGAAGCTTATATTCTACTTTTTTGGGTTAGATGTGAATATGTATTAAACCAAGGTATGCAAAATATTACAAATTACATCCTAAAACAAAGAAAAGAAACAGAACTAACTTTTAGCAATGTTGAATAATGTTTAGATTTATTGGAACCATGGAGAAGACCACAAGATCCAATACACACCTGAACCTTAAACAACATTAAAAATTAAAGTGAGGGTTCATGTGAGAGGAAACTCACAGATCATAATCATGCTTCTACCAAACTACTAAAGATAATACTGAAACCTATTACAGAATACTACAAGCAGCAGATGCAAGCATAAAGATTCAGCAACACAATAATACTCAACCAATCATGAACAACAGATATAGTTGAGACACACAAGATCAGCAATGATAAACAAGCTTTCAGATATAGCAAGTGTGCAGCATCAAATTCAGACAAAACAACACTTTAAGAGATCAGCCAAGAGACAAACGCTGGTTCAACAGATACAGATTTTGCAATTATGCAACACAATAAAAGGGAAGGTTGTGTGCAATGGTGATTCAGAAAAATGTTTTTGTGGAGCACTATGAAATTTTTGTGTGCAATGGCAGACTCGAACCAACAGATTATCAAAACAGAGCCAAGCACAAAAGTAACAAACATTGAATTTGATCCTTGACTCAATGAGTTTGTGTCGGGCCCAAATTTCGAGGAAGTAACAATAAGGGATATAAACACACTAGTGAGACAATCAGGCCTAGTGTCACTTTGATTCAATCTTTTACAGTCAAGAATCAGTTCTTCAAGTCTCTTCCAGACAAGTCACTTTGGTAAACCAAGTGCCTTTGAGACTGATTCTGAACACGGATTATGTCAAATGAACACTAGCTAGATTTTCACTAGACAAAAGGTTGACTCAGTCAGCAACACACAACAATCAAGAAAACAGTTCTTCAAGTACACAACTATGAAAACAGTAAAACAAAGTAGCCACTTACAGACCAATAAGAGAGACTACAATCACGATGTTTAGCTCTTCTGTATGCCACAGAAAGAACCAACTTGTGTATCTCCTCTGGTACTTGACTCGGTTATGGCCTACTACTACTGACCACACTTTTTCAGCAAAAACAAGAGCAAATGTTTTAAGTGAAAAATGTGGGATTGCTTGTGTTTCGACTTGTGTGCGATCCAATGTGATATGACTGGCAATTTATAGCCTTCAAGGTATGATTTCAGGATCGAATCAATTTAACAAAAGACAACGATATTAACAAAAGGGCTAACGGTTACTTCCCTGAAATCAGAGATTCGGAGCTTTGAATGCTCAAAAAGCAGCACAACGGTAAAGAGGATAGCTTTACAGGACTGGACCTTCCATAACCAACTTTGACACAAAATTAGGCAGTTATAATGTTCAAATCAGTGTAAGCAAGAATGATATTAACTTAATAAAAACGTGAGAGAAACTTCCCTGAAAATCTGGCTGAGAATCGAGCTACAATGCATCGATTGAGCGCACATGCTGAAGATAGCCATCCAGAGCTTTAAACGGTTGTGTATCTCTATCATAAAAGCTTCAAACTTGCCTTCTGGAATCAAACGATTCGGTTGCAGTAAGGACGATTTGAAATCGATTTGAATGCCTTCCAGAAATCTCAAAAGATCGATTGCTTTCCATCGAAAGAGATCGAAACGACTATGGTGAGAAACAAGGAGAACCGACAAGCTGATTTTCTGGGATTTCGAAATGTTATTGCCATGGATTTAGAGGAATCGAACAGAAAAAGTAAGAACAGATAGAGAGGGGCTAGGGTTTCGAACTTCGGCTGGGAGAATGAAAAAGAAAGGGGATCGTTTATTTTAATCGGGTGGGTGGGTTTGGTTTTATAAAAAAAAATATTCCATTAAAAATATAAAAAACATACAAATAATGAGTGTACATTTTTATAGTGTAGATAATGAGGGGAAAATATGGTCAATTATGAGAGGATTCAAAATGTTATCATCAATCATAATTTTATACTAATATAAATTATGTACCCTCATTATATGTATACTTTAATGACGAATTTTTATCCTCTCATTAATTTCCCCTCGTTAAAACACATATTTCTTGTAGTGATTTTCTTTGAGAAATTGATATGCCTGTAGGTGTCCTAGCAGTTTCAATGCCTAGGAAATATCTCAATTTTCCAAGATCCTTAACAGTGAATTGCTGGTTTAGGGCATCCTTGACCTGTTGAATTAAATCCTCATTGGGGCTTGCTGCTATGATGCCATCTACATAGACCAGCAAAGTAATAAAGGACTGTCCTGACCCTTTTGTGAATAAACTGTGGTCTTTTTTGGATTGAATGAATCCTTGAGCCTCCAAGGATTCAGTCAACTTGCAATTCCATTATCTATTGGCTTGCTTGAGGCCATACAATGACTTAGTAAGTTTGCAAAATTGATTTGGTTTAGTTGTTGCGCAACCTGGGGGTAACTGCATGTATACTTCTTCATGTAATTCTCCATGTAGAAGGGCAGTGTTGACATCCATCTAATGTAGATGCCAATTATTGGCTGCTGTTGCTGCAAGTAAGGCTCTAACTGTAGTGATCTTGACAACAGGTGAGAAAGTTTCTTGATAATCAATACCATATGTTTGAGTATAGCCTTTTGCTACTAGTCTAGCTTTATATCTCTTTACTGAACCATCAGGGTTGTATTTGATTTTGTTCACCCATTTGCACCCAATGGATTTTTTGCCTGGGGGCAGATCAACTATTTCCCATGTATGAGTCTTTTGTAGAGCTTCAATCTCTTTTTGCCTTGTTTCCTTCCATTCATCATGCGTGATATCTTGATTGTAAGTCTTAGGCTCTTTAACAGCGTCAATAGCATTGATGAATCTGGTATAGTCTGCTGATAGGTTGTCCAGGTTCATGACCTCACTCAGCAGGTGTGGGGTCTGCTGAACATTGTGAGCACCTCTTTGATAAATGGTTGGTGATTTCCTTGTTCTTGTGGATAATTACACAACTGCCACATAGTGTGACACTTAATGTAAGTGGGTCATTCTAACGTACGCATTCTCTAATACATGTCCACATACAGTCCAAGTGTCTATACACTTCGATAGATGAGATCTATCCCTATCTTCAATAAGATAGAAGACATCCAATGCGTGCTAGTCTAATCGTACCATCAATGTCCCATTTGATAGTACATGCGACTGGAGACATTTAAGTATCAAATTTGTTAAAGTGATTAGAGATCTCATCAACCATAATCCCTATCATGGTTTCTCTATCACAGTTTGACACTAGGGACGTTACTATATATATACAACCAATAATATGAAGATAAACAATATATAATAACAAAAGTGCTTTTATTAATCATAATAAAGTTATTACATTAACTAAATAGATCAAATGACCCGACCGGTCGGATCCGGTCAACCCGATTGGGTTTAGGACACTATTCAACACAATATTGCTTTCAAGGAATTCCCAAAAACTTGTGCTTCAAATTGTTTAAGTCCAATTATTTTAGATTGGAGGTATCTTGATTCATATTTGATCAAATTGCTTCTTCATATCTCGATTCTTCAAGTACATTCAAGTGGCTAATTTGACCGTTGTAAATCTTCAATGTGTATTTCAAATATAGCCGTTGTCTCATCAGATAATATTAATGTTATACTGACATTTGAACGTTGTTATATGGTTTGATGACTTTTCTAATTTGTAACTAGCAGATGTTTGTCCTTTTGATAAAGTAGATCTCACACTCTTGTATGTATTAAATGCTTTGTCAGCTCTTTAGCTTTTCTCTTCATGTGAACGTTATCCTTGTCCTTAACTGATAAATGAATAACATTATAATGTCTCAGCACCGATTCTTCAAATTTGATTAATCCTTTATACCTGATCTGAATCTGTCCATCAAGTTTGTTTTCTTGATTCTGATTGATTCTTCAACTCTGATTATTAACTTGCATCCAATTCATCATTTTACTCCATATCAGATATGAACTTCCATTAGATCCGATTTCTTTATCTCTGATCTTTATAAATACTGAGACTAGTGTACTCCAAATTTCTCTTTTCATCACATTGAAATACAAATATTATAAAGTTATTTCAAGTCATCACAGATTTACTTGAAGATATCTTTATGACCATGACTTTTAGGTTCTTCAAACCTGAGATGGATTTCTATAAACTGTGAGCTTAGAATGTAAAATGTGCGTATAGAT
Source organism: Gentiana macrophylla (assembly GCA_026214975.1). NCBI lineage: Eukaryota > Viridiplantae > Streptophyta > Magnoliopsida > Gentianales > Gentianaceae > Gentiana > Gentiana macrophylla. The sequence continues at coordinate 29,267,350 of CM047809.1, read as the reverse complement.
CACGTATATTTGTAAATGAAGAGGATGCTCTCTTTATATAGTGTTTCATTGTGGGATGATGCATTATTGTGTTTTAAAGTAGTGGGGTGAGTGTCCAGGAGTGGTAACGAAGCCATCATAGAGCAGATTTGGCTTGTGTATTAATGGGGAGATGATTACGAAACAGTTGTAGAACGTCGATTAATGCCCATAATGCTAGCTCGTTAGTGGAACGTAACGGTTATTCTAGGACCGAGGACTACCTTACCACATCGGCCATATGATAAATAGGCTACCTGCACCATGCCGAGACGAGCCTTGCTTATAAAGGCCTGATATCGAGTTGAGCCCATGCAGCTGATATGTTGAGCCGGCCTTCATTATTCTGTATAAGGCCCGTTGAGTGCCAATGTAGTGTGACCGATCTCACATATGTGTAAGGAAATCAAACCGGGCATAGAGGGAAATCAAACCAGGTTGCACAATTCTACAGGTTGCTTGGTGTCCAATATATCATGTTGCATTGTTGTGTTGATGTTCAGATTAGTATTTGATGGATTTTTGCTGTTGCCTTTTTGATCAATTGTATTTCAGTGCGGAATATTGTATTTCAGATTACTTAATCATCCCAGCATGCACTTAACAATGCAACAAGCTTTAATGTCATAATCATAGAATAAAACTTGTATGACAATTGTTAGTTAAAGGTATCTGAATGACATTCAACTTCTAGATATATAGCCCCGAAATACATGTACGTATTGTCAACATATGACTTTACAGAGGTCGAATAACAACATTCAATCTCTATAAAGTTGAACCTATATAGGACCAAAGTACGTGTAGTGTGGTGTCATATAAGATCGGGTGGCCGGGATGCATTTGACACGTGCCCAAAAAACACAACAATATGTCTAAGGGGTAAATCATCATCAAGAACAATCATACTCTGAGCATACAATTGTCAAGCAACACCCAAGGCTTTGTGCATGAAAGAGAATCGATCCATTAAATGCAAGAAAACATAAATGCCATACTAAATGATTGTAGCAAGCATCCGATTGATATGGACCGATTAATTTTCTTGATTTTTCATTGAGTAAAATACAGAATAAAGTCATAATATGTCAAGACTAGTTTCCTCTGATGTAATGTAATGTAAAATTTTGAGCTAAAAACATCTATGTCTATATATGTTGCCGAACATCCATATATATATATATATAATTACAATTGATATGCTAGCAGCTACATTACAAATAAAAGGAACACTTGGAAAAAGTTTGTGTCAAACTATGAAATCTGGCAACACTTGGAAAAAGTTTCAGAATGTTATCATAGCAAAAGGTTCTTAGGAATTGGTCGAAAACCGGGTGGTGTCGGTGTCATCAAACATGACCGCCTAGTAGTAGCTGTAGGATTAATATTCCTCTTCAAAGGATACAGATCATCAAAGAAAGGATGCTGAAGCGCTTGTGCAGCAGTCGGCCTCTGCATTGGATTCCATGAACACAACGATTTGATCAAGCTGATTGCATCTTTGCTTGCACAAGGTACTAACCTAGCAATGTTGTTATTATATATGCTTGGGAACTTGTAGTTCATTACTTCATTCGGATAACCCGCAACTATATCATCAACCGTCGGAATACCAATAACACTGCATGTTTTGTAGATTTGATCTTCCCTCGATTGCCCCGGAAAAGAGGACGGCCCATGTATAATTCAGCTAGGATTGCACCCACCGCCCACATATCAACAGCAGGACCATGATTTTTTGAACCAAACATAACCTCCGGAGCACGATACCATCTAGTCCCGACATGCTCCGTGCATGGAGTTTTATCATCAACCATGCGTGCACTACCAAAATCGGCTATTTTCAGATCAACCCCGGATTCAAGAAACCAACATATTTTCAGGCTTTAAATCACGATGAAAGCATCCGCCTCGATGCATGTACTCTAACCCCGATAGAATTTGAAAGCACCACTTTTTAATTTGGGTTTCGCCAAAGAAGGTACCTTTTTCATTGCTGTTCTTGATAAATTTATGAAGATCGGAAGGCATGTACTCGAAAACTAAGTACAAGGTATTGTCGAAGTCGTCTTGAAAGACTTGTTTAAGGCTAATGATGTTTGGATGACCACCGAATTTCTTAAGGGACACCACTTCTGAGTTGAAACAAGTTTGCCATGATTCATATCTTTCCTCGATCTTCTTGATTGCCACAGTTTTACCATTCTCTTTGTCGATAGCTTTATAAACGCAACCAAAAGTTCCTCTACCAACCTCTTTGATAAACTTGTATTTGTCCTCCATCCAACTCTTTATTGATGTTAACTTTTGCGAATGATTGCTTAGATCAACTGGGAATTTTGCTTCTGGGAATGTATGGTTTATTATTAGTTTAGATGATTAATGTTGTGCGTACGTGATTCTTATATAATAGGTCAAAACAAAAAATTTGTTTTCCAAGAAAGTACAGAGGTTGAGGTCTTTCTTTATTGATCATTTTAAATTTATATGAATTAATAAAAGTTATTAATCAAATCCTTGTTATGGTGGGATTTATTTTCTAATTAATTGTGTTTTTTTTGGAACTATCTAATATTGTAACATCATGTGTACAATAAACGTGTTGCCATGCGAATATACTCTTTTTTGCGTAACATTTACTTTCACCTGTGATTGGAATTTAGATAAAAGGATAACTATTCATTAATCAAACCAAATCCTTTCGCATTTGTAATTGATTTTTTTTTTTACTTCGTAATTTATTAGGGTTTTTCGTTTTGTGTTTTTAAACTTGGAAATTTATATGTAAGTAATTAATCTTAATTCTAACCAAATCCTTTACGCAACTCAATTTACTTTCTAACTAGTTTATATTTAGAGTTCAACTAAGAAAAGAAATTGAAGTGGTAACCGTAAGGTATATATCAATGGTTATATTTTAAGCGCGCTTTATAGCACTACAATTACTCTCGACATCTTATAAATCACTTTCGACACCACATCAATATATTTATTATTTTGAGCAAAGATAATGCCGGTGGCACTAACGTCCGCTTATGACGATCAGAATCGAAATCGACGTTGATTTTCAATCCAAAACGCGGTGACACTAATTTTACTGATTATAAATATGTCATTGGAGTAAAACGCCGACTCACCGACGTTGTGAGCGAAAAAAAACGTCAGTGTCTCTGACGCGCGTAACGTGATCTCAAAAATTGATTTGGTGGTGTGAAAAATAATAAAAAAAATAGTTGTTAATAGTAAAATAGTGGTGCCAATAGATTTCACATATTTTAATTCTTCTTTTTATATACACTATCTCAAAATATAACTCATTTTGATTGTTTTCACTCACATTAAATTATTGGTTGAATTTGTAAATTTTAAAGATATATGACTAAAATATAATTTAAGAATCGTTAATGCAATAGTTATAAAATAATAATAAATAGTAGTTGGATTATTAATAAATTAGGGAGTCTTTATTCGCAACACAAAGAAACTCCGCTACACCACTTTATACTTGTTAGAAACTAAGCATCTATTAGGATGATAGGTATTTCTAGGTGCTCTAGAATGTGAGTAATGCTTGTACTGTGTTGAGCCGGCAGAGTATAAGATGGGTGTTTATCCGCGTGTAAGCCATCAATATGCACGAAATACTAGCAAGAGTGTTAGGTCAATCATTACTGATAGAGTGCGAGTCAAGCTCGATCCCACAGAGACAACGCAACACAGATGATAATTCTTAAACCTAACCAAGAAGACGAATAGCGGTCCCTAGACCAACATAAGAACAGAAAAGTAATTGGTGTATCTCTCCTCTCCGATCTCCCAACTTGGTGTGAGTAATCCTTATGTCTAATTTTCCTCGTAATTCTCAATCTTACGTAACGTGTGTTTAATTCAGTTTTAAGCTACGGCTGCAATCTCCTAATATTATCTACTTCCATTGAAAGGACAGTAGACGTCTATGTGCAGTTAACCTCCTTCGTTTGTTGTATTAACCCACACGCAATAAGTTTTAGAAATTGCCGGCTCAAGACCGAGAACCTCCCTAAGCAGCTATCGTGGATTGACTAGCACGTTCCTAGGGATTGATCAGACTATGTCCAAACTAACACTTCACTTTATCATCCTTCGTGTTAATTTATGATGACGCAAAGAAGATTGGCCAGATCTAACTAAACGTGGATTAAATATGTCGATCAACGTAGCTGACACTGAATCTTCAGATTAGGGTGACCTAAAGGGTGTCCCGCGGCTGCGATATAGATCGTCGCTGCCGCGGTGGCGGTGGTTCTTAATTCTGAAATCTACATCATTCTGTTCTGGTTATTCTAGGTAATTACGATTCTTTTAGGCATGCAGATTAATTACAACACATTCATATAACTCAATCTACCATGATTAAAATACGAAGGAACGTTCAAAGCTTTATACATTTATCAATGGCGGATCTAGCTTCATCAACTCAAGCTAGTTGATGGATTGAAGGAGATAACCAAGCAAACGAACTTAAAAGAAAACCATAAACTATTTATTTCATAGATCTAATAAAAAGTACTATCCAGATGTGCATTCAAGTTGTATATTATAATAGACTGGCACAACCTTTATACAGAGCTGTAAACCGACCTAATTGATCTAACCCTAACCGACTTAATACAAAATACGGCTCTCTTGATTTCATGTTGTCCAAGTTGCGCAAAGCTGCGCTAGGGTTTCCGACCTCGGACATTTATTTTTTTTTAGTCCAAGCAGACTTCATATGAGACTTTTCCCGACTTGGGCCCAATGTTCTCTTTAAATCCAGATCCACTCCATGCTCACTCCATAATAAGGTATTCTTGAAAATCATGCAAAACGGGACAAAGCAGCATCAAATATCGGGATAAAATATAAAGATGCTGTAATTAATAATCAAGGAACCGACACTAGGCAATTGACACACGTTTCATACAATAATTGAACCATCAACTCATCATTCGAGCATAATTGGGGTAAATAGGGTATATTTAGAGAACTAAATATGGTGCGATCAACTACTCCCCACTTAGCTTTTGGTCGTCGAACAAAAAGGCGAAAAGAAAATGAACCTTGGACCACTAGATAAATTAGTTAAGACAACTATGTCGCCATAGAGCCGAGATAGAAACCATGTTGTCTTACATCCATAAGCAATGTATTAAACACTTTTCAATTCACGGACCGTGTGTGTGTGCAATAACCTTCGCACTCACACGAGAGTAGACAAACCGTATCACTTCAACATATAATCTAGCTAGTAATCACGAGAGTGTTCGATCCTTTACGCATATTTCCTTTAGACATTTATTTTCATTGCATAGGTCAAGTCAACAGGGCAAGGTGGATCGGGAGCCAAGTACTACTCCGAGGTTCTCGTTTATCGGTCTATTTATTGTGCGAGGGTCGTCCATCTTACGCTCCGAGTTTGCTTTCCTCTTGTCAAAGAGAAAGAAATAGCATATATATATATATATATATATGATAATCGTTTTTCTTCTTGTCTCTTTTATTAGCGGGTAAACGCTCAAAAATCTATCTATCCTCACAGTCTACACTTTGATAAACTACCGAATCCGTTTTTCTCTTAGCCCTTATAAGATCCACAACTTGACCTAAATGACCATAGGTAGAACAAAATTTGAGAAACTAGGTTCGACAGTACATGTCAAAATAATAATCATCCAACTACATACGTACTGGAAATCATGGGTTATACGTGCTTAAAAAGGCAGTCCATGAAAAGGAAACGCGGTTAATACGCTACTACTTCAAAAGTGGCACGACTTTTATTTCGTTTATGAAACAAAGATGTAATTAATTAACTGTCAAGAGATCAAAGATATCATAACCTTGCGATCTTGTTAGAAATCCACTTGAAAGACTAAGGGGTGAAAAATGCATTAAAAAGAATCGTGATAAGTCAAAGAATTGATGAAATGAATAGTCAAAAGCTAAGTGACGTTCCTACCCCCCACTTAATCGAAGCATTGTCCCCAATGATGAAAAGATGAAAAACGAAAAGGAACTTAGCTTGTTAAGCGTGGAGCAAGGGAAATGAATCCGTATCTCAGACATAACAGCAGGGAATATCTGTGAATGTCTGCTATAAAAAATCTAACATACAAAACATGTCCAATAAGCGGAGTAACACGATACAATATAAATTATTAAATGGCAGTAAGAAAATTAAATAAAAGTGCAAACAATTTAAGCCATTCAAAAGATTTATATATTAAAAAGGAAAAAGCCATAAATTGCAAAGTCGGGAAAATAAAATAAATAAATAAAACGACAAAAAAACATTGGAAAGAAAATAATAATAAAAACTAGAACGAGGCTCCTAATCAGAGTCAATGTCCTCGTAGTCTTCGCCAATGCGAGGCGGTGGAGCATTAGAAGGGCCGGCCCCGATGAAGATGCGTCATGCCTAGGGGCTCGTGGTGGTGGGGCATAAGATGGAATGTTGAGATGTGTCATCATATGAGTTAGCATGCCCCGCATATCGCCTAACTCTCTAGTCACCATGGCCTAAAAACTCCTGCGAGGCCTAGCACGCCCTTGTGCTTGTAACGCGGGCCGCCTTCTTTGCCTTCTGTTTTGTGTGGATCGCTCTATCAAAGATCGGCAATGGCTCAACTCTGTCATCACCAGCTAGAACTGGGCACTCTACTGCAATCGCCAGTGCATCAATAAGGTTGCCATATGGAAAAAGCTCTCTCCTAGTCCGGGCAACCTGGCGAATCCTCTCATGCATCAACAGACCAATGTTCATGTCATTCTCGATATCGAGATTGTACATGAGCTCAGCCTGCAGACATGTCATTGTATCTGCGTGAGCATTTGGCAGAAAATGGGTGATGACAAATTTGTGCAGCATACGAGCGTCCCAAGACAGCTTGTTGGAGTAGAAGGTAGGGGTGTTTATTTATTTTTAAAACCGACCAAACTGATCGAACCGAAACAAACCGAACCATTTAAATGGTTTTTAAAAATTGTAAAACCGAACCGACACGAAACCGAACCGGATCGAATCTAATTGGGTTTGGTTTTGGTTTTAACTAATGAAACCGAAGAACCGAACCGATAGCTATAACAATATATATATATATATATATATATATATATATATATATATATATATATATATATATATATATAGCTATAATAATAATATATATATATATATATATATATATATATATATATATATATATTGAATGTCATATTTCTACTTTTAAGAAGACGGAAAAAAATGTACATTTCAATGTCAAAAAAATTACAGTTGAAAAACGTCCAAAATAATACATTAAAATATTAGGCCAAAAATGTTCATCGCTATTTTTATATGTATTATATTTACATCTTCTTAAAACCTAAAATCCTTTTTCTTTTTGATCGTTTTCTCCTCCCATAGCTTGTTTGTTTGGAAAACGCGTCGTCAAGATGTCTATACTATGAACAATATGGAAATGATGATTGAAGAAATTTTGATTGAATAAGTAATTAGTATTTGATAGATGGTATTCCTTTCCCTACGCTTTATTTTTTATGAATTCAACTGTCTAATATTCTTTATTATTGGTGGATTTTATACGAACTTGTTAATTTGGACACAAAATTAAGAAGAAAAAATGTTTGAACATTTTTAAGGAAGTGAACCATCGAGAAAATTTAGGGAATCAATTTTGTCTATAATCGTAAACCTATTTTTTTGTGCTCAACTTAGTATTATATTTGGTTGTCGGACTCTTTTGTAGTGTAAGAGAAACCGAATCAACCAAAGTTAATATGATTGGTTTTGGTTTCATCATATTCAAACCGAAATTGTTGGTTTGAATTTGAAATTCAAAAAACCGAACCAAACCGAACCGTGAAAACCCCTAGTAGAAGGTAGTCGGGAAATTGTTGGCACCGAAGTCCCACTGCACATCATAGTATTCAGCAATATGATAACGCTCTAAATGCACCATTAAATTAATCTTTATTCACCCCAAATTCTGCTCTAGAGAAGGTAGATAGCCATATTTATTATGAAGAATATATGTTAAACACCAAGTGCATGTTCTTAAGCCCATAACTGCATCTGTGTTATTATCCCGTGGAATTGGTACTGTTTTGTCATGTTTTATGCATTTTTCAGGATGTTAAGATTCAGGTAACCATGGACCAAACCCGGTCCATGACCTTTGTCGATCGGACCAGAGATATGCCTCCCGGTCTGCTAAAGAATTGCACAATCAAGGCAGGAGGATTCACATTCCCGATAGATTTCACAGTCTTAGACGTACCAGAAGATCCGAGTGCCCCAGTTTTATTAAGACGCCTTCTTTAGCGACCAGCTGGGCGATCATGGATTTCGATAATGGGAGATAACTCTTAGGACCAATAATGATGTCAGAATCGTCAAGATCCTAGATCCCCTAGACAATAGGCATGAACGCTGCATGATGACCTGTGGTTGGAGACGTGAAAGTTGTGGAGATAGAAGAGAGAGGCCTAAGCATCGAGAGGTTCTTGTAGAAACATGTGAGCACGAGTTTATGTGAGTACTTCTTAGGGAACATGAGGAAAAGGGCCCACGACAAGACGCCACGGAAGTCGGTGCTTACGCAAGGCGTGAGTGAAGTAGAGAGGACATTGGAAAATGTGGAATCCCTAGGCGTTAAGGTTAAATCTCAGGCGGGGAAGACCTAGTGCACGAGCAAAAGGGAAAAGCGTGCCAGAGAAGAGCTTAGAAGGGTTCTACGACGGTTAAGACCTCGAGAGTGGAGGTTTGGCGAGTTAAAGCCGATTGGATCATCAAGTACAATGTAATGAAGAAATCTCCACTATCTTAAAGGTTCACACAAGCAACAAATTACTTGTGCCTCTCAAAATACCAAAACGGATGCCCAATTCACAAGAGTCAAGCATCATCACTACAAGAAAATTAGGTTTTTGAGGCGTTCAAAAATGCCCCCGTAAATGGGTTGTGAGGGCGTTTTATAGCTAGGGGCGTTTTTTGAAAACGCCCCTTCTGTCGATGTGGGGATAGCTCCAACGCCTCCCTATTCTAAAAGTGGTAACACCACAAAATGCCCTTTTAATTAGTAATTCATGTGATTTAAAACGCCTCAACACTTATTGTAAGGATATGTTTCAAAATGCCCCCAAACATGCGCATTTAACAGTAAACAAACGCCCCTTAAAGTTTAATTTGGCATGATTCAAAACGCCCCATAAAATTGTACTTGGCATGATTCAAATTGTATTGGGTATGCTTTAAAGCACCTATAAAGTTTTCTTAGGTATGTATTAAAGCGCACCATTAAATTGTAATGGGATGTTTTAGAACTCCCCAATCGTTGTAATTGAAATGACACAAAATGCTCTAATATACATGAAAACACCAAAGATTCATTAATAAAATTCTATTATTGATATGAATGAAAATGCCAAAACAAAATAATACACCTGTAATAATATTAGAAATAAGATTCAAATTGGCATTAATAGTTACAACGTCAAGAAAACATATATTATCATCACCATGTCATAGAATAAGATTCAAACAAAAACAACACATAATCATCGGTACAAATTCAAACCAAAACATTCATATTGATAAAATCAAAATAGAGCATCATATAATCAAAATGTTCATGCATCAAATTACGCCGCTCTTTCTACCTTCTTCTAGTTGTTGATAGTCCGCTTCGCAAATATGAAGAACATAAGATTGCAAACATCAATTTAACATGTAACAAGATCTTGGAATTTGGGATATAGCACATGGAAAACATTGAACAATCCAATCATGAATAAGAAACTAGAAAATCCTTGCATGTTGTGGCTTTCTTTTCTTCTAGCTTTGGATCTCAAAGGATAATTTGACAACATAAGGATCACCTGCAGATCCAACTCAAGTTCTTATACACAACCCTCCATCTCGCATGCATATTTCCTACTAACTTTGGATCTCAAAAGAAATTTTGGCATTTCAAGGATCACATATGAGATCCTAGTTAGTAATACAAATAAGAGGGCTCAAAAGCTCCAAAATCATTGACCCCTCAAAAAAAGACATAAGGAGGTCCAGCAAAAATCGATAGAGAAACAAGCTTTCACAAACAAACAAGCTTTCACAAACAAACCTTCACAAACAGACTCTCGTTGAACAACACTCTGGCCGGAAAAAAACACAGCAGATCGGAAAAAAAAACATAGATCGACAAAACACAAAAAGCTACACAACATATCACGATCCTCCACACAACAAATCGCTTATCACCAAAACAGAGAGGCACTCATGAATAGAATGCAAAGACATGCACCAGATGTCATTGGCAGACAAAACACTTCGACATCCGAAACACTTTGAGCCTTCAAACTCAACAACAGGACCTGAGCTAAAACATAGACTAACCTAAACAGAGCATATAGGACCTGAACCAAAACAATAGAAGACTTGTGAACTTATCTTATGAATAACACGTTCGATAAAAATAAAGCTTCATAAATAGCATGTCCACAAAAAAGTCACTTATAATAATTTGCATGAGAGAACAAACAAGTCATGGTTATGGTAAGAAAAGAAAAGTCAACAACTGAAGTAAAGGTCCACCACATACCATCTGCTCTGTTGTTAGGTAAATGATCATTTTTTTATGTCGATGTCCTCGTCTCTAAGCTCAAAACTTCTTTTCCACCCGTTCTTTCTTTTATGCACCATTCCTGCATATTATTCAAACATTTAACATAAGTGTCACAGTAAACCATAACAAATGAAAACATATTTACCTCTTATAATCAGTCACGAAATAAATAAACGAATCACCGAACACAAAGGCAAGTTTGAATACATAACTATTAACACATTCTGAATCTTTTAGACAAGTGAAATTTATTCACTTTGCTGGATGTTATTCTGTTACATGTACGTTTACTTCAACACCTTCAATCCCCTCACGAAGTCCGCTTAAGACCACATGTTCAACATCTGATTCAGGATTTGCATTTCCACTCTGCAAATATGTCTCAACATCTACAGTGGATTGCATATTGTAATTCGATCTTGCATTTGTCGTAATAACAACTTTCCAATCCTTTTCGGTAGTGGTCATCCACATAAAACACTTGTGAAGCCTGTGATGCAAGGATGAATGGCTCAAAATGTGGCCTTACATTGGTAAAATTAGCTAATAAGAACCCATTCTCATCCTTTTTAAGCTCGCTCCCCACCTGGAAACCCAATCACATTCGAATAAGACAACTCTACGTCCACCCCGATAATCAAGTTCAATGATAGATTTTAGAATGCCATAATAATCCACTTCTCCTGAAACTGGATTTTGATCCCTTCTGCTAGAAAAGCTATTTGTACATGCCTTAACCGTAACTCCACTGTTCTGGGTTTTCCGTTTTTGCTCAACATTTTTTATATTAAATCTAAAACCATTAGCAATAAACCGCTCATATGTTAGACCAATGTTATTTGGACCAATAGCAAGAAACCTCAAGTCCTCAGCTACTTCATCTTGTTCAGGCATTTGAAGGCTTTCAACCTACAAACAGAATCGACTTATGAAATATATGAAGGCAATATTGTATTACAAAACTATAGGATAATACTCACATTTATTGTAAACCACTTTGCAAACGTTTCACTATGTATTCGCTCAATGTCATGTCTTCCCAAACGATGGTGCTCATCTTGCACCATATTTCGATGCAGTCTGTATAAGTATAATGAAGAGTGGTTGCCACCATTTCAAATGAATTTAGCAAATTTGTGTAGATTCAATGGTGGAGAATGAGAGGGAAGGGAAAATTTTGAACCTCACTTTGCCAAATACTCAGTCCACACAATTCCCCTACCTCAGTCTCAACCCCGATCAACACGACCCTCAACAATATTCTAATAAATCATTACTTCTAAAAATACAAAACAACAAAAAACAAGAAAGAGAAGATGAAAAGGGAAGAGAAATTTTGAAGCTCCATTTGCAGAAACAATGAATGATTTCGTTTACCTGCAATTTCGCCGAGAAGTTAGGGTGCTCGGTTCAGATGTAGCCGCTTCTCTAATTTCTTCCTCTTCTTTTTTGTTTTTGACCAAATAGCGGTGGATATGTGAGAGGGTAGGGTTTAAGTGTTAGGCGGGTTGATGAAAAAAAAAGCGGGTAAAGCAAATTGTCTCCGCGCTAAAAGTTTTTTATCCTAGTTTTTAAAGAGAAATCATGCTAAAGGTCAAACGGGGCATTTTCTAACCGTCCCACTGTTATTTTCCATACTTTTGCACATATAAACGCCTCTTAAGAATTTGCCAAATCAAACCATTCAAATGTATTGCTGCGTTTCAATACCAAACGTACCGACTGGAATATTTTGGATACATTTTTTTAAATGTGTCCCAAAAAATGTGTGATAATATCTATTTTTTCTTGTAGTGCATCCAATAAGGATCAGAATTTTATTTTTTAAAATTTGTATACACAGAGAAGATAAGTAAATACGTATGATGTGCGTGATCTTTCATTGATTAAATATACTAAATAAAAACATAATATGTCAAGACTAGTTTCCTCTCATGTAATGTAATGTAAAATATTGTGCTAAAAACATTATGTCTATGTTATGAAACAACCATACATATAATTACAGTTGATAGACACGCAAGGTACATTACAAATAAAAGGAACCCAACACAGATTCTGTCAAACTATATTTTTTACAATGAAATCTGGCAACACTTTCATGTACGTTCAGAATATGTGTAGAAATCCTAGGCTCCTAGCTAGGGGCGGGCATGCAGTTGTCATAGCAAAAGGTTCTTAGGAATTGGTTGAAAATGTTCAGATTGTGTCACCGTCATCAAACACGACCGCCTAGTATAATTAGCCGTAGGATTCCTCTTCAGTGTATACAAATCATCAAAGAAAGGATGCTGAAGCGCTTGTGTAGCAGTCGGCCTATTCATTGGATTCCATGAACACAAAATTTTTATCAAGCTGATTGCCTCATTGCTAGCACAAGGTACTAACCTAGCAATGTTGTTATTATATATGCTTGGGAACTTGTAGTTCATTACTTCATTCGGATAACCCGCAACTATATCATCAACCGTCGGAATACCAATAACACTGCATGTTTTGTAGATTTGATCTTCCCTCGATTGCCCCGGGAAAAGAGGACGGCCCATGTATAATTCAGCTAGGATTGCACCCACCGCCCACATATCAACAGCAGGACCATGATTTTTTGAACCAAACATAACCTCCGGAGCACGATACCATCTAGTCCCGACATGCTCCGTGCATGGAGTTTTATCATCAACCATGCGTGCACTACCAAAATCGGCTATTTTCAGATCAACCCCGGATTCAGAAACCAACATATTTTCAGGCTTTAAATCACGATGAAAGCATCCGCCTCGATGCATGTACTCTAACCCCGATAGAATTTGAAAGCACCACTTTTTAATTTGGGTTTCGCCAAAGAAGGTACCTTTTTCATTGCTGTTCTTGATAAATTTATGAAGATCGGAAGGCATGTACTCGAAAACTAAGTACAAGGTATTGTCGAAGTCGTCTTGAAAGACTTGTTTAAGGCTAATGATGTTTGGATGACCACCGAATTTCTTAAGGGACACCACTTCTGAGTTGAAACAAGTTTGCCATGATTCATATCTTTCCTCGATCTTCTTGATTGCCACAGTTTTACCATTCTCTTTGTCGATAGCTTTATAAACGCAACCAAAAGTTCCTCTACCAACCTCTTTGATAAACTTGTATTTGTCCTCCATCCAACTCTTTATTGATGTTAACTTTTGCGAATGATTGCTTAGATCAACTGGGAATTTTGCTTCTGGGAATGTATGGTTTATTATTAGTTTAGATGATTAATGTTGTGCGTACGTGATTCTTATATAATAGGTCAAAACAAAAAAAATTTGTTTTCCAAGAAAGTACAGAGGTTGAGGTCTTTCTTTATTGATCATTTTAAATTTATATGAATTAATAAAAGTTATTAATCAAATCCTTGTTATGGTGGGATTTATTTTCTAATTAATTGTGTTTTTTTTGGAACTATCTAATATTGTAACATCATGTGTACAATAAACGTGTTGCCATGCGAATATACTCTTTTTTGCGTAACATTTACTTTCACCTGTGATTGGAATTTAGATAAAAGGATAACTATTCATTAATCAAACCAAATCCTTTCGCATTTGTAATTGATTTTTTTTTTTTTACTTCGTAATTTATTAGGGTTTTTTCGTTTTGTGTTTTTTAAACTTGGAAATTTATATGTAAGTAATTAATCTTAATTCTAACCAAATCCTTTACGCAACTCAATTTACTTTCTAACTAGTTTATATTTAGAGTTCAACTAAGAAAAGAAATTCGAAGTGGTAACCGGTAAGGTATATATCAATGGTTATATTTTAAGGCGGCTTCTATAGGCACCACAATTACTCTCGACATCTTATAAATCACTCTTGACACCACATTGAATATATTTATTATTTTGAACAGCATAATGCCAGTGGCACTAACGTCCGTTTGCGGTACGATCGTAACTGAAACTGACGTTGATTTTCAATCCAAAACGTCAGTGACACTAATTTTACAGTTATAAATATGTCATTGGAGTAAAACGTCAGACTCACTGACGTTGTGAGCGAAAAAAAACGTCAGTGTCTCTGACGCGCGTAACGTGATCTCAAAAATTGATTTGGTGGTGTGAAAAATAATAAAAAAATAGTTGTTAATAGTAAAATAGTTGTGCCAATAGATTTCACATATTTTAATTCTTCTTTTTATATACACTATCTCAAAATATAAGTCATTTTGATTGTTTTCACTCACATTAAATTATTGGTTGAATTTGTAAATTTTAAAGATATATGACTAAAATATAATTTAAGAATCGTTAATGCAATAGTTATAAAATAATAATAAATAGTAGTTGGATTATTAATAAATTAGGGAGTCTTTATTCGCAACACAGCAAACCTGCTACACCACTTTATACTTGTTAGAAACTAAGCATCTATTAGGATGATAGGTATTTCTAGGTGCTCTAGAATGTGAGTAATGCTTGTACCTGTGTTGAGCCAGCAGGTATAAGATGGGTGTTTATCCGCGTGTAAGCCATCAATATGCACGAAATACTAGCAAGAGTGTTAGGTCAATCGTACTACAGTAGGTGCGAGTCAAGCTCGATCCCACAGAGACAACGCAACACAGATGATAATTCTTAAACCTAACCAAGAAGACGAATAGCGGTCCCTAGACCAACATAAGAACAGAAAAGTAATTGGTGTATCTCTCCTCTCCGATCTCCCAACTTGGTGTGAGTAATCCTTATGTCTAATTTTCCTCGTAATTCTCTAATCTTACCAGAACGTGTGTTTAATTCAGTTTTAAGCTACGGCTGCAATCTCCTAATATTATCTACTTCCATTGAAAGGACAGTAGACGTCTATGTGCAGTTAACCTCCTTCGTTTGTTGTATTAACCCACACGCAATAAGTTTTAGAAATTGCCGGCTCAAGACCGAGAACCTCCCTAAGCAGCTATCGTGGATTGACTAGCACGTTCCTAGGGATTGATCAGACTATGTCCAAACTAACACTTCACTTTATCATCCTTCGTGTTAATTTATGATGACGCAAAGAAGATTGGCCAGATCTAACTAAACGTGGATTAAATATGTCGATCAACGTAGCTGACACTGAATCTTCAGATTAGGGTGACCTAAAGGGTGTCCAGCGGCTGCGATATAGATAAATCATTTGCCGCCGGTGGCGGTGGTTCTTAATTCTGAAATCTACATCATTCTGTTCTGGTTATTCTAGGTAATTACGATTCTTTTAGGCATGCAGATTAATTACAACACATTCATATAACTCAATCTACCATGATTAAAATACGAAGGAACGTTCAAAGCTTTATACATTTATCAATGGCGGATCTAGCTTCATCAACTCAAGCTAGTTGATGGATTGAAGGAGATAACCAAGCAAACGAACTTAAAAGAAAACCATAAACTATTTATTTCATAGATCTAATAAAAAGTACTATCCAGATGTGCATTCAAGTTGTATATTATAATAGACTGGCACAACCTTTATACAGAGCTGTAAACCGACCTAATTGATCTAACCCTAACCGACTTAATACAAAATACGGCTCTCTTGATTTCATGTTGTCCAAGTTGCCGCGGCTGCGGCTAGGGTTTCCGCAGCCTCGGACATTTATTTTCTTTTTTCTGGTCCAGCAGACTTCATACAGACTTTTCCTGACTTGGGCCCAATGTTCTCTTTAAATCCAGATCCACTCCATGCTCAGCTCCATAATAAGGTATTCTTGAAAATCATGCAAAACGGGACAAAACAGTACCAAATATCGGGATAAAATATAAAGATGCAGAATTAATAATCAAGGAACCGACACTAGGCAATTGACACACGTTTCATACAATAATTGAACCATCAACTCATCATTCGAGCATAATTCGGGGTAAATAGGGGTATATTTAGAGAACTAAATATGGTGCGATCAACTACCCCCACTTAGCTTTTGGTCGTCCCGAACAAAAAGGCGAAAGAAAATGAACCTTGGACCACTAGATAAATTAGTTAAGACAACTATGTCGTCATAGAGCCGAGATAGAAACCATGTTGTCTTACATCCATAAGCAATGTATTAAACACTTTTCAATTCACGGACCGGTGTGTGTGTGCAATAACCTTCAGACCACAGTAGAGTAGACAAACCGTATCACTTCAACATATAATCTAGCTAGTAATCACGAGAGTGTTCGATCCTTTACGCATATTTCCTTTAGACATTTATTTTCATTGCATAGGTCAAGTCAACAGGGCAAGGTGGATCGGGAGCCAAGTACTACTCCGAGGTTCTCGTTTATCGGTCTATTTATTTATTGCAGGGTCGCCCATCTTACGCTCCGAGTTTGCTTTCCTCTTGTCAAAGAGAAAGAAATACATATATATATATATATATATGAGATAATCGTTTTCTTCTTGTCTCTTTTATTAGCGGGTAAGCGCTCAAAAATCTATCTATCCTCACGATCTACACTTTGATAAACTACCGAACTGCGTTTTCTCTTAGCCCTTATAAGATCCACAACTTGACCTAAATGACCATAGGTAGAACAAAATTTGAGAAACTAGGTTCGACAAAGACATGTCAAAATAATAATCATCCAACTACATACGCATCGGAAATCATGGGTTATACGTGCTTAAAAAGGCAAATCCATGAAAAGGAAAGCGCGTTAATACGCTACTACTTCAAAAGTGGCACGACTTTTATTTCGTTTATGAAACAAAGATGTAATTAATTAACTGTCAAGAGATCAAAGATATCATAACCTTGCGATCTTGTTAGAAATCCACTTGAAAGACTAAGGGGTGAAAAATGCATAAAAAAGAAACGTGATAAGTCAAAGAATTGATGAAATGAATAGTCAAAAGCTAAGTGACGTTCCTACCCCCCACTTAATCGAAGCATTGTCCCCAATGATGAAAAGATGAAAAACGAAAAGGAACTTAGCTTGTTAAGCGTGGAGCAAGGGAAATGAATCCGTATCTCAGACATAACAGCAGGGAATATCTGTGAATGTCTGCTATAAAAAATCTAACATACAAAACATGTCCAAAAAGCGGAGTAACACGATACAATATAAATTATTAAATGGAAGTAAGAAAATTAAATAAAAGTGCAAACAATTTAAGCCATTCAAAAGATTTATATATTAAAAAGGAAAAAGCCATAAATTGCAAAGTCGGGAAAATAAAATAAATAAATAAAACGACAAAAAAACATTGGAAAGAAAATAATAATAAAAACTAGAACGAGGCTCCTAATCAGAGTCAATGTCCTCGTAGTCTTCGTCAACAGGAGGCGGTGGAGCATTAGAAGGGCCGGCCCCCGATGAAGATGCGTCATGCCTAGGGGCTCGTGGTGGTGGGGCATAAGATGGAATGTTGAGATGTGTCATCATATGAGTTAGCATGCCCCGCATATCAGCTAACTCTCTAGTCACCATGGCCTAAAACTCCTGCGAGGCCTAGCACGTCCTTGTGCTTGTAACGATGGCCGTCTTCTTTGCCTTCCTGTTTCAGTGACTGCCTCTCTATCAAAGATCGGCAATGGCTCAACTCTGTCATCACCAGCTAGAACTGGGCACTCTACTGCAATCGCCAGTGCATCAATAAGGTTGCCATATGGAAAAAGCTCTCTCCTAGTCCGGGCAACCTGGCGAATCCTCTCATGCATCAACAGACCAATGTTCATGTCATTCTCGATATCGAGATAGTACATGAGCTCAGCCTGCAGACATGTCATTGTATCTGCGTGAGCATTTGGCAGAAAATGAGTGATGACAAATTTGTGCAGCATACGAGCGTCCCAAGACAGCTTGTTGGAGTAGAAGGTAGGGGTGTTTATTTATTTTTAAAACCGACCAAACTGATCGAACCGAAACAAACCGAACCATTTAAATGGTTTTTAAAAATTGTAAAACCGAACCGACAAGAAACCGAACCGGATCGAATCTAATTGGTTTGGTTTTGGTTTTAACTAATGAAACCGAAGAACCGAACCGATAGCCATAACAATATATATATATATATTTTTTTTTTTTTTTTTTTTTTTTTTTTTTTTTTGAATGTCATATTTCTACTTTTAAGAAGACGGAAAAAATGTACATTTCAATGCTGTCAAAAAAATTACGGTTGAAAAAACGTCCAAAATAATACATTAAAATATTAGGCCAAAAAAATGTTCATCACTATTTTTTATATGTATTATATTTACATCTTCTTAAAACCTAAAATCCTTTTTCCTTTTTGATCGTTTTCTCCTCCCATAGCTTGTTTGTTTGGAAAACGTCGTCAGCATGTCTATACTATGAACAATATGGAAATGATGATTGAAGAAATTTTGATTGAATAAGTAATTAGTAGTTGATAGATGGTATTCCTTTCCCTACGCTTTATTTTTTTATGAATTCAACTGTCTAATATTCTTTATTATTGGTGGATTTTATACAAACTTGTTAATTTGGACACAAAATTAAGAAGAAAAAATGTTTGAACATTTTTTAAGGAAGTGAACCATCAGAAAATTAGAGAGAATCAATTTTGTCTATAATCGTGTAAACCTATTTTTTTGTGCTCAACTTAGTATTATATTTGGTTGTCGGACTCTTTGTAGTGTAAGAGAAACCGAACCGAACCAAAGTTAATATGATTGGTTTTGGTTTCATCATATTCAAACCGAAATTGTTGGTTTGAATTTGAAATTCAAAAACCGAACCAAACCGAACCGTGAAAACCCCTAGTAGAAGGTAGTCGGGAAATTGTTGGCACCGAAGTCCCACTGCACATCATAGTATTCAGCAATATGATAACGCTCTAAATGCACCATTAAATTAATCTTTATTCACCCCAAATTCTGCTCTAGAGAAGGTAGATAGCCATATTTATTATGAAGAATATATGTTAAACACCAAGTGCATGTTCTTAAGCCCATAACTGCATCTGTGTTATTATCCCGTGGAATTGGTACTGTTTTGTCATGTTTTATGCATTTTTCAGGATGTTAAGATTCAGGTAACCATGGACCAAACCCGGTCCATGACCTTTGTCGATCGGACCAGAGATATGCCTCCCGGTCTGCTAAAGAATTGCACAATCAAGGCAGGAGGATTCACATTCCCGATAGATTTCACAGTCTTAGACGTACCAGAAGATCCGAGTGCCCCAGTTTTATTAAGACGCCCTTCTTTAGCGACCAGCTGGGCGATCATGGATTTCGATAATGGGGAGATAACTCTTAGGACCAATAATGATGCTGTAACCGTCAAGATCCTAGATCCCCTAGACAATAGGCATGAACGCTGCATGATGACCTGTGGTTCTGGAGACGTGAAAGTTGTGGAGATAGAAGAGGAGAGGCCTAAGCATCGAGAGGTTCTTGTAGAAACATGTGAGCACGAGTTTATGTGAGTACTTCTTAGGGAACATGAGGAAAAGGGCCACAGCAAGACGCTCACGGAAGTCGGTGCTTCTGCAAGGCGTAGTGAAGTAGAGAGGACATTGGAAAATGTGGAATCCCTAGGCGTTAAGGTTAAATCTCGAAGCAGGGGAAGACCTAGTGCACGAGCAAAAAGGGAAAAGCGTGCCAGGAGAAGAGCTTAGAAGGGTTCTACGACGGTTAAGACCTCGAGAGTGGAGGTTTGGCGAGTTAAAGCCGATTGGATCATCAAGTACAATGTAATGAAGAAATCTCCACTATCTTAAAGGTTCACACAAGCAACAAATTACTTGTGCCTCTCAAAATACCAAAACGGATGCCCAATTCACAAGAGTCAAGCATCATCCAATAAGGATCAGAATTTTATTTTTTAAAATTTGTATACACAGAGAAGATAAGTAAATCATTATGATGTGCGTGATCTTTCATTGATTAAATATACTAAATAAAAACATAATATGTCAAGACTAGTTTCCTCTCATGTAATGTAATGTAAAATATTGTGCTAAAAACATTATGTCTATGTTGCGAAACAACCATACATATAATTACAGTTGATAGACACGCAAGGTACATTACAAATAAAAGGAACCCAACACAGATTCTGTCAAACTATATTTTTTACAATGAAATCTGGCAACACTTTCATGTACGTTCAGAATATGTGTAGAAATCCTAGGCTCCTAGCTAGGGGCGGGCATGCAGTTGTCATAGCAAAAGGTTCTTAGGAATTGGTTGAAAATGTTCAGATTGTGTCACCGTCATCAAACACGACCGCCTAGTATAATTAGCCGTAGGATTCCTCTTCAGTGTATACAAATCATCAAAGAAAGGATGCTGAAGCGCTTGTGTAGCAGTCGGCCTATTCATTGGATTCCATGAACACAAAATTTTTATCAAGCTGATTGCCTCATTGCTAGCACAAGGTACTAACCTAGCAATGTTGTTATTATATATGCTTGGGAACTTGTAGTTCATTACTTCATTCGGATAACCCGCAACTATATCATCAACCGTCGGAATACCAATAACACTGCATGTTTTGTAGATTTGATCTTCCCTCGATTGCCCCGGGAAAAGAGGACGGCCCATGTATAATTCAGCTAGGATTGCACCCACCGCCCACATATCAACAGCAGGACCATGATTTTTTGAACCAAACATAACCTCCGGAGCACGATACCATCTAGTCCCGACATGCTCCGTGCATGGAGTTTTATCATCAACCATGCGTGCACTACCAAAATCGGCTATTTTCAGATCAACCCCGGATTCAGAAACCAACATATTTTCAGGCTTTAAATCACGATGAAAGCATCCGCCTCGATGCATGTACTCTAACCCCGATAGAATTTGAAAGCACCACTTTTTAATTTGGGTTTCGCCAAAGAAGGTACCTTTTTCATTGCTGTTCTTGATAAATTTATGAAGATCGGAAGGCATGTACTCGAAAACTAAGTACAAGGTATTGTCGAAGTCGTCTTGAAAGACTTGTTTAAGGCTAATGATGTTTGGATGACCACCGAATTTCTTAAGGGACACCACTTCTGAGTTGAAACAAGTTTGCCATGATTCATATCTTTCCTCGATCTTCTTGATTGCCACAGTTTTACCATTCTCTTTGTCGATAGCTTTATAAACGCAACCAAAAGTTCCTCTACCAACCTCTTTGATAAACTTGTATTTGTCCTCCATCCAACTCTTTATTGATGTTAACTTTTGCGAATGATTGCTTAGATCAACTGGGAATTTTGCTTCTGGGAATGTATGGTTTATTATTAGTTTAGATGATTAATGTTGTGCGTACGTGATTCTTATATAATAGGTCAAAAAAAAAAATTTGTTTTCCAAGAAAGTACAGAGGTTGAGGTCTTTCTTTATTGATCATTTTAAATTTATATGAATTAATAAAAGTTATTAATCAAATCCTTGTTATGGTGGGATTTATTTTCTAATTAATTGTGTTTTTTTTGGAACTATCTAATATTGTAACATCATGTGTACAATAAACGTGTTGCCATGCGAATATACTCTTTTTTGCGTAACATTTACTTTCACCTGTGATTGGAATTTAGATAAAAGGATAACTATTCATTAATCAAACCAAATCCTTTCGCATTTGTAATTGATTTTTTTTTTTTTTTTACTTCGTAATTTATTAGGGTTTTTTCGTTTTGTGTTTTTTAAACTTGGAAATTTATATGTAAGTAATTAATCTTAATTCTAACCAAATCCTTTACGCAACTCAATTTACTTTCTAACTAGTTTATATTTAGAGTTCAACTAAGAAAAGAAATTCGAAGTGGTAACCGGTAAGGTATATATCAATTGTCATATTTTAAGGCGGCTTCTATAGGCATCACAATTACTCTCGACACCTTATAAATCACTCTTGACATCATATTGAATATATTTATTAATTTGAACAGCATAATGCCAGTGGCACTAACGTCCGTTTGCGGTACGATCGTAACTGAAACTGACGTTGATTTTCAATCCAAAACGTCGGTGACACTAATTTTGATTATAAATATGTCATTGGAGTAAAACGTCGGACTCACCGGCGTTGTGGAGAAAAAAAAACGTCGAGTGTCTCTCGACGCGTAACGTGATGTCAAAAATTGATTTGGTGGTGTGAAAAATAATAAAAAAATAGTTGTTAATAGTAAAATAGTGGTGCCAATAGAACTCACATATTTTAATTCTTCTTTTTATATACACTATCTCAAAATATAAGTCATTTTGATTGTTTTCACTCACATTAAATTATTGGTTGAATTTGTAAATTTTAAAGATATATGACTAAAATATAATTTAAGAATCGTTAATGCAATAGTTATAAAATAATAATAAATAGTAGTTGGATTATTAATAAATTAGGGAGTCTTTATTCGCAACACAGCAAACCTGCTACACCACTTTATACTTGTTAGAAACTAAGCATCTATTAGGATGATAGGTATTTCTAGGTGCTCTAGAATGTGAGTAATGCTTGTACCTGTGTTGAGCCAGCAGGTATAAGATGGGTGTTTATCCGCGTGTAAGCCATCAATATGCACGAAATACTAGCAAGAGTGTTAGGTCAATAACTACTTACAGTGAGTGCGAGTCAAGCTCGATCCCACAGAGACAACGCAACACAGATGATAATTCTTAAACCTAACCAAGAAGGCGAATAGCGGTCCCTAGACCAACATAAAACAGAAAAGTAATTGGTGTATCTCTCTCTCCGATCTCCCAACTTGGTGTGAGTAATCCTTATGTCTAATTTTCCTCGTAATTCTCTAATCTTACCAGAACGTGTGTTTAATTCAGTTTTAAGCTACGGCTGCAATCTCCTAATATTATCTACTTCCATTGAAAGGGACGAGAGACGCGTCATATGTGCGATTAACCTCCTTCGTTTGTTGTATTAACCCACACGCGCAATAAGTTTTAGAAATTGCCGGCTCAAGACCGAGAACCTCCTAGCGCCTATCGTGGATTGACTAGCACGCGTTTGTAGGGATTGATCGGACTATGTCCAAACTAACACTTCACTTTATCGTCCTTCGTGTTAATTTATGATGACGCAAAGAAGATTGGCCAGATCTAACTAAACGTGGATTAAATATGTCGATCAACGTAGCTGACACTGAATCTTCAGATTAGGGTGACCTAAAGGGTGTCCCGCGGCTGCGATATAGATCGTCGCTGCCGCGGTGGCGGAGGTTCTTAATTCTGAAATCTACATCATTCTGTTCTGGTTATTCTAGGTAATTACGATTCATTTAGGCATGCAGATTAATTACAACACGTTCATATAACTCAATCTACCATGATTAAAATATGAAGGAACGTTCAAAGCTTTATACATTTATCAATGGCGGATCTAGCTTCATCAACTCAAGCTAGTTGATGGATTGAAGGAGATAACCAAGCAAACGAACTTAAAAGAAAACCATAAACTATTTATTTCATAGATCTAATAAAAAGTACTATCCAGATGTGCATTCAAGTTGTATATTATAATAGACTGGCACAACCTTTATACAGAGCTGTAAACCGACCTAATTGATCTAACCCTAACCGACTTAATACAAAATACGGCTTTCTTGATTTCATGTTGTCCAAGTTGTTGAGCTGTGCTGCTAGGGTTTCCATGACCTCGGACATTTATTTTCTTTTTACGGTCCAGCCAGACTTCATCTGAGACTTTTCGACTTGGGCTCAATGTTCTCTTTAAATCCAGATCCACTCCATGCTCAGCTCCATAATAAGGTATTCTTGAAAATCATGCAAAACGGGACAAAGCAGTACCAAATATCGGGATAAAATATAAAGATGCAGAATTAATAATCAAGGAACCAACACTAGGCAATTGACACACGTTTCATACAATAATTGAACCATCAACTCATCATCGAGCATAATTCGGGGTAAATAGGGGTATATTTAGAGAACTAAATATGGTGCGATCAACTACCCCCACTTAGCTTTTGGTCGTCCCGAACAAAAAGGCGAAAGAAAATGAACCTTGGACCACTAGATAAATTAGTTAAGACAACTATGTCGTCATAGAGCCGAGATAGAAACCATGTTGTCTTACATCCATAAGCAATGTATTAAACACTTTTCAATTCACGGACCGGTGTGTGTGTGCAATAACCTTCAGACCACAGTAGAGTAGACAAACCGTATCACTTCAACATATAATCTAGCTAGTAATCACGAGAGTGTTCGATCCTTTACGCATATTTCCTTTAGACATTTATTTTCATTGCATAGGTCAAGTCAACAGGGCAAGGTGGATCGGGAGCCAAGTACTACTCCGAGGTTCTCGTTTATCGGTCTATTTATTGTGCGAGGGTCGTCCATTTTACGCTCCGAGTTTGCTTTCCTCTTGTCAAAGAGAAAGAAATAGCATATATGTATATATATATATATATATATATATATATATATATATATATATATATGAGATAATCGTTTTTCTTCTTGTCTCTTTTATTAGCGGGTAAACGCTCAAAAATCTATCTATCCTCACAGTCTACACTTTGATAAACTACCGAATCCGTTTTTCTCTTAGCCCTTATAAGATCCACAACTTGACCTAAATGACCATAGGTAGAACAAAATTTGAGAAACTAGGTTCGACAGTACATGTCAAAATAATAATCATCCAACTACATACGTCATCGGAAATCATGGGTTATACGTGCTTAAAAAGGCGAGTCCATGAAAAGGAAACGCGGTTAATACGCTACTACTTCAAAAGTGGCACGACTTTTATTTCGTTTATGAAACAAAGATGTAATTAATTAACTGTCAAGAGATCAAAGATATCATAACCTTGCGATCTTGTTAGAAATCCACTTGAAAGACTAAGGGGTGAAAAATGCATAAAAAAGAAACGTGATAAGTCAAAGAATTGATGAAATGAATAGTCAAAAGCTAAGTGACGTTCCTACCCCCCACTTAATCGAAGCATTGTCCCCAATGATGAAAAGATGAAAAACGAAAAGGAACTTAGCTTGTTAAGCGTGGAGCAAGGGAAATGAATCCGTATCTCAGACATAACAGCAGGGAATATCTGTGAATGTCTGCTATAAAAAATCTAACATACAAAACATGTCCAAAAAGCGGAGTAACACGATACAATATAAATTATTAAATGGAAGTAAGAAAATTAAATAAAAGTGCAAACAATTTAAGCCATTCAAAAGATTTATATATTAAAAAGGAAAAAGCCATAAATTGCAAAGTCGGGAAAATAAAATAAATAAATAAAACGACAAAAAAACATTGGAAAGAAAATAATAATAAAAACTAGAACGAGGCTCCTAATCAGAGTCAATGTCCTCGTAGTCTTCGTCAACAGGAGGCGGTGGAGCATTAGAAGGGCCGGCCCCCGATGAAGATGCGTCATGCCTAGGGGCTCGTGGTGGTGGGGCATAAGATGGAATGTTGAGATGTGTCATCATATGAGTTAGCATGCCCCGCATATCAGCTAACTCTCTAGTCACCATGGCCTAAAACTCCTGCGAGGCCTAGCACGTCCTTGTGCTTGTAACGCTGGCCGTCTTCTTTGCCTTCCTGTTTCAGTGACTGCCTCTCTATCAAAGATCGGCAATGGCTCAACTCTGTCATCACCAGCTAGAACTGGGCACTCTACTGCAATCGCCAGTGCATCAATAAGGTTGCCATATGGAAAAAGCTCTCTCCTAGTCCGGGCAACCTGGCGAATCCTCTCATGCATCAACAGACCAATGTTCATGTCATTCTCGATATCGAGATAGTACATGAGCTCAGCCTGCAGACATGTCATTGTATCTGCGTGAGCATTTGGCAGAAAATGAGTGATGACAAATTTGTGCAGTATACGAGCGTCCCAAGACAGCTTGTTGGAGTAGAAGGTAGGGGTGTTTATTTATTTTTAAAACCGACCAAACTGATCGAACCGAAACAAACCGAACCATTTAAATGGTTTTTAAAAATTGTAAAACCGAACCGACAAGAAACCGAACCGGATCGAATCTAATTGGTTTGGTTTTGGTTTTAACTAATGAAACCGAAGAACCGAACCGATAGCCATAACAATATATATATATATATATATATATATATATATATATATATATATATATATATATATATATATATATATATATATATATTTTTTTTTTTTTTTTTTTTTTTTGAATGTCATATTTCTACTTTTAAGAAGACGGAAAAAATGTACATTTCAATGCTGTCAAAAAAATTACGGTTGAAAAAACGTCCAAAATAATACATTAAAATATTAGGCCAAAAAAATGTTCATCACTATTTTTTATATGTATTATATTTACATCTTCTTAAAACCTAAAATCCTTTTTCCTTTTTGATCGTTTTCTCCTCCCATAGCTTGTTTGTTTGGAAAACGTCGTCAGCATGTCTATACTATGAACAATATGGAAATGATGATTGAAGAAATTTTGATTGAATAAGTAATTAGTATTTGATAGATGGTATTCCTTTCCCTACGCTTTATTTTTTATGAATTCAACTGTCTAATATTCTTTATTATTGGTGGATTTTATACGAACTTGTTAATTTGGACACAAAATTAAGAAGAAAAAATGTTTGAACATTTTTTAAGGAAGTGAACCATCAGAAAATTAGAGAGAATCAATTTTGTCTATAATCGTGTAAACCTATTTTTTTGTGCTCAACTTAGTATTATATTTGGTTGTCGGACTCTTTGTAGTGTAAGAGAAACCGAACCGAACCAAAGTTAATATGATTGGTTTTGGTTTCATCATATTCAAACCGAAATTGTTGGTTTGAATTTGAAATTCAAAAAACCGAACCAAACCGAACCGTGAAAACCCCTAGTAGAAGGTAGTCGGGAAATTGTTGGCACCGAAGTCCCACTGCACATCATAGTATTCAGCAATATGATAACGCTCTAAATGCACCATTAAATTAATCTTTATTCACCCCAAATTCTGCTCTAGAGAAGGTAGATAGCCATATTTATTATGAAGAATATATGTTAAACACCAAGTGCATGTTCTTAAGCCCATAACTGCATCTGTGTTATTATCCCGTGGAATTGGTACTGTTTTGTCATGTTTTATGCATTTTTCAGGATGTTAAGATTCAGGTAACCATGGACCAAACCCGGTCCATGACCTTTGTCGATCGGACCAGAGATATGCCTCCCGGTCTGCTAAAGAATTGCACAATCAAGGCAGGAGGATTCACATTCCCGATAGATTTCACAGTCTTAGACGTACCAGAAGATCCGAGTGCCCCAGTTTTATTAAGACGCCCTTCTTTAGCGACCAGCTGGGCGATCATGGATTTCGATAATGGGGAGATAACTCTTAGGACCAATAATGATGCTGTAACCGTCAAGATCCTAGATCCCCTAGACAATAGGCATGAACGCTGCATGATGACCTGTGGTTCTGGAGACGTGAAAGTTGTGGAGATAGAAGAGGAGAGGCCTAAGCATCGAGAGGTTCTTGTAGAAACATGTGAGCACGAGTTTATGTGAGTACTTCTTAGGGAACATGAGGAAAAGGCCACGACAAGACGCCACGGAAGTCGGTGCTTACGCAAGGCGTAGTGAAGTAGAGAGGACATTGGAAAATGTGGAATCCCTAGGCGTTAAGGTTAAATCTCGAAGCAGGGGAAGACCTAGTGCACGAGCAAAAAGGGAAAAGCGTGCCAGGAGAAGAGCTTAGAAGGGTTCTACGACGGTTAAGACCTCGAGAGTGGAGGTTTGGCGAGTTAAAGCCGATTGGATCATCAAGTACAATGTAATGAAGAAATCTCCACTATCTTAAAGGTTCACACAAGCAACAAATTACTTGTGCCTCTCAAAATACCAAAACGGATGCCCAATTCACAAGAGTCAAGCATCATCCAATAAGGATCAGAATTTTATTTTTTAAAATTTGTATACACAGAGAAGATAAGTAAATACGTATGATGTGCGTGATCTTTCATTGATTAAATATACTAAATAAAAACATAATATGTCAAGACTAGTTTCCTCTCATGTAATGTAATGTAAAATATTGTGCTAAAAACATTATGTCTATGTTGCGAAACAACCATACATATAATTACAGTTGATAGACACGCAAGGTACATTACAAATAAAAGGAACCCAACACAGATTCTGTCAAACTATATTTTTTACAATGAAATCTGGCAACACTTTCATGTACGTTCAGAATATGTGTAGAAATCCTAGGCTCCTAGCTAGGGGCGGGCATGCAGTTGTCATAGCAAAAGGTTCTTAGGAATTGGTTGAAAATGTTCAGATTGTGTCACCGTCATCAAACACGACCGCCTAGTATAATTAGCCGTAGGATTCCTCTTCAGTGTATACAAATCATCAAAGAAAGGATGCTGAAGCGCTTGTGTAGCAGTCGGCCTATTCATTGGATTCCATGAACACAAAATTTTTATCAAGCTGATTGCCTCATTGCTAGCACAAGGTACTAACCTAGCAATGTTGTTATTATATATGCTTGGGAACTTGTAGTTCATTACTTCATTCGGATAACCCGCAACTATATCATCAACCGTCGGAATACCAATAACACTGCATGTTTTGTAGATTTGATCTTCCCTCGATTGCCCCGGGAAAAGAGGACGGCCCATGTATAATTCAGCTAGGATTGCACCCACCGCCCACATATCAACAGCAGGACCATGATTTTTGAACCAAACATAACCTCCGGAGCACGATACCATCTAGTCCCGACATGCTCCGTGCATGGAGTTTTATCATCAACCATGCGTGCACTACCAAAATCGGCTATTTTCAGATCAACCCGGATTCAGAAACCAACATATTTTCAGGCTTTAAATCACGATGAAAGCATCCGCCTCGATGCATGTACTCTAACCCGATAGAATTTGAAAGCACCACTTTTAATTTGGGTTTCGCCAAAGAAGGTACCTTTTTCATTGCTGTTCTTGATAAATTTATGAAGATCGGAAGGCATGTACTCGAAAACTAAGTACAAGGTATTGTCGAAAGTCGTCTTGAAAGACTTGTTTAAGGCTAATGATGTTTGGATGACCACCGAATTTCTTAAGGGACACCACTTCTGAGTTGAAACAAGTTTGCCATGATTCATATCTTTCCTCGATCTTCTTGATTGCCACAGTTTTACCATTCTCTTTGTCGATAGCTTTATAAACGCAACCAAAAGTTCCTCTACCAACCTCTTTGATAAACTTGTATTTGTCCTCCATCCAACTCTTTATTGATGTTAACTTTTGCGAATGATTGCTTCGATCAACTGGGAATTTTGCTTCTGGGAATGATGATTAATGTTGTGCGTGATTCTTATATAATAGGTCAAGAGGTTGAGGTCTTTCTTTATTGATCATTTTAAATTTATATGAATTAATAAAAGTTATTAATCAAATCCTTGTTATGGTGGGATTTATTTTCTAATTAATTGTGTTTTTTTGGAACTATCTAATATTGTAACATCATGTGTACAAGAAACGTGTTGCCATGCGAATATACTCTTTTTTGCGTAACATTTACTTTCACCTGTGATTGGAATTTAGATAAAAGGATAACTATTCATTAATCAAACCAAATCCTTTCGCATTTGTAATTGATTTTTTTTTTTTACTTCGTAATTTATTAGGGTTTTGTAAGTAATTAAACTTATATCTAACCAAATCATTTACACAACTCGATTTACTTTCTAACTAATTTGTATTTAGAGTTCAACTAAAAAAAATCGAAATGGTAACTGGGTATATATCAATGCTTATATGTTAATTCTTCTTTCTATTTACACCATCCCAAATATAAGACATTTTGATTGTTTTCACTCACATTAAATTATTGGTTGAATTTGTAAATTTTAAAGATATATGACTAAAATATTATTTATCATTAATGCAATAGTTATAAAATAATAATAAAAAGTTATATTGTAAATAAATTTGGGAGCCTTTATTCGCAACCCAGCAAACCTGCTGCTATACCACTCTATACTTGTTAGGAACTTAGCATCTAGTAGGATGATAGGTATTTCTAGGTGTTCTACAATGTGTGTAATGCTTGTACCTGTGTTGAGCCAACAGGTATAAGATTGGGGTGTGTGTTGTATCACAGCTCAGTTTTCCGGTAATAATAAAAATCCTTTTCTTTCCCTTCCAATTCCCCTATTTCCTCACTTCCCTTCTAACTTCCCTGCAAAAAATCCTAGTTAGGATAGTATCCTAACATCTGGTATCAGAGCTCACATCCTGCCCCTACGACCCACATTTATGGCTGTCAAATCGATCGAAAGGCTGAGAACAACTCAGCACAAGATGAGCGAGGAGTTCAACCAAAGGTTCAACGAATTTAACCAGAGGTTGGGGGAGATTCAAGTATCATTTGACAGGAAGATTGAAAATCAATATGATTCTCTAATGCAGATGATGAAAACAGTTATGGAGAAGGTCGATAAGAAGCAAGAAGCAAAGATCGAAGCTCCCGCTGTGGCACTAGGTGATGGATTGTTACCTACGCCACAGAGACAGAATACGGTGGAGTCGAGGAATGAGAGGTATGATCCTATCTATAAGAATGCTAAAATCGATTTTCTGCTATTTCATGGTGATTCTCTGATGGAATGGATGAGAATGTGTGAAAGGTACTTGCAAATCCTTGAGACTCCGGACAACCATAAGGTCGGTTGGCTGAGATGTACCTTGCTAATGTGTGGTTTGAGGGGTTGAGAATGATTAACCCGAACCTAACATGGTAAATGAAGCGAGAAGAAGTACTAAATCAGTCAATGGATATGGTTGTCGACGAATTTTGTCAACTAAAACAAATAAGGTTTGTGGATGAGTATTTAGCGGAATATGAGGAGCTGAAGGCACTAGTTCAAATGCAATGCCCTAGGCTAACAGAGTATCGTTTTGTGGCGATCATCAGATGACTTAAACCAGAGATCAAGTCTATGGTTTGACTTATGCACCCCGACTCTATGTATTCTATTGTAGAGGATGCTAGGTGTCAAGAATGTGTGTTACTATCTCTGCATCACAAGCCTTTGACAAAGATATCATACTCTAGAGGGCAGATTAGGCAGACTATACCTGCACCCAAGGTGTTAGACAAATATCCTCTGTCTGATAACAAGCATATACTGTAGAGGGCAATTACACCTAAGGAGATCCAGGATAAGAAGTCAAAAGGATTATGTTTTAGGCGTGATGAGAAGTACACACCAAGCCAAAAATGCAAACAAAAGCATATGCATCTTGATGAAGTTTGTAGAATTACAAACAAACAAAATAAATTATGGAATTATTATTGATCAAGTAAAAGTTACAAGGTGTTTACAATGTGGCTGATCATGGGGTATTTATAACATCATACACCTCATGAATCAGTTGCAAATAAGTTACAAACGGTTATAACAGATTACAACGAAATACCGTTTTCTATATCGAACTAACTAAGCAAAGAAAGTCTGCGATGTTTTATCTTGTCGTGAGTTGTTGATGTTCATCTTTGTCGGATCAGCCGATATCTTTATATGATCAGCAAAGTGCACTCAGCATTCTCATAAGCTTTTATACTGTAACACCCCCTCAAGTTGTAAGTGGTACATGAACAGCTTGCACTCAACATTCCCATCAGCTACTTGAAGTCTTAAAGATCTTTGAAATTCCCAATTTGTCTAGTAGATAGGAGAAGATGGGTGCATCCAAGGCTTTGATGAGGATGCCAGCTATTTGTTCTTTTGTATTGACTGGAAGAAGTTTGATGAGTCCTGATTTGACTTTGTCTCTCACAACATGGCAGTCAATTTCAATGTGTTTTGTTCTTTCATGAAAGACAGGATTATGAAATAACACAGCAGGCAACTGAACTGGAACCTGTAAATCCTGTAGTATATAAATTAGCCATTGGATTTCACAAACTACATTTGCCATTGCCCTGTACTCAGCCTCTGATGAGCTTCTAGCAATTGTTGTTTGTTTCTTTGCCTTCCAGGAGATTGGTGCATCTCCTAGAAACATCATGTAACCTGATACTGATCTTCTTGTTTCAGGACAACCAGCCCAATCACTATCTGTAAAACCCTTAAGTACAAAATTATTGTCTGCTGGGAAGAAGATTCCTTGACCAGGATTGGTCTTCAAGTACCTCAGCAGTCTATGAGCTGCCTTCATGTGATTTTCAGTAGGAGTGTCCAGAAATTGACTTAGTTGTTGTACTGCAAAAGCAATATCTGGTCTGGTAAAAGTGAGGTAAATTAATTTACCCACTAGGGATCTGTATGCAGTGTTATCCTTTAAAAATGGTGAATCGCCATGTTGTAAAGTCTGCTTAGACTTCATAGGTGTCTTAGCAGGTTTGGATCCCAAAAAT
The DNA here is from genome assembly GCA_026214975.1 of Gentiana macrophylla. NCBI lineage: Eukaryota > Viridiplantae > Streptophyta > Magnoliopsida > Gentianales > Gentianaceae > Gentiana > Gentiana macrophylla. Next base: position 29,234,386 of record CM047809.1, on the reverse strand, counting down.
TCATATCTAGGAGGTTAGTGTGTATTTTCTTTGTGAAATGGATATGCCTTTTGGACATCTAGCAGCCTCAATGCCTAGGAAATATCTCAATTTTCCAAGATCCTTGATAGTGAATTGTTCATGTAGAGCATCTTTGACTTGCTGAATTAACTCTTCACTAGGGCTTGCTGCTATGATGTCATCAACATAGACTAGTAAAGCAATAAAGGACTCTCCTAATCCTTTTGTAAACAAACTGTGGTCATTTTTTGATTGAATGAATCCTTGAGCCTCCAAAGACTCAATCAACTTGAAATTACATTGTCTACTGGCTTGCTTGAGGCCATACAGTGACTTAGTAAGCCTGCTAACTTGATTTGGTTTGGTTGCTGCACAACCTGGAGGTAACTGCATGTACATTTCTTCATGCAAATCTCCATGTAAAAAAGCAGTATTGACATCCATCTGATGTAAATGCCAATTGTTGGCTGCTGCTGCCGCAAATAAAGCTCTAACTGTGGTGATCTTGACAACAGGTGAGAAGGTCTCTTAATAATCAATCCCATATGTTTGAGTGTAGTCTTTTGCTACTAATCTAGCTTTATATCTCTCTACTGAACCATCAGGGTTGTATTTGATTTTGTACACCCATTTGCATCCAATAGGTCTTTTGCCTTGGGGCAGATCAACTATCTCCCATGTGTGAGTCTTTTGTAAAGCTTCAATTTCTTTGATCACTGCCTACTTCCATTCATCATGCTTGATAGCTTCATTGTAGGTCTTGTTAGGAAATCACTAGTTTAACGCAGCGGAATTTAAAATTTGATTTCCTTTTCTAGATCGTTCTTCGTTTAATGCAATAAACATGTTAAGTAGTTTGACGGTTATACCTTAGATGATCTATAAGATCGTCGCTTTGACCGCCAACGGAGAGTAGTTCAATGCGCAAGCCGTCCACGCGTCCGGCCTCTATCGCTAATCCACACGAACCCCTCGCTGGAATCCTCCTTGGATTGCTATCGGAAAAACTCCGGGTGCTAGACCGGACATTTTCTTCCCTCACAAACTCACTATGGAAGGCTCTCTATTTTACACAAGAATTATGAACTCTTGCAATTGTGTTGTACAAAAGAGCTTGACACCCACCTCCTATATATAGTAGAAGGTGGCGCCCCAATGGTGTGTAGGAGAAGAAAATCTTTTTCCAATAAAATAAGGAAAATCAACTAGATTGATTTATCTCTTTAATTATAATTTATTTTGCCAATATCATATATTGATTATAATTATCTTATTACCATAAATCTATTTTTCAAAATCAATTAATATCTTATATTAATATTATAGCAATCTTATTAATTAAAGTGCACAATCCAAGTGTATCTTATACACTCAAAAGTGGCGCCCCATATGCCAATAAATTGGCTTCCGGAATATTCTTTAATTAATCTAATTTATATATAATTAATATCTTGTATTTTATTTATTCATAATAAATAAATACCACCATATTAATTTACCACTATAACCTTTATAGTCTAGAGATAAACTTTCCTTATTTGGTTATCAACTATAACCGCATTTTAATCCGACTCGATGTTCATATGTGTGTGACCCGATAGGCTTCCGAATATGTTGGCCGTAGACACAAAGTGCAATTTACTAAAATGCCCTTCACACCTAACGATCACGGGATAGCGTCTAGCAACACACCGTGACCCCCAATCATCGGAAGAGTCAAAAGCAATGACTACTACCTTTCATGTAAAGCAGTTACCGTGTAACTTACAATCCTATCGCTGTAACAATATCCATACGATCGTATCTCGAGTGTCAATACATTAACGATCGTATCTTATAATCTGGATATCATGCTCTCTCGGAATAACACATTTACTCCCACTTTACAAAGATTCTCGAGAGCTAGACATTCCTTATAAGAAGGCCATTTCGGATATTCGATCCCAATCATAGGATACGCGATTCCCGGACGACCAATCATGTATACTCCGCATGCTTCAATATCATACCCAATCACTACCGCATGATCACCCCGCGGTTAGGAGAAATCTCAATAGTGTCAAAGCATGACAATCCACACCGTGATGCCATGAAGACTCCGGTCAAAAGGATAATTACACAACCGCCACATAGTGTGACACTTAATGTAAGTGGGTCAGTCTAACGCACGCATTCTCTAATACACGTCACGCATGCCCAAGTGTCTCTACACTTCGATAGAGCGAGATCTATCCCTACCTTCTAAAAGATAGAAGACATCCAATACGTGCTAGTCTGATTATACTATCAATGTCCCATTTGATAATACATAAGACTAGATACATTTAAGTACCAACCTTGTTATAGTGATTAGAGATCTCATCAACCATAATCACTATCATGGTTTCTCTATCACAGATTGATACTAGGGACTTTACTATATATATACACAACAAATAATATGAAGATAAACAATATATAATAACATAAGTGCTTTTATTAATCATAATAAAGTTATTACATGAACTAAATAGACTGTAAATGACCCGACCCGGTCGGATCCGGTCCAACCCGATTGGGTTTAGGACACCTTTCCAACAATCTCCCACTTGGCCTAAAGCCAATCACCCATATGCCTAAGCCCGTGCAAGTGAACATGTTTCTCATGCTTAGCTTGAGACAATGCCTTGGTTAACGGATCAGCTATGTTATCATCCCTGTGGACTTTCTCTATCTTTACATCTCATCTATCTACTATCTCTCTAATCAAGTGATAGCGCCGTAGCACATGTTTGGACTTCTGATGAGACCTTGGTTCCTTAGACTGAGATATCGCTCAATTATTATCACGATGCAGGCACTGGACCTTCAATGGAGGAACCACACCAAGTTCGAGAATGAACTTCTTCATCCAAACAACTTCCTTTGCCGCCTCCGAGGTCGCTGCTATGTATTCGGCTTCCGTTGTAGAGTCCGCAGAGTCTCCTCGCTTGGAACTCTTCCACTCATCGCTCCGCCATTAAGCGTGAAAACAAATCCAGATTGCGACTTGAAGTCGCCCTTGTCGATTTGGAAGCGGCATCGTGTGTACCTCGTAATACTAAATCATCGTTCCCAAAAAACCAGGAACATATCCCTAAGACGTCTCATGTACTTAAGGATATTCTCTTGACAATCCAGTGACCTCACTGGATTGGATTGGTACCTACTAGTCATACTAGAGAGAGTACGAGACATCCGGTCTTGTGCATAGCATGGCATACATGATGAGACCCGATTGCCGAAGCATAAGGGACCTTACTCATTTGTGCCCTTTCCTCCTCTGTCTTAGGACTCATTCCCTTTGTGAGTAGACCCCATGTGACATGGGCAGCAATCCTTTCTTGGACTTCTCCATGCTTTGAATCTCTTGACAAGATCTTGTCTATGTAGGTGGTGTGATGGACCAAGCAACATTTTAGATCTATCTCTATAGATCTTTATTCCTAGAATATAGTTTGCATCACCCAAGTCCTTCATTGAGAAGTTCTTGGATAACCAAGCTTTGATTGATTGTAAAATAGGCACATCATTCCCTATGAGCAATATGTCATCTACATAAAGCACTAAGAACACAATGGCACTCCCACTAACCTTCTTGTAAACACATGGGGCTCATCTTCGTTCTTGATGAAATCAAACTGTTTGATTATCTCATCAAAGCGAAGATTCCAACTCCGAGATGCTTGCTTTAATCCATAAATGGATCTTTGCGGTTTACACACCATCCTGGCATCATTGGTTGTGAAACCCTCAGTACGTGTCATATACACTTCCTCAGACGAGTTCCCGTTAAGGAAATTTGTTTTCACATCCATCCGCGATTTCGTAATCATGGTATCTTCGCAATAGCGAGCGAGAATTCTAATGGATTTTAACATGGCAGCAGCGTAAAAGGTTTCGTCATACTCAACTCCTTGTCTCTCGCTTATAACCTTTTGCCACTAACCTAGCCTTGTAGGTAGTCACGTTATCCGTCCATGTCGGTCTTTCTCTTAAAGACCCATTTACACCCTATGGGAACTATTCCCTCAGGTGGATCAACTAAGTTCCAAACTTGGTTGTCTTTCATGGATTCCATTTCGTAATTCATGGCTTCCACCATTTCTCTTTGTCATGCCTTAATAGCACTTCCTCATAAGTTCTAGGGTCCTCATCTTCCATGAGATACACGCCAATATACCTTTCGAGTTCACGGCGTTCCTCAGTGGATCTGCGAGGTGCTAGTGTGTCCACGGTAGAGAGGTGGTGTCACATCTGCGTGTGGCAAGTCCTCTACTTCCATCAACCTGATCGTTATCCGTAAGTGGTTCTCGAATTTCTTCAAGATCAATTTTACTCCCACCGACCCTATCCGAATAAACTCTTTCTCTAGAAAGTGGCGACCCCGGCAACAAACACCTTTTGTTCCTCGGGATGGTAAAATTGGTACCCTTTGGTTTCCCTAGGATATCCCACAAATAGACATTTGTCAGACCTGGGCTCTAACTTGTCAGGCATCATCCGCTTCACGTAAGTCGGACAACCCCAAGGTTTTAGATGACCTAGGCTCGGTTTTCTCTTGGTCCATACCTCGTATGGCGTAGAGTCAACCGTCTTTGATGGAACTCGGTTCAGTGTATAGGATGCGGTTTCTAGAGCATACCCCAAAATGATTTTGGGAGAAACTGCATAGCTCATCATGGATCGCACCATGTCTAATAAGGTGCGGTTCCTCCTCTCGAATCGCCATTCATTTGTGGCGTCCCGGGTGGGGTCCATTCAGGTAGAATCCCATTCTCCTTCAAATAGTCTTGAAACTCTCCATCTAGGTATTCTCCACCTCGATCGGATCGAAGTGTTTTGATTTCTTTACCCAGTTGTTTCTCCACTTCACTTCTGAATTCCTTGAACTTTTCAAAGGCCTCGGACTTATACTTCATTAAGTATATATAACCATAGCGAGAATGGTCATCGGTGAAAGTGATAAAATAAGAGTATCCTCCTTTGGCTTGAATTGAAATTGGGCCACACACATCGATGTATGTATGAGCTCAAGCAATTCATTGGATCTTATCCTTTGCCACTAAAAGTGACTTTGTCATCTTGCCAAGTAAACAAGCAGCATACGTCAAAGCGATTCAGTAATCGAATTGATCCAACATTCCATCTTTATGGAGTTTGGAGATGCGATTCTTATTTATATGGCCAAGTCTACAATGCCATAAGTAGGATTCATTCAAGTCATTTGTTTTAGCTTTCTTATTATTTATATTAAAACGCGTCAACATTCATATCTAATATGTAGAGACCGTTGCTAAGTATGCGATACCATAAAAGATTACATCACGTGAAAAGAACAACATTTATTCTCAAACGTAAATGAAAAACCATCAACATCTAATGCAAAAATAGAAATAATGCTCTTTCGTAAGCGGGAACAAAATAATGATTATTGAGTTCTAGTACTAGCCCACTGGGCAATGAAAGAAAATAAACTCCTACGGCCAGGGCCGCAACACTTGCTCCATTTCCAACGCGTAGGTCCACCTCTCCTTTCCTCAGATCTCTAGTTCTTCTTAGTGCCTGCATATTCGTACAAATATGAGAACCACAACCAGTATCCAATACCCAGTGGTTAGACTTAGAAGAAGCAATATTGATCTCAATCATAAATATACGAAGTCGAAGCATCGTAATGCTTCTTCTTGGTACTCAAGAAGCCTTTGCGTTTCTCCTCCAATGTCCGGTCTCACCGCAATGGAAGTAAGCATCCTTGGATTTGTCTTTCGCTATCTTAGGCGTTGGCTTAGGTGCGACCTTCGCCTTCTTGGACTTCTTCGGGCTTTTGCCTTGCCCTTGCTCGAAGTGACCGGCAACACTTGCTTTCTCTTCCCACAAAGTGCCTCGGCAGAGTCTTCAACATGTTCAATAACTCCGCAGAGGAGCAATCTATCTTGTTCATGTGATAGTTCATCACGAATCTGCGAGAATGAATCGGTAGAGATTGCGAGAATCAAGTCAATACTCAACTCGTTCCAACTTGTGGCCCGGACTTCCCAAGCCTCTCTATGTACCCGATCATTTTAAGCACGTGTGACCCCACGCTAAAGTCCCAGACGCCATCTTACAACTAAACAGGGCCTTGAGACCTCGTACTATCGGTCAAGCGAGGCGAGAAGCATAAAGTTCCCTTTGGTGGACCATGATAGAGTAGGCGTCCATAGACTCATGTTGTTTCTGCGATTCGGTGTCATGGAAGCAAGCATGATACATGTAGCATCGATCTTGTCGAGCGATTGCTTGTTGTACTTCTCGACAACATCTGCGGCCGAACCCTCAGGGGACTTTTCCGGTAGGGCCTCGTCCAAGACATAGCCAATCTTCTCGTGCCTCAAAACGATTTTGAGGTTTCTTTTCCAATCGAGAAAATTTGTCTCGTCCTGCTTGTTTTCGATGATAAAACGAAGGTTCAATTTGTTTGACATTTTCTACAACAATAAATAAAGATAGAATAAGTAAAAGCTCATGTATAAAAACCCTAAATTTGCACTTAAAAATTCTATAAGGTTTTTACTCCCACTAGCCAACTATTCCCTATTGGCTTTCAAGAAAATAATTCCTTTAGTGGGCAAGATCCCATTGAACTACCCCGACCCCCAACTTTGGCTGATGGGCCGAAAATAATTAAATAGGTGGACAACGATTTGTCGATCGTATCTTATACGATTCTTGTTGTTTGACTAGTCAACTCTTTGACAATATTTCATCTTATGAAAATAGCCAAACCCTTGCCTCTAAAATCCAAACGACCCCGCTTTGGCTGGTGGCCGAGAGAATTCTTAGTCGAGTCTTAACCCCAATATTCATGAGATCTCTTTCGATCATATCTCGATAACGACGATATACCCGAGGTAGGTCAACCCCGCTTTGGTTTGGTGAGTTGGGTCCGAACAAGGGCTCTTCACCGTCGTTATAATATGGGGAGGCGATTCCGACTTGATTTTTGATGTGGGAATAATTTTAAATTAATTCACTTAATTAATTTGGTTTAATTATGGTCTCATCTACTATGTGCATATTACTACTATATCATATAAAGTAAAACATACACAACATTCGCGCATAAAATAACCGGTATGATCATGGACTTTTTCTAAGTGCGGTTTGAATACAAACCGATTTAAACCGCGGGTCACAAACTATGGGTATCTGCAACCGCCAATAGGATCTCTATTCTTTCATGCGCTAATGGGTTCTTTATCTCTCCTTGGTCTTCAACTTCTTGCTCCATTCTTGTTACATAATAAATAATTACACCGCCGCACACTGGGAGCTAACGGAATGGGATAATTGCAAAAAGTAAACTAGGTCACGTTCTTCATAACGGCCTAGGACAATTTTTCAAAACCAACATAAAGAAAACATTCCCATCTATCCTATTGGTTGAGTCCACGATCAATCGGGGTCCATATAATCACATTATATCTACACATCTAATCCATGCAATTTTATCTTATGAAAAGATTAAATTCTAATTTTAACTACTCATGCGTCTTTATTTTATCACGTCAAATAATTAAATAACTTTTAATTAATTATATGACTTAATCGAAAATTAAAATTAACATTTAATTTTAAATCGATTTTAATTTTAATTAAATTTGAACTATTCAAAATAAAATTAAAAGTCTCCTATTTGTTTTCTTTCCAAAACTAAATTTAGCTTTTAGCTCAGCCACTTTCCAAAATCAAAATTTTGGAAGTAAGATAAGCTAAGCCTATTCCAAATCAAATATTTGGAAAGGGCAAGCTATTCCAAATCAAATATTTGGAAAGGCCAAATAGTTTTAGTTTTAGCTCGACCACTTTCCAAAATCAAAATTTTGGAAGTGGCGCAAGCTCAGCCTATTCCAAATCAAATATTTGGAAAGGGCCTAGGCCTATTCCAAATCAAAATTTGGAAAGGCCAATATGCCATATAGTTTCCCAATGGTCCAAACTATTTGAACCATTGGTTGGCCATATGACACAACTAAACAAACGAGATATCTATGCACAATAAAATATCACAAAACGAAAAGGGTTGATCTCCCCATTGGAAGAAGACAGTCGACGGACGGTAGCCCTAGGGCCACCGCCGCCGCCGCCGCCGCCGAGGAAGGGGGGCGCCGCCAGTCGGCCGACCCCCCATAAACCCTAGTTTTTTTTTTAACGTTTCGTGATTTAAATCTTGCATCTATCGATTAAATACTACGCAATTAAATTATGCTTATTGCTTAAGCTCAAGTCCGCTCCGATACCCTTTGTTAGAAATCACTAGTTTAACGCAAATGAATTTAAAATTTGATTTCCTTTTCTAGATCGTTCTTCGTTTAATGCAATAAACACGTTAAGTAGTTTGACGGTTATACCTTAGATGATCTATAAGATCGTCGCTTTGACCGCCAACGGAGAGTAGTTCAATCGCGCAAAGCCGCCCACGCGTCCGGCCTCTATCGCTAATCCACACGAACCCCTCGCCGGAATCCTCCTTGGATTGCTATCGGAAAAACTCCGGGTGCTAGACCGGACCTTTTCTTCCCTCACAAACTCACTATGGAAGGCTCTCTATTTTACACAAGAATTATGAACTCTTGCAATTGTGTTGTACAAAAGAGCTTGACACCCACCTCCTATATATAGTAGAAGGTGGCGCCCCAATGGTGTGTAGGAGAAGAAAACCTTTTTCCAATAAAATAAGGAAAATCAACTAGATTGATTTATCTCTTTAATTATAATTTATTTTGCCAATATCATATATTGATTATAATTATCTTATTACCATAAATCTATTTTTCAAAATCAATTAATATCTTATATTAATATTATGGCAATCTTATTAATTAAAGTGCACAATCCAAGTGTATCTTATACACTCAAAAGTGGCGCCCCATATGCCAATAAATTGGCTTCCGGAATATTCTTTCATTAATCTAATTTATATATAATTAATATCTTGTATTTTATTTATTCATAATAAATAAATACCACCATATTAATTTACCACTATAACCTTTATAGTACAGAGATAAACTTTCCTTATTTGGTTATCAACTATAACCGCATTTTAATCCGACTCGATGTTCATATGTGTGTGACCCGATAGGCTTCGAATATGTTGGCCGTAGACACAAAGTGCAATTTACTAAAATGCCCTTCACACCTAACGATCACGGGATAGCGTCAGCAACACACCGTGACCCCAATCATCGGAAGAGTCAAAAGCAATGACTACTACCTTTCATGTGAAGCGATTACCGTGTAACTTACAATCCTATCATTTGTAACAATATCCATACGATCGTATCTCGAGTGTCAATACATTAACGATCGTATCTTATAATCTGGATATCATGCTCTCTCGGAATAACACATTTACTCCCACTTTGCAAAGATTCTCGAGAGCTAGACATTCCTTATAAGAAGGCCATTTCGGATATTCGATCCCAATCATAGGATACGCGATTCCCGGATGACCAATCATGTATACTCTGCATGCTTCAATATCATACCCAATCACTACCGCATGATCGCCCCGTGGTTAGGAGAAATCTCAATAGTGTCAAAGCATGACAATCCACACCGTGATGCCATGAAGACTCCGGTCAAAAGGATAATTACACAACCGCCACATAGTGTGACACTTAATGTAAGTGGGTCAGTTTAACGTATGCATTCTATAATACACGTCCACGTACAGTCCAAGTGTCTCTACACTTCGATAGACGAGATCTATCCCTACCTTCTAAAATATAGAAGACATCCAATACGTGCTAGTCTGATTATACTATCAATGTCCCATTTGATAATACATAAGACTAGAGACATTTAAGTACCAACCTTGTTATAGTGATTAGAGATCTCATCAACCATAATCACTATCATGGTTTCTCTATCACAGATTGATACTAGGGACGTTACTATATATATATATACACAACAAATAATATGAAGATAAACAATATATAATAACATAAGTGCTTTTATTAATCATAATAAAGTTATTACATGAACTAAATAGACTGTAAATGACCCGACCCGGTCGGATCCGGTCCAACCCGATTGGGTTTAGGACACCTTTCCAACAGGTCTTAGGCTCTTTAACAGCATCAATAGCATTAATGAATCTGGCATAGTCTGCTGAGAGGTTGTTCATGCTCATTACTGCACTCAGCGGATGTGGAGTCTGCTGAATATTATGAGCACCCCCTTGATAAAAGGTTGGTGATTTCCTTGCTCTTGTGGACCTTCTTAGTTGTGTGGGTTCAGGTGCCTGATTTACTGGTTCATGCCTTGCATTGGACATATCAGCTGATGTTGATGACATTGCTGGTTGGCCTGCTGACTCATTCAGCAGGTCATCAAAATTGTCCATTAGCGGCAAAGGAACAGGCATGTCAGCAAGATGTCTAGACTTTCCTAACACCTACTGAAAAAGAGGAAAATAAGTTTCATGGGATTGAGCATTTCTAGCAACAAAGATATCTTTTTTGGTAATATCTAAGAGAATAGCACCCTTGGAGGTGGTTGAATTCCCATGATAGACACAAGCCCTACATCTTGAATCAAATTTGGTTCTATACTGTTGAAGTGTGCATGAAAAAACTAAGCAACCTAAAACTTTAAACACAGAATAATCTGGTTTGGTGGCATAAAGAATTTCATGTGGAGTGCTTTCTTTCAGCAGTGGTGTAGGCGTGGCATTAATCAATTTTACAGCATGTAAAAGACAAAATCCCAGTATTCAATTGGTAGATTACTCTGGAACCTCAAACCTCTTGCAACATTCAGCAGATGCTGATGTTTTCTTTCAACAATACCATTTTGCTCAGGTGTACTGACACAGGATATCTGATGTATGATACCCTGTTGAGCATAAAAGTCAGTAAGTTGGAATTCTGCACCATTGTCAGATCTAATTACTTTAATAACTTTATGAAATTGAGTAGAAACAAATTTAAAAAAATATTTAACAAGGTCAGAGGCTTCAGATTTAAGCTTCATAAGAAAAACCCAAGTAAATCTAGAAAAATCATCTACAACAGTAAGAAAATATTGTTGGTCATTTACAGTATGTTGTCTCAAAGAACCCCAAATGTCATGAACAAGGTCAAAAGTGGCATTTACAGCAGTTGTACTTAAAGGAAAAGGATTTTTCTTCAGTTTAGCTATAGGGCAGAAATAACAAAGATCATGATTACAAAATTTGACATCAGCAGACTGTGAACTGATGACTTGCATTCTTTTATCTGGCAAGTGTCCTAGTCTGTAATGCCACAAAAGTGCTTCATCTAATCTATCAGATAAAGTGTGATTTGCTACAGCATTGGAAACAACAAGTTTTATTGGTTGATCCATGACATAAATTCCTCTCTGTAACTCAGTTGAACCAGTCATGTTCTTGTTCTTGTTCTGCAAAACACACTTGTTAGAAGAAAAAATAGATGCACCTTTTGTATGAAGGTAAAGACAAAAGATTATATTTAAAACATGCAAAACACATCATGTAGGACCAATTGAGTGTTAATCCTCACTTGTCCTATATGTGTGACAGAGATATTATTTCCATTAGGCAGTCCCATTTTTATACCAGATGAAGGTTAGGGATTGCTTAACAAATCTAATGAACCTACAATGTGATCTGTGGCACCAGAGTCCAAGATCCATTGTATTGATCTTACTAAATTTAGGTCACCTGTTCCTATAGAAGGTGAGTGGTGTGTAACAATATCAGCAGGTTGGCCAGCAGCAAATCTTGCATGTCTAGGAGGGTCATTCAGCAAAGCCATCAACTTGTCAAGTTGTTATGCAATAAGATTGGGAAACCCTGGTCCAGCAGACCTGCTTGGTGCCTGATTTTCTTCTGCTGATTGCTCCTCTTCTACCATATTTGCCCTTTTTGACTTGAAACCAGAAGGAAAGCCATGCTTCTTGTAACAAGTCTCCTCAGTATGACCATTGAATCCACAAAAACTACATTGCACCTTTTTGGGATTTTTAGGCCTGGGATTTGCAGCAGAGTTAGGTCTGCTGACAATCTGATTTTGTCCATGTCCATTCTTTTGTGACAATAGCACCATGGAATCTTGATTCTTGGCCTTGTTAGCCACATACGACTTCTGTCTCTCAAACTTGATTGCCATTGCAAAGGCATCATGAATTTCTAGAAAGGGCACCATCAGCATTGCCTGTGAGACCATTGGTTCAAAAATTCATTCCTTAAACCGTTGAGGAATTTCATGACATGTTTAGCCTCCATATGATCCATCAGATTGCTGATTGCATTGCAATGACATTAAGGATCACAGGAACAGACTGTTACAGGCCTTATGGTCTTGATCTCTTCCCAAAGAATCATTAACTTTGTGAAATATTGATTGACAGAGTCCGTGCCCTGTTTCAGTAGATGCATTTCTTCAAGAAGATCTGAAAGTCTCAATGCATCAACATTTGAAAACCTTGCTGCAAGATTCTTCCAAACTGCATGAGCATTCTTGAAATACATCAAACTTTGTGCAATGGTGTTTTCAACAGAATTCAAGATCCATGATCTCACCATTGTATCACATTGCCTCCATGCATGGAAGTCGGATGAATCAACTTCTGGCCTTTTAATTGTGCCGTCTACGAAGCCAATTTTGTTCTTGGTGATCAACACCATCTCCATGGATATTTTCCAGGGATTGTAGTTATTGCCATTCATCAATGGCTGTACAAGAACCAGAGAAGGATTCTCATTAGGATGAACATAGAATGGACTGGAGGGACTTATTTATTGTTTCTTAGCTGCCATGTCTATCAAGAACTCCAGAATTGATTCTCAAATCAACGATGATAGTGGAGAAACGATCAAGAACTGATCAAAAAACAGGAAAGAGGATAACAGTTTACTCTCAAGAAACTGAAAACTCGGGAAAAAATGAAGAACACTCTCAAGTTTCTTCAAAAACACGCAGAAAAGCTTTTAGAAATTCTCAAATTTCTGCTCTGATACCATGATGAAGTTTGTAGAATTACAAACAAACAAAATAAAATGCGGAATTATTATTGATCAAGTAAAAGTTACAAGGTGTTTACAATGTGGCTGATCATGGGGTATTTATAACATCATACACTTCATGAATCAGTTGCAAGTAAGTTACAAACGGTTATAACATATTACAACGAAATAACCGTTTTCTATATTGAACTAACTAATCAGCAGGCTGCTGATGTTTATACTGTCAGCAGGTTGTTGATGTTCATGTTGTTAGCAGGCTACTGATATCTTTATACGATCAGCAAAGTGCACTCAGCATTCCCATCAGCTTTTATACTGTAACACCCCCTTCAAGATGTGAGTGGTACATGAACAGCTTGCACTCAGTAAATTAGTAAATTAGGAATTATATTTGGATGGATGAAATTGGAAGGAGAAATCATTATTTTAAAGTAAAATGGGATCCACGGCCACATAGGATTCAATGTGGCAACCTAGTGGCTGCCACGTAAGCGTGTTTTAAAGATTCCGGTGCCTAGTCAGCTATTTCCGGCGGATAGGACTATTTTCAAAAAAAAAAAAAAAAAAAAAAAAAACAAGTTAGAGGACCATTTTCCTCACCGGAGCAGGAGCAGGACTAAAATCCAAAATAGGCCAAGTTACAGGACAAAAATCCTAATTTTGCCCCAAAAACCTGATTGTCTGGTTTTAGTTGCTAATTGATTTTTCAGTTTTGGGCCAGTGTATGAACGTTAACTCTGATTTGGATAACAACTTGTTTTTTATGGTGATCTTAAATTTTATTTGTTTTATTAATTTGTCAGCCTGAAAAGTGTTTGTTGACACCCTATGAAAAAAAAGTGTTTGTTGACACCCTATAAAAAAAGTGTTTGTTGCATTGTGTCTGCGTGCTTTTTTGGCATTTGTCGTGTTATTTGAAGGGATTACTAGCACTTTTGAATGGTGTTGGGTTGTATAGGTCTTATACAGGTGATATGTATTCTGGGGAATGGTCTAATGGCCATGTGGAGTTCATAGTTGTGAAGATGGGAGTAGTTATGTTGGGCTATTCAAATGTGGTGCCAAACATGGCCTTGACCATTATCGTTTAGGGTCAGTATTCGTCTTTAATTCAAAAATTTCTTAGCTGCATTCTTAGTTTTTTGTAGAATATGTTGAGGGATTTGAGTATTTGTGTTCAAATCTTGCCTCTTTGTTATTGGTTATTTGATATGAGGAATCCAAAGAGGATGTTTCTTTCTTGCTTTTCTGAATTAAGATGTTTGGTAAAGCTTATTTGTTCTTGTTCTTGGAATCTGGTGTGATGGATATGGTTTAATAATTACCTTTACATAAAGGTCTAGTTGAAAGGTATTGACTAGGGTATTTGAACAATTACACTCTTAACACCAACAATTTACACCATTGGCTGTATTGGAAAAATTCCTCATCCACAAGATTGCAAGGTTCGGTTTCCACTACAAATTGTTGGAATGTGTTGGTGGGTAATCTGTTGGTATCCCTTTAAACGTTTAAAGAGCCCGGAGGCGGCCCTGGCTCGCAAACAAGATGCACGGATTTGGTGTGTTCATGCTTGTTTATACACATCTCAGTTGAAGAAAAATTTCAGTTTTTCGATCACGAACCAGGAATTACACATGTCTTAATTAGTAACTGGAGGTGCCGGTTACATAGGTTCTCATGCTTTCCTTCGATTATTGAAGGATTCATATCGCGTGACAATTGTGGTATGACACATTTAATTTACATTCATAATAGAAAAAGAGTAAGTGTACAAAGTATGTGAGGTATTAACTCTGATGGCTATTCTTTGGATGATGTGGTGAATTATCGTCACGAAAATCGGCTTTTCAATGATCTAGATAATAACATGGATTTGGAGTCTGAAATGCTGCTAACTTTCTTGGAGAAATGGTTTTTGGATGATGCAGCTGTCAAGGACATGATGAATTAATGCCTATGCCTTTAATACTAGAGACTAGAGAGTCATCTTCAATACAGGTTACCAGTTTTCTTGCTTTTGTAATCTTTTTAAGATCTAAAGTATTTTGGTTGGGGTAATTTAAAGTATTAAGATTCAAGTTGAGCTCAAATTCAACAAGTCAGAAGTTGTCATGAATCAGATTAATCAAAGGATCAAGTCTACAAAATCTCCTTTAATTAGTTTTAGTTTAAGGCATGTAACTCATTCAGGACTTTTATCAAACACATACAACACAAGTTAGTTGTAGTAGGCTGTTAGACACAACCAACAGCCTACAACTAAATATGCAATCATACAATATATCTATCAAAGCAATTAAATACCTCAATACAGATTCACAGAGGAATTTACTCAACGCTTTAACCAACTAATATTTACTCTGATGAATTATATACATACTACATGGGAAGCAAATAAACATCTGAACATCCACATATATAAACAACTAACTGCTGCTTTTCAAAAGCAACAACAAATATTGGTCTCAGACTATTTTTTTCCTAAATTAATGCAGCCCCCTCAAACAATTGTAATGAATTCTGGTGTTGGCCTAATAACACTTGCTCCCGTTGTGTGCTATTACCATGTGTGGTAATGCAAGTGGTGGTGGCGGCGGCGGAGCAATCTTCGGAGCGGGTGAAAAACAGTGTGCTGGCAGAGGAATCTTCGGAGCAGGTGGAGAACCAGATGGGGGAGCAATCTTCGGAATGGAAGGAACACGAGGCGGTGGCCTTAAAGACTTCTTCTGAATAAGTGGAAAACCGGGCGGAGGCGGCCTGAGAATCGGCTTTTCTTCCTGATGCTGTACAAGTTTGTCAGAGCAAACAAAGAATTGATGTTGAAGTGCATCTGCAGCACTTGGCCTTTTAGATGGATCCCACGAACAAAGCGATTTAATAAGGCTGATTGCATCTTCACTTGCCGACGGCATCAACATAGCCATATTTTTAACAGAGGATACTTGAGGAAATTGGTACTTCTTAACATTATCCGCAAAAGAAAGTTTATCCACAGCTGTCGGATTCCCAATAACAGTGCATATTTTATTAACTTGATCACCTTCAATTGAATTTCCGGGAAAGATAGGACGACCCATGAATAATTCTGCAAGGATTACACCCACCGCCCACATATCAACAGCAGGACCATAATGATTTGAACCCAATAGAACCTCAGGAGCTTGATACCATCTTGTCCCAACCTTCTCTCTGCATGGAGTTTTGTCATCAATTAAGCGTACACTGCCCAAATCAGCTATTTTAAGTTCATCCCCGGATCCAGAAACCAACAGATTTTGAGGCTTCAAATCGCGATGAAAGTATCCGCCTTTATGAATGTACTCTAACCCCTTCAGAATTTGGAAGCACCACTTTTTAATTTGCTTTTCGCCAAAGAAGATTCCTTTTTGATTGCTCTTCTTGATAAAGTTATAAAGATTTGAAGGCATGTACTCGAAGACTAAGTACATGGTATTGTCGCTATCGTCTTTCATGGCTTCTTTAAGGCTGATTATGTTTGGATGACCACCGAATTTAATAAGCGCCTTCACTTCTGTGTTGAAACAAGTGATCCATGGTTGATAGTTTTCTTCTATTTTCTTGATTGCTACGGTTTTACCGGTCTCTTTGTCAATTGCTCTGTAAACGCAGCCAAAAGTGCCTCTACCAACCACTTTTACAAACTTGTATTTCTCCTCCATGGAACTTTCAGACCGAATTGATCGATCAGTAGTAAAAGAAATTGAAGCTTCCAATTATGATGAATTCAGCCAAAAGTTTCGATCTTTTGAGAGTTTTTCCTTTTGGATTGTTTTGGGAATAAACGATCGAGGAAGGAAGAAGATTGAAAAGCAAAATTGACGAGGGATTGTTATTCTATAAAGATGGCGAGAGATCTAAATAGGAAAGACAAAGGTAGTTAGGGCACAGGGTTTGTGTTGTAGATTTGGTAAATCAGATAAATCGGGCGGTGTAATCTTAACTGCGTATTATTTATGCTAACAATTTTAGGGATTAATAATTTCTTGGCGGCTAAGTTTTTATTTATTTTATTTTATTTATCTAGGGATTTATAAATTTTTATTTACAAAAAAAGACGTTGGGATTCAAGTGTTTTTTTTTATATATATAATGAAGTTTTTAATTTCCATATAGTGATCAATCCAAAAAAATAAAAAGACGGAACCAAGAATTAGTGTTCGGGTAGGATGATGGACTATATTTATATGATCGGATGAATTCGATTAAAACAATAAGTGTATTGGACTGATTTATATAAGGTTTTTTATCATTGAAAATAAAAACCATCGTCGGCTAGTTCAGTCCTACTTATTTTTTTTAGGGTGTTCCGTCCTAATTTAGAAGATCCGAATTGTTTGGTGTTGCTTTTATTGATCAAACTAAATCAAATCCTTGTTATAGATGATGAAGGTACATAATTTTTGTACACAAAAGTGTACCGGCCTAATTTTGGACCAAATAATTTGGTTTTAAAAAAAAAACTAAAAAAACACATATAAGCTGGACCATGCAATTCAATTTTCAGGGGATGATTGGTGCACATGATCGGTGCCCAAATCATTTTTGTTTATAGGTAATTAAAAAATATGACAATTTTTTTTGAAAAAGATTTTGAATAAAAGAATATGCTGATAATATTTATATGAATTTTTCAACACTCCCGATGTCCCAATCTGGCTTGACAAGTGCTTACAAAAGAACATGTACAAGAACAATAACATCGTGTTCTGGAGATTTCTTTTTCGAGAATTAATTTCGAGTATTTGATATTGGCGTAATGAAGAATTTCATCATGATGATCGACATAGGCCTCATAAATCGGTGTTCATCTCTCAAGCCATACGGAAGGCTCGAGAACCACATCTTGCGTGGCATGGATAATGTATCTCATTTAAACCAAAAAAATTATAGCTTAAAGGACGAGAAGGGAAAACAAAAACCAAAAAGAGAGAGAAAGAGCGATGCGGAAAAAAAAATAAAAAAATAACCAACACACACAGCTTATGCATTTTTTTATTTTTGTTTTTTCTATTTCCTTCATCATTTCTAAACATTCGTATATTTTCATCTAAATCTTCAAATGTGATAAAATTTAAACCATTTTTTTTCGTGTTTATCGATTTGAGACTCCGTTTGATATCATTACATTGTTTTTCGTGCTGCAAGTTTAGCAGAGGTTCAGCAGGAGCATCAGCGGGTCCATTTTCAAGTTGCACAAATGGATCTACTATAACATCAAAAGGACTGTTTTCATAAGTAGAGCTATCAGATAATCTATGTTGACCCAAATTCTTCTCAATTTCAACGAGAGTAGGTTTGTCTTTCTTGTGTTGAACAACTGGTTCTGGAAAGTCTTCAATTGTATCTTTATCTATTTTGATCGGGTGGAAGTTGACTAGCCGACAGATTTTTGGACAGGTCTGGTGTTGGCTCGTGTTGGGTGCTCGGATCTGTTGGTATCGGGCAGGGGTTCACTCTCAAAATTTCACTCAGTGAATTTCGTCTCGAAACAAAGAACACGGAATAAATTAAAAAGGATTTCGGTTTGGCCTAGTTACATCAACCCCAAAATAATAAGTTGCGTTGGAAGCGATCTACAGATAATAGGAAATATCAATAGAGGTGAGTTGCCGGGGTACGCCTTGATTGGCCTCTTTCTTATAACCACTCCTCTTTAGAGTGGCTTCGAACCTCGAAGTGGATGGATTTGGTGAAAAAATTATCAAAAATTATCAATATTTATATATATATATATATATATATATATATATATATATGTGTGTGTGTGTGTGTGTGTGTTTAAAAATGATGATGAAAGAGAAACTGCATTGTAATTTTTTGTTTGTGCAGGCGCACGTACAAATTTTTTTATAATAAGTTTCTCTTAAATGTAAAAAATTTGAAAAATTGACATATTACCTTATGTAAAACTATCACCTCCTTGTACAGGTTTTTTAGACAATTCGGAATTTGCTTTTCATTTTCCTTTTTTTTTTTAAAGTTTTTTTTTTCCTTAAGTAAGCAAAAACCGACCTAGGGCTGCTAGAAACCTATAAAAAGGCTCCAAGACATCCCCATCTCATCTTTTGAGTTTTTCAAATTTGCTTGGGTCACTGCCCGAACCTCTCCCGGAAAGCGCACTAAGTGTTAGCATCTGGAGCAGTTTTACTTAGTTTATGGGCTTCATGCAGATCCTAGTTCTGGTTTCGGAGCGATTTCTAATTCAGGAGCAGTTTAGGACTTAGTTTCTTCTCGTAAAGGTAATCACCGTAACCCTTCGTTTAATTCAAAGCTTTTATCTTGTTTAAGTTGGGGCTAATGAAGTTGTAGATATGATCTCTGTTACTCTGTAGATTCACAAGTGTTCGGGAGTCGATCGTAGTTCGTTCGTCATTTGGCTTTTGGTTTCGGCTCTTTATTGAGGTCAGGAGTTCTTCTTATTACAAGGTTCCATCTTTGTTTTCAAGATTATGTTTTTATGTGTTCCTAGTACCATTTTCATGTCATTATTGGTCACAGTTAAGACCCATGTCAGAAAGTGTGAATAGCCGCATTAGCCAAGTAGTTCTTAAGGCGGTGTATCACAAGAGTGCCTTGGGCATTAGTAAGTCTCATGATGGAGGTGTAGTT
Organism: Gentiana macrophylla; assembly: GCA_026214975.1. Classification (NCBI taxonomy): domain Eukaryota; kingdom Viridiplantae; phylum Streptophyta; class Magnoliopsida; order Gentianales; family Gentianaceae; genus Gentiana; species Gentiana macrophylla. The sequence continues at coordinate 29,214,714 of CM047809.1, read as the reverse complement.
AGTCGTGCTAGATGAGCTGTATCCTGCTTCTAAATCTAGGTAGACGAGGATCGGGAGCAAGGTAGAACAGTACAGACAGACACACTTAGTAAGAAACAAGAATTTGACAATCAAGACACGAATACGTTATGGTTAGTAAACAGGTACAATATGGGTTAGTAGATGGCATACATAAGTTTGATCAGTAGGGTAAACATAGTAAGTAGGTGATTATTGTAAACAAACAACTACGTGCAAGATAAATAAATTTAGTAAGTAGGCATGTTTCTTGTGCATTAATAAGTAATTGTTTTAGAAGTGGCTTTCTTTTTATGTTTTAAAAGCAGTTTTCTCAATGTTAATTAATGGCTTTTAAATTGTTTTGTAATTGGATAAGTAGATTCATGTCATGTATCTCGGCTTATAGCAACCAATAATCTCTTTTTTTGATCTTCTTTTTTCTTACTGAGTATCTAACTAGTGTTCACTCATTTCTTTAGAATAAGAAGATTGCATATACATGCTGGTTTGATGACGAGTTTAGAGTGGTAGCTTAGGATGGAACAATAAAGTCTTTTATGCTTTAGTTTCATTTTATAGTTGTAGTTTCAAAATAAGGCATTGTTTCCACTAATGTAATTGTTTCTTCTTTTCAGAAAAAATCTGTTGTAATGGATGATACTACCTCCGTCCCATAAAAAGTGTCAATTTTTTGTGGTACACACAGATTAAGAAATTAATGTGTTGTATTTTAAGTGTTAATGGACATATTCACCCCTATCATATATTAAATTCTCTATTGGAATATGAAATGATTATATAAACCTTAAATGTTGTGATAGTGGTATATTTGAAAAAAGTGCATTAAATGATGAATTGGTTTTCTAAATGGACACTTTTTATGGGCAATTAATTTTCAGAAAATGGGCATTTTTTGTGGGACGGAGGTAGTAGTATATACTGTCAGTTATTCATTATTTAATTTGACAACAGTTGTATTTTGCTTGTTGATTGTGTTGGAAGACACTGAGGGTCTATTTCTAGAGTCTTCTGCTTAGTTTTCTCCTCCCGTTCTTTATTTACTCTGATATGACATGAGCTTTCGTGATATTTATGGTTTACTCTAATTGTCACATATCGAACGTTACATGTCTAGATAATCTCGGTATCCAAAAGAAGGGCGTTACAACATAATTTAGACCTTTTTCTTGTCCTTCTCACTAATTTCTCCTAAAATTTAAGGGTAATGCTATTGGTAAGATCTCTTAAACATAATGTGTGACGTAATATGTTTTTTTTTCTAAAATGTTTCTTCGCACAAAGAACCTTAGATTTGAACCTTAGATTGAATCATTGTAGAAATTGTTATTATAAGAAGTGTTGTGTTTTGTTTCTGTTTGAATTGTTCCCCATACCTTTTGGCTCAAATTTAATAAAGAAGATCGATAAGGGAAAGAAAAAAAAAAGAAAGATACAATCACATAAACGATGTGACTAAATGGTTGTGATAATATATTTATTCTAAATAAAATCAAATAAAGTTAAATTCAACAAAAAGTAATGCTACAACCACAATCACTCTAACACGAGTGATATAAAATATTTTTACGAGTAATGAATCATTGATACATACACAACCATTGTGCCATAACGGGTTACGAAGCCAAATTTTCTATCTTAGATCATTAGGCAGAACTCATTGTTTAATTATGATATACTTTCATCTTATATATATATATATATATATATATATATATATATATATATATAGGAAATATATATATAATACACACACACTAAGTATGTCACCAAACACACTAAATGTCCCGTGGCTCTTCTTGCAGGGTATAGCATAGCTAACCGCTAAAGCCGATTTACCAAGTAATTGTTGGAAGTAGCGCCCGAAATACAATTTATGTAATTGTTTTTAGAATTAATAAATGACAGATTTATTCTCATCTTATTACTTGCTTCGTGCTTGTAAGTAATACACTACTGAAAACCCCAAGTCGTATCATATGTAGCCATATAACTTAGTGTGTGTCACACATGAAGATTAAGTTTATAGCAATACACTTGAAATGTTAGTCCGTGGTGAAGTTAATCAAAGTATGGGGTCTATTGATTAAACCACCATTAATGCGCTCAGAACACTTTATGGTGTGACCGTCTTATCCGGACCGTCGACATTGGTTGTCTAAGTGGGGCATTTATATATGATGAGAGTCATATAGGACTGGACCGATTTAATCTGATTTTCTCATATAATTCCGTGATTGAGAAATCTTATTAAATCACAAGATGATCATATATGGATTAACCTTAATCCTGAAGTGATTACAGACTCCTACTTGTTTCAGGATAAGGTTTGATGTGTTCGTTAAGATCGCTAAGAGGCGCGGTCCGAATCATTTTCACGTTGGCACTATTCTGGAATTAGTGAGAAGTGTGTGTCTCACAGATATGGAGTCCATTCCTTCATGCGGGAAGTAGAAAGACAATCCCTTATTTGTTGATCCTCTGATCAATCCCGGGAGTACGTATGGGTTATGAACTAATTGATCACTCGTGGGTTAATGGTAACTATGGATAAGATGTATTGGAGAAGGTTTACGGAAATAATTCTACTTCAGTACGGATAGTCCATGGAGGGTTAGTTTATATGTAATGATTATAACAATGGACACTTATCGACACGACTCGACGTTTTGAGAATAAGTTATATCTATAATCGATAGAGTTCAGTTTCGGATTTATGGTGGCGTAATTCCGGATTTAATGAATTAAGTAGAAATATTCTGTTCGATGAATATTTTATTTAATTTATTATAGCTACTTAGTTATAGTCCATTGGTAGGGTTGGCTCCTAACACACGAGTATTTTCTCGTTTTATGGAACCTCGAGATTAAATTAAATAGTTGATCTATTTAATGAATATGCAATATTATTTATTTGGTAAATAATATGTAAAATAGAAAAGACATTTTCTATTAAAAAATTGACAAAGGTGGCGCCTATTTTGTGGATAATTATGAGAAGAAATTTTTATAGATTATCTCACATGGGTAATTAATTAATTATCTATTTGTTGGATAATTAATGGAAAAATTAAGAGATTGATTTTTTGGAATTATCTCTTATTTTGTAGCAAAAATATATTTTCCTTATGGGAATAGGTTTTTGTGGTGTGAAAAGGATAACTCTCTTGGCTTGTTAATTTCCTATATAAAGAGAGTTCCTCCTAGCACAATAATACATCACAAAATGCGCCACTTACAAATTAGAAGGAAGAAAAATTAGTTTGTGCATATTCGAGGAGATTCTACAGCGAGGATCGACATCCACCAGTCGTCGCTTGGAGATACAATCCGGAAGATCACGGCTTCTCCCTTTGGTCAATTATCTCTTCCTTTCCAAAAAGGTAAATCTTTAACCTTCTCGTAGGATTAATTAGTTATGTCCCATATCGTAAATCGCATAAGCTTCTGCTGTGTAAAGATCGAGTGTCTCGATCGGTGCTATTACTCCTAGCATGTGGTAGCAGAGCCGAGGTTAAAATTTTACGATATTGAAAGCATGATTAATTAATTTAGGAATGGAATTGCATATTAGACTGCATCTTTTATTTTTATTATATGCGATTGAATGTTGTGGTTGATAAGATGGATTGAGGTGAGTGTCTTTCGCCATCAAGTTAAATCTATTGTAATTTCGTATAACTAGTATTATACGAGTATAGGAAATATGTAATTTATTTTACAATTTATGTAATTTATTTTTCGGCAATTTAAATTTCATAGTACTAGTAAATTTTTTTTTTTCCGGATCCGTCGGCAAAATAAATCAAAATGGATAAGCAACAAGATTCATGGAAGAGACATCATGGAAGCTGCGGCTGCTCCCAGGTGATAAAAGAGGCTGCGGCTGAATACAACCAAAAAAAAAAAAAAAAAAAAACACACACACACACAACGGCGGCTGCCGTGTATTAATAATTAGAAAATCCTTTAAAAGAGGGGTTTATCTATTTAATTATTTTAGGTTTATAGATTAGATATGGGGTACCAACGATCAATCTCAATAGTTTATTTTTATGCATTTATTTTCATGTTCGATAATTTATATGAAATAACTATGCCATGACATTCATCATATTCATGAATTCCACTCCTAGCATATGTATACATGTCGAACAATTAATCATGATATTAATTAAGCATGTATGAAACGTAATTAATTTAGATTGATTTAGGTAATTAATTAAATTAATTAAAACGAACGGAATTTTATCGGAATATAAAATTCACATGATAAACTTAATTTGGGATAATAAATCCTACGGGGTTTAGGGTATGTAGTGTCTACATAAATTTTGAATTTTGATAATCAAAAATTGGAAAATCCGGAAAAGTTGGACATCAACTAAGCAAAAGGTTCGAAAATTGGTTCGGACGGTCAACAGGGCTTCGGCTCGACTCGACTTGTCTGTCCAAGTGCGACGTTAGCGTCGGGAGTCCGGCAAGGTCAAGCTATCCGGCGAGCTGAGGCTCAATGGGGCAACCTTAGCCCGATTCATCCAGCAGTCGTACATGAGCCAACGAAGAGGACGGGTCGACCTAGACGATCCCGACACCATTCGGTGAACTCGGTTAAAGCTCAGACAGAGTTTAAAACCGATAAGTTGGTGGTTGCTTTTCTTGATTTATTGTTTTTCGATTTATTCGAAAAATTCAACAATCCCAGAACTTTTATCGTGAAATATTAGGACTATGAAATTCATTGGTGAATTTTTATTGTGTAGTGTCTACACAAGATATTTTCTAAATATTCGAAAAATTGGAAAATCATGAATAAGGTGTCGCTAGTTAGACGGTATTTGGAATCGATAAACTAGTGGGAGCTTTTAATTTTATGATTTATTGTTTTTAAATTATTAGAAAAATTCATAAAGTCCTAATGTATTAGGGTTATAAAAATTCATGGTGAATTTTAAATTGTATAGTGTCTACACAAAGATTTTATAAATCCGTGAAATTGGAAAGTCGTGAATAAGTAACACTAGTTAGACGGTATTTGGAACCGATGAACTAGTGGGAGGATTGATTTAAATATTCATGATTTATTGTTTTTCGGATTGTAAATAAATTCTGAAAATCCTAAAGAGCCCACTTATTTTTCAAAATAACGAGTGAGAGCGGGGAAGGTGACAACCGACCCCTCGGCCTCTACTGTTGACACAAGCACCGTGAGAGAATGGTGATGCCTCGTTCCGCTTTGATTTCGGCCCCCTAAGGATGTCCTTCACCGCTATCAAAATGCATGGCTTGGTCTCCGAAAGGATAGGATTTTGGGTACTCGTCGAGTCACTGACTGACCCTAAGGCGGCATACTCGGGGCGTACTTTGAGATCTGAAACAGTAGGTCACACTCTAAAGGGTATTTTTGGAAATATCTTGGCTAAAAAAGGAAGGTAATCAACAATTAAATAGAGATGTCCGATTCTCAGTTAATTATTAAGAGAGATTGTCTCAATTTAATCGTCACCTCTTTGACCTACCCTAAGGCGGCACTGTAGGTGTGAGATTAAATCTTGGAATGGTAGGATAAACTGCATGCATGACATCACGTTTATTATTCCTAAAATAATGTTTAGTTGTGGTGTATGATTTGATTTATATTTCTGTCAAAAATTTATTTTCTACAACTGCATACTATCTCATGGTATCTAAACTGCTAAACATGATAAATTTACTAATGATGACTTCGTAAAAGTGGAAAAGTAATAAGAACGTTGAACTCAATAATCGAAAATGCAAATTAATTTTTTGGAAGAGGATGTTCCTCTTAAGCCTTCAAACTTAAGTGACATTGATAAGAATATCACTGCTGTCACTTGTGTTGAACTAGAGACAAATTAGTTCAAAGATGACGAGAATGATTTGGTATCAATCTCACTGGACATCCCACAGTTCACGAGTAGTGTCTGCCTATTTGAACTGCTAGTTCGCGGCTATTTCCTTTAAAGAAATCCAAGAATGGGAAAGAATGTCTACAAGTGCAAGTCATTTAAACTAAATAAGTTAAAGGCTAAACCGAAATATTAATAAGAGAAGTAAATGATAAGGAAAGTGATTTCGGATCACCAACCTATGAATCCTTAGAGACTTTCTTAACCGAGTTATTTGACTCAAAAGTGAAGTTCTTTTGTAAGAACAAGGTAATTTGGGCATTCATGATAAAGAGTAGACAACGGCCAGTTATTTCAGCTAAGATAGTGGGAGTGATATTAGGAAACAAAATTTCGGATTTTAATTCTTGAATATCGCAGAAATTTAATTTTTGTTTTCAGATTCGTTGGAACAAATGGATTCACTTTCAAATCGATAGTTGCCTCAAAGAAAGTGAATATGACATTTGTATACGATTCTGAGACTCGGACATTTGTCTGATAAAGTCAAAACCACTAAGTAATGCTGAAAAAGTACATGCAACACATCATAAGCTATTAAGACAAATGATTTTGTATTTAGATAAACAATTCTTCAACATCTATTAATTAGTGCATATATCCTAAAAGATAAGATCGGTAAGATCGGCTAAGGGTGATTCCTATCTCCCGCCTAAGAACACTATCTCAAAGGAAAATGACTAAGTTACCTTTCAATTAGGAAAAGGTAATAGAGCTGTAGAAGTATCATAGCTTGTTCATATTGACCTCGGGGTCTTATGAAGATACGAGCTAGTGGGAGCTTTTGAGTAGTGGACAATTTGTCTGATAACTACTCGAAACGCCGATTAGTTTATCTAAATAGTTGGAGGAATCTCTGATATTACCAGAAAAACTAGTATTCCATGCTCAGATATAGGCTATAGCATAGTTTTGGCACTGATGCTCGGCCTACCTCCGAGTGAAACGATTTTACTGAAAGGATATACCATGTATTGTCTTATATAGTTATTGATATGCTACACTACACTGCTTAACTCAATTAAGATATTAGTTGCAAAATAACGGTATACATTATTATGTAATACCAAGAAGTCTACCTAGAAGATGCTTATGAATTTATGGATAAGGAGTGAACTACGTTTACTCCACTTCTGTAAATAGAGGCCTTGAGCACTTGGTGCTTGAAGGTAGGACTGGAGATTTTACAACACGTTCAGATGGTGACTGATCGTGAAATATCTTAATACAATGAGTGAAGGTTGGAAAGTGACGGTTGTACTGTCACAACCTTTCTGAAATGATGTTTAAATAACAACCTTAGACCTTGAAGTACAGTTGCTCAAAGAGTTACTATCTGATTTAATCAGACCACATCCAACATTGGTTGTTGGGGATTACGCTGATAAATACTATCGTGCGGATCGAATGTCAATCCACCCAAATGCAGTGGGAGTATGGTCTAACCATTGACCCACTGTGATCACGCAGACTTTATGTCTACTGGGGTGATTGATCACCTATGGTCTTTTAGGGAAGACTGTATAGGATTCTGACAATAAGAGGTTGGTTTAAAGCCGTAAACCTGTAAATGGAGTTTTGGTACTTCAGTTCTGTTCATACTCTTGTGGAACCACCTTAGTGTCTCAGGCCCAGTGGAAGTAATTGGATTTACATGCAAAAGAGTCGAATGAATGGAAAGTTTAACTTTCAAGGCAAAGCCAAGTGGTCTAGGGGTAATTCCCTGATAAGTAGAGGGTTAACCAGGGGTGATGCCCTGAACTCTCTTACCATTCAGCCTTGCTTGACTCCATGGAAAGCAGGAAGATTACCAGGGGTGATGCCCTGAAACTTTCTTGCCGTACAGTAGAGCTTGAATTCATTCGGAACAGAAGGGTTTTAGCTTAAAGCCTATGGCGGATTGACTGCCTATGCTTATATCCATTGGTGGATTAAAGTAAACCTTCAGGTCATTAAAATTCACATATTTTGAAATATGTGGGCTTGACCAGAATATTGATGAGTCTTTTGTACACCAAAGAATCAATGTTGGTAGAGTAGTAGACATTAGCGTTTAAAAAGGTAACACTGCAACAGTTGTGAACAACATGGGTGTGTTATCTGAAGTCAAGAACTGACGAGCCAAAGCTTCTCTGAGTCAGAGAAGTGGATGATATTCTTAGAAATCGATTCGGTCGAATTCATGAGAACAAGTCGTAGCAACGTCCCATGCATCTTATTGGTTAAGATGATAATGCATTTTCGAATGCAAAATTCAACGAGAGGTTTCTACCCAACCCTCACGGAATAATTCTCTCAATCTTCGGTTATAGAGAAATTGGATAGATTCTCTTTTGGATAGAGAAAGTCAGGTTAATATAAGTCAATAAAAATCTAGTCTTGGAATCGGATGTTGAAAGCAGTATAGTGCATCCTCAAGTATCTTGTGAGAACGAGGAATCATATGCTTGTGCATTCGGTGCGCACTGAGTGTCATTGACTACACCGATTCGATTTTTGTTGGATTAAGGATGATCGTGAATCGATCTCGGACTCGATGTTCACTCATTGTGATGGAGCTACGATGCTGAGCAATCAAGCACCGCCAATTTGACTCTGTTAGTCGAATACATAGCGACTTCGGAGCAAAACTAAAGAGGCGTGTGGCTTGAGATGTTCTTTGTTGGATCGGGAATTGATTCCGTGTCTCGATGAGCCGATACCATTTTACTATGAAAAGCGGTTGAGAGGTAGCTCGTGCAAATGATGTAATCATAAGAGGTCAAAAGCATATTGAGAGAAAGTACCACCTAGTCAGACAGATCGTGCAAACAGGAGACATTTCGGTCCTAAAGATCGCCTCGAGCCGACAACCTAGCTGATCAGTTTACCAAGCCGTGTAGCATCTAGTGTCACTAATAAGCGCTTGGCGGGTACGAAATTGGGGAGATATGTCTCATCTGCTTTAGAGCAAGCGGGAGAATGTTGTGGATAGAAAGAATAAGGGTGTGGTGCTCTAAAAACAATCATTGCTTGTCTTTACGGGCAAGTGGGAGACTGTTAGGTATAGTGTGCCAGAAAGACAATTGTTGCTTGTCCTTACGGGCAAGTGGGAGATTGTTGGAAGTAGCGCCCGAAAGACAATTTATGTAATTGTTTTTAGAATTAATAAATGACAGATTTATTCTCATCTTATTACTTGCTTCGTGATTGTAAGTAATACACTACTGAAAACCCCAAGTCGTATCATATGTAGCCATATAACATAGTGTGTGTCACACATGAGGATTAAGTTTATGACGATACACTTGAAATGTTAGTCCGTGGTGAAGTTAATCAAAGTATGGGGTCTATTGATTAAACCACCATTAATGCGCCCAGAACACTTTATGGTGTGACCGTCTTATCCGGACCGTCGACATTGGTTGTCTAAGTGGGGCATTTATATATGATGAGAGTCATATAGGACTGGGCCGATTTAATCTGATTTTCTCATATAATTTCGTGATTGAGAAATCTTATTAAATCACAAGATGATCATAGATGGATTAACCTTAATCCTAAAGTGATTACAGACTCCTACTTGTTTCAGGATAGGGTTTGATGTGTTCGTTAAGATCGCTAAGAGGCACGGTCCGAATTGCTTTCACGTTGGTACTATTCTGGAATTAGTGAGAAGTGCGTGTCTCACAGATATGGAATCCATTCCTTCCTGCGGGAAGTAGAAAGACAATCCCCTTATTTGTTGATCCTAGAAACTGATCAATCCCGGGAGTTCGTATTGGTTATGAACTTGATCACTAGTAGATTAATGGTAAATAATGATAAGATGTATTGGAGAAGGTTTATGGAAATAATCCTACTTCAGTACGGATAGTCTATGGAGGGTTAGTTTATATGTAATGATTATATCAATGGACTCTTATTGACTCGACTCGACGTTTTGAGAATAAGTTATATCTATAATCGATAGAGTTCAGTTTCGGATTTATTGTGGCGTAATTCCGGAATTAATGAATTAAGTAGAAATATTCTGTTCGATGAATATTTTATTTAATTTATCAGTAATTTACTCAGTTATAGGCCCATTGCCAATTAAGGGTTGGCTCTAACACGCGAGTATTTTCTCGTTTTATGGAACTCGATATTAAATTAAATAGTTGGTCTATTTAATAAATATGAAATATTAATTATTTGGTAAATAATATGTAAAATAGAAAAGACATTTTCTATTAAAAAAATTGACAAAGGTGGGGCCTTTTTTGTGGATAATTAGGAGAATAAATTTTCCTAGATTATCTCACATGTGTAATGAATTAGCTATTTGTTGGATAATTAATGGAAAAATTAAGAGATTGATTTTTTGGGAATTATCTCTTATTTTGTAGCAAAATATCTTTTCCTTATGGGAATATGTTTTTGTGGTGTGAAAAGGATAACTCTCTTGGCTTGTTATTTTTCTATATAAAGAGAGTTCCTCCTAGCACAATAATACATCACAAAATGCGCCACTTACAAATTAGAAGGAAGAAAAATTAGTTTCTTGCCTTAGTCATTTAGAGAAGAAAAACCTGTGCATATTCGAGGAGGTTCTACGGCGAGGATCGATGTCCACCAGTCGTTGCTTGGAGATACAATCCGGAAGATCACGGCTTCTCCCTTTGGTCGATTATCTCTTCCTTTCCGAAAAGGTAAATCTTTAACCTTCTCGTAGAATTAATTAGTTATGTCTCATATCGTAAATCGCATAAGCTTTCGCTGTGCAAAGATCGAGTGTCTCGATCGGTGCTATTACTCCTAGCAGTAATTTCATCTTATATATAGCCCATTGTTTATGATATATTTTTATCATGTTCAAGGATAAATTTTTTTTCTAGTTTTTTAGGGCTAAACATTGGTTTTTTATTAAGCGGTGTCACTCGCGCAAGCAACAATTACATCAGATGGTGGCCGAGTGCTCCGGTCTTTTACGAAATTGATTATGACACAATAAATCATTACTCTTTTACGAAGTTGATTATGATATAGACTAATCATGATCAATGGTGCAAAAACACCGTTCCGGGTAGGGCCGTAAGTGAACCAGACTACTCGTATTCGACTCACATGAGAGTTTAACTCGACTCATTTTTTTTAGTTCGAGCTCGAGTCGAGCTACTCAATAATTATCCGTGCCGATCTCGAACTTTAAAAGATAGTGATCGAGTAGCTTACGAGTCAATCGAGCTTGATTAAATAATTATTTAATTAATTATATTTTTAAAATTTGTTATTAGATATTATTTTTATAATTCATAAATAATTATTTAAGTCGAGTATTAGATTAGTCGAGTTCGATCTTGTCATATGGTATGAAAATTTAATGAATTTTAAGAAAGTAATCCAGTTTAGAGTACTTAACGAGTCGAGTTCTATCTTACATTTTTATGGTTTGATCGAACTCAAACCGAATGTCAACCCAGACTATTTTAATCGAGTCATACTCGTGGTCTGAGAATATCGAATCAACTCGGCTCGATTACACTCGTGGATTCTGGGTGCATCAAATTATCTAAACATAGGCTCTTTCACGATTTATACTACAGGTACCTAGTGGGCGACTGGATAAGTGAATCCTCCGATTCCGGGAAGCTCTACCTCTTCTCTTCTTCTTGCATTTGCTTTTGCTTTTCCAGTATGCATTGCCTTTCCTCTTCTTGTTGGGCGCTTCCCCACAAGCTGGAATCCCTCTCCCTCAATTCCCCTCCTCACCAGAATACCGCCATTGCCGCCGCATCCTTCAGGCCGCTTGGCTTCTCGGCTAATCTTTCCGTCAACATCTTCTCTAAAGGTCTTTAATTTCTCGTCTTTGATTTATTTCCTGGGTCACTTCTATTCTGTTTAATTTCCTTTTTTTTTTATTTTAATTGTGTTGTGAATTTGTAGGGTTGGAAAACATGAGACCGGTGAATTGCCCTCCGAGACAGTCTATAGTCTGTGAAGCTACAGCTCCTGGGAAAAAAGTTGATTCTGCTGCTAAAAGGGCTCGTCAGGCTGAGAAAAGGCGTCTATATAACAAGGCCAAGAAATCTGAAGTTAAAACTCGAATGAAGAAGGTAAATTCTCCTTTCTAATGCTTGTCTGGTTTTCTGAATTTTGTTTCTGTGTGGTTGACCATAATAATTGCTTAAAAAAGGACATTTTGTTCTTTGAGAATGTTTGTTCAGTTCACTGGTAGATATGTAATTGAGATAGCTTAAGATTTTGTAGACCAATACAAATTGTTGTGATAATATTCGAATAACTTGTAATGAAACACAAGAAAATAGTATATGGCGTATGCAAAATCAGCTAATTGGAATTTCTTGATTCATTAGCTACTGAAACTCGTCTGCTTGAAGTGATCTATTCGCAACTTGTATTCAGTCTGTACTTATGAAAGATCAAGTAGAATCGTTCGGGAAATTCAGGAGGAACGACGAATTGTGGCATACATGATGATTTCAAACATCTAGAACTTGTTCTTTCCTCTGACTTTTGTAGAATCTGCTATTGTGTATTCTTTGATTTCCAGTTTATGCAAGCAGATTCATTGCCTTTACCTGTTGGGACAAATAGCCCAAGAGTTTTTGACCCGAATCAGAAATAGCAAGTTCTTGAAATTGTTACATATTTAACCATGAGACGATTGTTTCTAATACCATCTTGATCATGGTAGTTCATTCATACAGACAGAGATAATTTTGTTTTTTTTATTTATTTATTTAAAAGATTCGATTATTTTATTTCAGGTTTTGGTAGAACTGGAACAGCTTCGTAAGAAATCTGATGCCGAACCTGCAGAAGTTCTATCAATAGAGAAACTAATTGCAGAAGCATATTCTTCTATAGATAAAGCGGTTAAAACAGGAACGCTGCATAGAAATACCGGAGCAAGGAGGAAGTCTCGGCTTGCCAGAAATAAAAAGGCAGTTGAAATCCATCATGGCTGGTATACTCCTGCTCCCGTTACTGCTCTAGATGCCGATAATAATACCGCTCCTGCTCCGGTTCTAAGTGCTTGATGTAATCTTCGTTTTTGCAATGTGAAATACACTAACATTAACATTTTGGGAAACCATTCTAGTATATTTTTAGTCATGGAGACCTTTTCTTGTCACAAAAATGTTGAAATTATCAGATCAGACCGTGGTGAAGAGTTTAAAATGCAATCTTTTTATGATGAAAAACGCATTGTTCATGAAACTTTTTGTGTTGTTCCTTTACCTATTGGAAAGAAACCTGTAGGTTGTAAGTGGGTATAAAAGGCAAAAGGGAAATCCTAATAAGCGAGCAATTCAGGATCTCAAAGACTTGTTACATAAAGCATTTAAGGATATTGGTCAACTCAAGTATTTCCATGGTTTTGAGATTGCAAGGTCTAAAAGCGGTCTCATTATGAGTCATAGCCGAGACCTTCTTACCAAATTCGGATACTTAGGAGCTAAAACATCTACTACTCCTATGGATCCTAAAATCAAACTTACCCTGTTGATTCACTTTTATCGCTGAATGACACCTATTACAGAAGTCTTGTTTGTAAATTGCTTTACCTAGGCAATACAAGACCATATATCGTTTTTCTTGTTCACAACTAAGTCAATTTTTGGACAAGCCAACTGAAAGCAGCTGCTCATAAACTACTCAGATATCTCAAATATGTAGCCGGTCAAGGACTGTACTTTCCCTTTACTGGCTCACTTACACTCTAGGCTTTCAGTGACTTAGATTGGACATGATGTTCCATTACCTACTTAGACTTGTTGCAGATCATATGAAGGCAATGATAGAGCACAAGCTGGAATTTCACTAGTGATTTTAGTTATTTGACTGTAAGATGCACAATTTTTTGTTACTTGTAGTAGGTTTTTTGGAAAATGAATCTTCTTTTAGTCATGAAAATAGATCTTTCATTCACAAAACAAATGCAGTAAATGTAAACTTCACTACTCAAAGTAAAAAAGTAATCTTAAATATATATTTGTATATATGCCTAACATGTATCCAATTAGTACAAAGCTTTTACTTAGTACATGTTGCAATGGTGATCTAAAAAACCTGCACTACATGTGCCTCCACCACAAAAAGGGTGAAAGAAACTTTAAACTATTACACTCTATGCTTACATAGAGATTTTACGGTACAATTATTGTTGTAAAGTTGTACCAAGTGACATACATTAGGTCAATTCATTTCTACTCTTTTTCACCATATTACGTGAAAGAGGGGGGAAAATGAAGGATATAATGTATGACACTTGATATAACACTCCAACAACGTTTGAATTCTAAAAATAAAAAATATAACTTCCCTACAATTCTACATTTGTTAATGAATACAGCAAGAAAAGCAATAGCTCCTGCAATCTGATTTAACAGATCTATGCTGCTATTAATTGAAGGGATAATGACACTTCAGAAATTTCGCATCTCTATCATCTATGTTTCATCTTGGCAATTTTACCCCTCATCTATGTATTTCGTTACTTTCACAGTCCATTTTTTTGCCACGTGTTAAGTTTTTACTGGATAGATTTTGGGCACGTGACACTTTGGACTGAAAATGTAAAAAAAAAATAAAAATAGATGAAGGGTAAAAGTGCTAAGATCAAACATATCAGGGATAGAAGTGTGAAAATCTTTAAACAAAAGGAACCAAAATGGTCTTTATCCCTACATTTGAATGTCCTGAGATCTTCTGGGAAAATTAGGTTGTTAAGATTTGATGATAGACACTAATTGATGCTCAACCTCTTTCCAGTTATGAACTTTGGTAACTAGTGGATGTTCAAAAGATTTCATCTTACTCCATGGATATGAATTCTCATAATCAAACAGAAGAACCCTTATACCAACTTCAGCACACTCGATCGCGTATTTCGGGTTATCATCGATCAAAACTTTTGCCCCCAAGGACCTAATAGATATACAGATTTCCATCATTATACACACACACAAAAAAACAGAATAACATCCATGAAGATTTAGGTCATAAATACCTGCAGATATCGGATTTAGGTCTAGAATCCCCATCTAAAGCAAAGTGATTGCCAAAGTGGACCTCTTGAAACAAATTTGGATAGTGCTTTTCAATCCACTCTAATGTGTGGTCCTTAATAACGTTTTGCCGAGACCTAGAAAGTTAGGGATAACATGTTGTTAAATTAAAGAAAAACAAAAGATAAGGATGGCGGTTTTAGACGCAAAAAAGTACATACGTTACGATTGTCAACGTACAAAATCTGGCAAGCTTTTGTAGTGTTTCCTGAGCACCTGGGATTGGATGAATCCCAGTTGTAAAATAGGATGTCTTGAAAAATTCATGAACCAGTCTATCAGCTGTTATAACAAAGGAAAGATCTTTAATTAACATTAATATTTCACTACATATCAAACAACAAAGCAGATATGCAGTAGAACATCAAATGCCATATAAATGTCAAACTATCACTGTGAAAGTGGACACAAAATATATGTATATTATAAGGAAACAAGAAAATCTTGAATTTGTATTCAAGTCCAAAGACATCAAGGTAATTCTTCAACAAATTCTTTTTGAGTAAGAACACAAAGAAGCTTTAACTCATACTACAGAAGTTCACATTTATTATCAAGTCTCTAATCCGTCACCAAAAAAAAAAAAAAAAACCAAATTAAACAACACAGATATTCCTCATTCACCAGTAGAGTTGAACAAATATTGGTAACATAAATCGAATGATACATGACAACCAGTAAAAACATAAACTTTTTCTATTAAGGAAAACATACCTTCATCCCTTGGACAATTCCATATCTGCAGCAAAATGTAAAGAGAGATCAGAACATAAAAAGAAGAAAAAGATCGAAAATATGCATATGTTTACTCAAACTACGAATTTCCTGACCATTTAACCATGCGCCTTCAAAACATCTCTTAAATACAGTAATACAACACGCAAGCGAACCTAGCTATTGACATTCAAAAGGGATAGCTAGGTGTATGGAAGTATCACACCTATGTGGCATCTGGAGAAGGGGTGGGCAATTTAGGCATACTGCAGACAGCCTAACCTTTATATTTACTGCGCCAAGGCTCTCACTTTTGCTTAGTTTTAACATGGACCACATTCCCCATCGTAACATGGAGAAAGAAAACACAAAGTGGGGGGGGGGGGGAGGGGGTGCAGAGAATCGGATAGCACCCTAACTTACCTCTCAAAAAAGCACTACAACTGATGAGTGGATTAACCGGTGTGAAAAAAAAGAAATGAAGTAAACATACATGTATATGAAGGCAAGAACAAAACAAGAATGTAGCACAGTAAAATTGAAGCAATAGGTACCTTGAAAAATTCATATACATGATATTCAGAAACCGAGTGATTCATGGAATATCGGTCTGCAATGAAGTGATTGAGTGCTGATATAAAATTCCCAAGAACTGCAAATACATCAAAGCAAAAAACCAAATTAGTTATTACATCAATAAAAACAGTAATGAAATCATCTTTATATATGATGATACAAAACAAACATTCTACAGACTTGTTCAAATCAAGTTCCTGCATATGAATCACTTTATATATGATGATACAAACAAAATAAACAAAATTTTACAGACTTGTTCAAATCAAGTTCCTGCATATGAATCACTTTATATATGATGATACAAACAAAATAAACAAAATTTTACAGACTTGTTCAAATCAAGTTCCTGCATATGAACCTCATGAGAACAAATTTGCTTATGGGAATCATTGAAAAGGCTAAGCAAATTCCTGCTTATAATTCTTAACAATCTGTTTTCATGTGCAAAAATGTGCATCATGTACCTTCATCCACGTCAACAGCTACTACAATCTTCTCCGGCGATGAATGCCTCTCATCGGCAGATTCTAGAGAACTTCCGTTGATCGTTTGACACGCGCCACCACCGTCGCCATTCAAATTATTAAATCCATTTCCAAGCTTGAGCCTGATATCTTGCAACACCAATTCACGCAATTGCTGAGGCAAAATCCGCGCCGTTGGCCCACGCTTATGAGAATCCAATCCCCAGCTGCTAGCATTATTGATTCGCTCCGGCGAAATACAGCATCGTAACCTTGAAGCAGTATTTCTTCCACCTCCATTGACGTTACGCAAACAATAACGTAGATCTACAACGGATGAACCCGGCACGGAGCTCCGAAGAGATATATCCCGAACACGACCTTGCCGGCAAACGGGAAAAGCCGATGATGGCTCCACTGCCATTGAATAGCGGCGGCGATGGCAATTTAGAACTCTAGAATTATTACAGTTTAAATACAAAAGTCGAAAGCAGCATTTCCAAATTAACATATTCATTTTAAACTAAGAATTTAACCTTTTTTTATAACAAAGATTTCTGGAAATGATAAATAAAATTTAAACAAATTTGCTACGAAATTGAAATCATGAGGGGAAAGATTTAGGAGTTTGTGCAAATTTGCTGCGATTAGAAAGCGAGCGAGAGCTTCTATTTCTTTTTTTCCCCCTTAATTTTTCACTTAATTGCCGCCACCCATGGCCAATAAAATGCATCCCGTAGTATTTAAGCTAAGCCACACCGTTGAAAATATGTTACGCATTTGGCAATTCGTTAAATCTGTTCAATTTGTAAGTAAATTTTTTTTTTGAGCGGAACAAGGGCAAATTAGTTCAAGTTCACAATTTCAGCGAATAAACTTTGGAAATGAAAATCATTTCAGGCGTTGACGATCCAGAAGCAGCCATTGGGTTAGTATATATTTAACATACTAAATAATTTTTTTTACGGTCTCAAATATTTTCTATAGATAAAATGTAGAGTATTTTTATTTTTAGCGGGGTCCGTGGACCTCCTTTACTCCTTACTAGATCCGCCCCTGTTTCCGGGAGTCGTGACTTATCTAAATCATGGAACCCTTTGTTACGCATGTGCCACAGGCTCATCACAATCTCTTAAAAAAAAAAAAAAAAAAAACTCCAGAATACAATGTTGTCGTGCTTGTACATACTTATCTTGAGGCAAATTTCAAGCCAGGATGGTGTGTCGTGGACGGAAATAAAAGCTCTCCAGTCGTGTTGATGAATGATTTGTTTCCACATGTTTTGAGTCCATGCGCATATTGCACATTATTTGTACCACAGTCAATCTATATTTGGGATACCATATTGAAACACGACATCTACAGATTGAATTTATGCACAAAACTCGACTATGAAGAATATAAATTGACTCTGGAGATGTAATATTCTGAATTTTTAGGAAATGACAGACATGTCATTTTACATAAATCAGAATATTTTATTTATTCTTTTAAGGATTTAAGTAGTAAAAAAGAATAATTAGAAAGGGAGTTATTTGTGGGAAATAAAACTCTCCATTAACTTTAAGAGTTTAAGAAAAGAAAAAAGGTTGAACTCTGTGTTCTCTCAAAAGTCAGGAAAACAACCAAGGAAAAACTTCCAAATTTCTCATCAACATCTCATCAGATTTCAAGGCCTGCTCTGATCGATCTTCGGGCTGTGATTTCCCCGGCCCATATTAGTTTAAAGTTTCCAACCGCCCGCGGCACGGTCGAAATCAAGGAAGATTTAGAGGTCGTCCGAAGTTGCTATGCGGCCACTATCAAAGACAAAGGAGTTGTCTTGGCTTGATCGTTTCGGCAAATTTTTATCATTTATTGATTTTTCCAGACTACTTTTTTATTTCTGCACTTTAGTTTTGTTTGTCTGTTTTCACTATCTGTCTCGGATATTTCCGCTTCGTTGAATAAAATTTAATTTTCGTCATTTACTTATTTCTTTGCCTTGCTTTATAAGTCCATAAGGACCAGGTAATTGTTATACCCTGCATATAAATTTTAAACGAGAAGTCAGCATTAGCCTGACCTGACCCTGCTCGTCTTTAAACTTCATGCGAGAAGTCAGTCCGACCTGGCCCTGCTCGCCGTGCCTTTAAACGAGAAGTCGGCACTAACCTGTCCCTGCTCGTCTTCAAACTTCACGAGAGAAGTCAGTCCGATCAGGCCCTGATCGCCGTGCTGTTATTCGTCTAACCTAACTCAGTGTGAATAGAGTCAGTCAGACTTAGCCCTACTTGTCGTAAGCTAATTAGAACTATAGCTAACTTGACTTGTGAAATTTCAGTACCTAACTCATAGTTGCCCGAGCTCCTGAATCGAGCTCGGCCTTATGTACAAACATAAGTATGCCATCTGAAAACTCAGAGAGGCATGCCGGGCAGCAGGCCGCTTAAAAAACTTTGGTAAGGGCTGACGCGATCCAACCTCGCCCCTTGATGCACTAGCCGAGCTCGGCCTTACATATACAGAAAAAAAACTAACTAGGCCTCGCCCTTCACAAATTAACAAATAACTCGATAAGGTTTACAAATATCCGAACCCGTACGTTGGGCTCGGCCTCATAAATACAACTACACAAGCATAAGTATGCCATCCAAAAATTTAGAATAATGAACGGCATACTGGGGGGCAATACCCCATCAACAATAACAAACCCATCAACAATAAACAAACAACAGATACTCAAATCAAGCAGAACAACTTCTCTATACCAAACAAAAACAAAATTAAAGTACATGGTACAAATTCTTCAAAAATAAGCAAACTCCTAAACTTTAAGAGTCTGGAGTAGGACTTTTCTGGGGCTCTGACGAATGAGCCGAACCAGAAACAACAGTAAGATGGAAAACATAGTTAGACATTATATCCGCCCCGGCCTTAAAATCCTGGATGCGCTCGATGTAGACCGCTCTCATTCCTTGCTTATAGTAGACCTACTTAGGAAGGTCATCCAGCACAAGAGAAGGATATAAAATCCTTGCCTCGTCCATCCCCTGGGTATACCCATGGTTTAAGACGGGGATTAGTAGCACATTCAAGGCCTCGGCAAAGTCCGCCGAAGCCTTATACTTCTGAACGGCCTCGGCACACTGAGCTGGTATCGTGGCCTCCAGATCGGACACTCTTGCATGAAGGTCAGCAACCTCCTGCTTCTTCACCCTATTTTCCTCAGCAAGTTCACTCTCCTAGGACTTCAGCTCACCCTCTTGAGCTAGGAGTTGAGCCTGCAAAGCCTTTATCTCCGTATCCTTGAGCCGAGCGGCCGCCCTGAGTTCTTCCCGTGTTTTCCAAAGCTCGGCAATCTTGCTCTTCTGGGCGGTTGAGTCGGCGGAGGCCTTTCCCAGTCTCTTACAAACCTCTTAGCCAATCGTTCCCCCTTAAAAAATCAGAGAGAAAAGGTTAAAGCTGTCGTAAGGTCGGATTTGAAACAAAAAGGAGTAAGGACAGATTGCTTACCAGTTCTACGGTCTTACAACCTATAATCGCCAATTCCTCATCAGACATGCCAGCGATCCAATGCTGTTCGGAAGCAGCCTCTTCCTGAGCTACCTCAGAAGCTTTGGACTTTCTTTTCTTCGAGTGCGACCCTCATGTAGGGTCAGCTTCGGCCGTCCCACCTTCCCGGCCACCAGACCCATTTCCGTTGTCTTCTCAGAAAAACCTAGATCGGCCTGCCCCTGAGAAGTGATGGGAGTCAACTTTACGTGATTCCGGTGCAATTCCCACCCCCGTTTACAACACTTTTGGCACGTTTTTGGGTAGTTTAGACCGTTTTTGGGGTAATATCGTGAGTTTATAGCACGGGGAGTAAAATCCGTCGCTTTGATGGTTTACTACCTCTTTTTAGTGATATTAACCCATTCCCGAGCACTTTTACACTCCGGAATCATTTATGTGTCTTGTTCGTTCATGAGATTGTAGGGTCTAGGTGTCACGAGAACTCGGAAGGAGAATATTTATGATGAGAAGTATGATCAAGGTGCAAGAATGAGCCAAGGAAGAAGAAAAATGAAGAAAAGGAAGAAAAATAGTTGGTATCTTCACGCTACGTTCTGTTCAGAAGAAATTTGACCTATGATAGAGGCATTTTCTGGTCATTGTCTCTTCATAAAAGTTGTAGATAATTGAAAGAGATTTCCAACGCATTTTGAATCACTCAAATCAGAGTTCTACACGGGAAGATATAATGGTTTTATGCAGAAATTTAAAACAAAGAACCTCTCAAACGCAGCGTTTCAAACTGTTTTTTTGTACATAGAGTTAGGGGCTGAAACGTGCGTTTGGGGACCTCCAAACGCGCTTTTGGGGTCATTTTCTACATATTTTTCCCACCTATATATACATTTCTACACAGTTTTTTTCGAGGGGAGTCTCCTCTCGAAGAACCCTAACTCTTAGCTTAGCTCGAAATCTTCCCTTTTGGCTCTTTAGACTCATTTCTACTTCAAATTCACTTAGTTTAATGATAGTCTAGCTTAGTTTTAGTTGAAGAATCTTGGATTTTGTATAGCTTTTGGTTCATCTTCTTCTTCCCAAGTGACATGGGTGTGGAAGGAGCTTGATGTAAACTCGAATTTCTACGTTCTTGGTAATCAATTTCACTTATTTTCTTGTTTTATGGCTTTAATCTCTTCCTTGATTGTTATTTCATGCTTTATAATGTGTAGCTAAACACCAACATAGTCGAATCATGTGAAATTTGGTGAAATCACCCTTTGGGTGATGAAATTGGGAGTGGGTAGTGCTTTTTATTGTTTAATCTTGCTTGTTTCACGTCTTAGAACTTGTTATAACATCGCTAGATTGGATTGTACACCCAATTTAGTAATCACACACATCAACCTTACATATGTATTTTGCGGGAAGACGTGGGATAAGGGGTTCTAAGATCGCGGCGTAGACTCGGCTTAGTTGTTAAGCCCGAGCCCAATGCGAGGTTACTCGTTTTAACGTTTAAGGCTCTAGTGCACTAACATGTCTTGTTAGTGAATCTTCTTTAGGGAAGGGTAGTTAACATGGCATAAGGTGTTAGGAGAGAGTTGTTCAGACCTTAGCACCGGGATTAGGAGCTTGCACCCGTGAAATTGAATGTGAGAGTTCGTTTGTTACAATGCACACTCCCGGTTTTGTCTATCCTTGGGGTTGAAACTAGCTATTTTGATCATGGTTCGGCTATGTCCCTTAATCTATCTTTAAAACCCAGTAGTTTAATCTTTTTTCTTTCTTTTCTATCTTTAGACTCGTTAGTAAGAATCACCTTAGTATCGTTGTAGTATACAAGCACTTTAAAAAGATTGATCACTTAGACTAAGTAACACGTTCGCTTTGGTACTCACAAACACTTTTCCTTTGGGTTCGACCTCGTTCTCCTGTAGCTACGCTAGCAATCGACCCGGTACACTGCCGGTTAGAGAGTTAGTTTGCCCACGGTTTCGAGTCTTTACAAATTGTTTTTGTTGGGTTAAATTTTAGCTCAATCAAAATGGCGCCGTTGGCGGGGAATTGTGTGCTATTTGTG
This sequence comes from Gentiana macrophylla, assembly GCA_026214975.1. Classification (NCBI taxonomy): domain Eukaryota; kingdom Viridiplantae; phylum Streptophyta; class Magnoliopsida; order Gentianales; family Gentianaceae; genus Gentiana; species Gentiana macrophylla. Next base: position 29,192,399 of record CM047809.1, on the reverse strand, counting down.
ATATCTTGTAAGTGAACCGAAAGCTTAGGCCTAGGTTGTTTTCATTTTTTTTTCTTGATGATGGCTTTTTGTTGAAAAGTCACACCACCTATTGCGGTGGTGGTGGTGACTAGATACCGTGATTGTGTTCTTGTTGTTTTCTGAGATCTTGCAGCTTGAGCTTAAATGGATGGATTTTTCAATCAATACTACTCACCTGAACAACAATACCCCTACCAACCTCAGGCACCTGAACAATGTTATCAACAACAGTTCATGCCTCAGCTTCAGTATCAACATCAGAGTAACCAAGGTTCATGGGCTTATCAATGCCCTAGTGCATGCCAAAGTCAAAATTATGGTTATTCAAGTTTTGAGCCACAACATTATGAGGGTTGTCCGAACCCTAGTGCTTATCAGGATTACGGTGTTCATACTCAACGCGTTGATAGCTTCACCCAGATTCAACCACTTGATCAGAGTCTAAAATGGCAAGAAGCCTACTACTCACCTCCAATGAATCAAAGTCAGTATGATCAGTCTCCCTCCATGCCACAAGAAGGCTTCACCGACATTCAAATTGAGCAGTTGATTCAATTGAACGAGAGTTTGATTCAAATGAACAAGGATATGCAAGAGTTCAATAGAAGCTTTGACTCCGACATAAGAAATCTTGAAGACGGGATGGGGCAATTGATTGAAAAAAGGAGGCATGAGAAAGAGGAAGAGACATGTGCAATAGAGGTGGTCCGGGATGATGATGTTATCACTGAAGAAGTTTAGGCTGAGAGTGAGGTTGATGATTCAATTTGCTATGATGAGATTTTTGAGCCAGATAGTGAGTTGGGATTGCTCATAGTGCCACCTCCAATTGCGATATTTGATTATGGAAGGTTTCACGTTCTACCTACTGCACCTTCACCCCTTGAGATAAAAATTGATGAAACCTTGGTGGAGTGTGTGGTGGAACCGACCATTGTTATTACTGAGCAAGAATTCTTTGGTGATGAGAATAGCTCATTTTGGGATGAAGAGGAAGTGCAAGATTTGGAGATGAAAGTGCAAATTTTATCTATTACACCGCCTCGAAGAAATGCAAAAGGATGACCTCGAAGGGTGTATGATAGATTTGAGCACTTGTTTGATGAGGCAAATTAGAGTCGGAAGAGAAGCGGGATCGCCCATTTCACCCTCACTCCCAATTGAAGTAAATGAAGATGTCATTATGAAGAGTGTGGTGAAATCGTATGAGACTGAAGAGCAATCTATGGTAGAGCTACCGGAAGAAGTGGAGATTATTAGCATGCCGGTCCCGGATTATTACACTCTTCCACCTTGTGTTGATGAGTATTATGCGGTCGATTTTGTGTACGCACCGGTAGATGGAGCTCATAGAATTTGTAAAAGGGGACAACTACCATGGAATGGCAATTACAAGAAGAAGCTGATGAGAGATTTTGACAAAAGAGGATTCCCGAGTTGGGAAGAGGTAACATCGAGGCCCGTGAGAGGTAAGTTTCTAGTGAACTCGGTTTCCGTGATGCTTGCTATTTTTAGTCTTCTTGAGTTGTTGATCATTTTGAGCTCGGATTTTGGTTGATGGTTTTGGTGAAACTTGTTTGAAATAAAATATTTGAATTGTTGTTTTGAGTCTTTTGAGGTATGAGTCCGTTTAGTGCCACTACGTCGATGCTAACGACGTTAAACAAAGCACTTTACCTTTTTTCACTTTGTGCCAATAGTATAACTTTGAAAAAATTGGCATTGAATAAGTCATCCCGTCGAGCCAACGACACAAAACAATGGCGCTTGGGGGAGGCAACCCACCTTTTTGGTAGTAATAATGAGTTTGGAGTGGTCTTTGGGTGCAAGAGGGGAGAGTTTAGCTTAAAAGAGAGGTTGGGGTGAGAATTTCTTTTTGGTTCCGGCTATTGTACGTAGACGGGGATATTTATATGTGAGCCTCTGTGGCTTTATTTTATCCATGGATGCTCTATGTTTCTTTTGATTATCTTTACATCCAGTGCGATTCCCGTCTAGTATGCTTGATATGCTTCGAGTCGTTATTTGTGGCATGGCTTCTATTTTTTTTTATATATCTCGTATCTATCACCATCTTTTGGCACGTGAACTTTCCCTGTGCATGTGTTTGCCTTGGTTTTTGTTTCTATGGTTTTAGATACTCGAGATGGAGCTTACTAGAAGATGTCATGTGGGCTACTAGTGCACCTTTCTACCGGGTTTTGGTAAAACAGCTAAGTCTTTCGCTCTTTTTCTCTCTCACACACTGAGGACAGTGTTTCGTTTAAGTATGGGGTGGGAGACTTAGCCGTTTTCTTGTTTTCGTTGTTAAATGTGCTTAATATGTGGTATGCTTAGCCTATGACCGGGCTCGAGTCGATTTTGGGGCAATTTTTTAAAATATTTCAAAGGTATTTAGCATCGTGTTGTGTGTGTTATTTTCACATTCGAGTGGTGACCACCTCAGTAGAGGACCCCGAACGTGTACACTGCGGTTTGATATTATCTTGAGAATGAAGATTATTAATTTCACGTAAAGCTACACTTTGTGCACAATTTGATTACTACCACCTCTCATACCACTAGTCTCGAGACGAAATAGAAAGGTTCACCTAAGTAGGATACGGGATGACGGTCCTGGCGTCTCTTTGACCTTACCAGAGCCAAATAAGCCTAACCCTGAACATTAGACCTTCTTAGCCCCTCTCAGCCTTGATAGAATGGTATGACCACTATTCATTTTATAGCCGTTTTGTTACTTAGTCAGAAACCTACCCTAACCTTTATTTTTTGGTCACGTTTCCTTCATTTTATACCCTACGAGTGGACCTAGACTTTTGTTAGACCACACTTGCTAAGGTAAGTGTGGGGTGGGGGAAATGGTGTTTTGAGTTGGGTTGGTGGTTTCTCGGTTTTGAGCTATAAGGAGAGGATAAGCTCATTTGGGCCTAGTGTTTTGATTTGGCCCAAGAAGAAAAGAAAAATCTGTTCTTTCAATAAAAATAAATTTAAAAAAAAATCAAAATCAAAGTTCAAAATAATTTGAGAAGTTCTCAATGAATAAAAGCTTGGAGTATATAGAAATAAAGGGTTGGAATCAAAGTGATGAGCTGAAAAGTTATCTTTATCACGTGGGAGTTGGGATAGTTAGATAGGTGCTAATGTATTCGATCTCACCTTATGACACTTGAAACATAGTTGAGTTAGGCAATGAGTTCGGGTATGTTAGTATCCTATAGTTCCCTAAGTGCTTTAATTAATCAAAGAGGAGTGAAGACGTCTAAATCCTCACGGGTGTCCCTGCGGTGTTTGGATGGTGGATATCTGGCTGTATTTAAGGTGTGGTGTTGCTCCGGCGGGTGGTGGTGTGGAGAGAGTTAGAATGGAGAGAGCTTTTGCTTGCAAATATAGTGTGTTTCATATATCTCTTTTGTTTACAATGACCACCCCTTTTATAGAGGTGGATAACTTAGGGAATAAGCAACCTCTTAGATATTTTACTAATAGCTAGGTCTTACTTAGATACTAAGCAAGACGAAATATCTAAGTTACAAGTGGGGAAAAGATCTGGATCAATCGGCGGCCATCTCTCTGAGGTCGCAAGGAGCAAGCCCTCTTTGGCCTCGCCCCCGGCGACCCCTCTTGACCTGCCTGAAGGAGATTCACAGGATCTGCTACTTGCACAGGACCGCAAGTGTTGTGGTCGCGCGAGGTGGTTTCTGATGGCCGCCCGCTTTTGCGATCTCTCTTGTCATTCGGAGGGGTGGCCCACGATGGGTGATTCTACTTGTTGAGGTGGTGGAATTATTTATACCCATCAATGGCCCCCTACTCCGTGCTTTAATGACATTCCCTGGGGATATGAAGGATGGAGTACTTATCGAGGCCGTGCTTTCAAAGCAAGCGACCTCAAAGCAACTCGGAGTGCTTTTTTGCGACCTTGTCGTCGACGATCGACTTGTTCTCACAGGGCCGTGCTTTCAAAGCAAGCGACCTCAAAGCAACTCTGGAGTGCTTTTTGCGACCTTGTCGCCGATGCGACTTGTTCTCACAGGGCCGTGCTTTCAAAGCAAGCGACCTCAAAGCAACTCTGGGTGCATTTTTGCGACCTTGTCGTGCGATGCGACTTGTTCTCTGGGGCCGTGCAAGCGACCTCAAAGCAAGCGACCTCAAAGCAACTCGTCGACTTGTTCTTGCGACGTGCTTGTCGCAAGCGACCGATGCGACTGTTTCTCTAAGGGCCGTGCGACTTTTCAAAGCGTGCTTTCAAAGCAAGCGACCTCAAAGCAACTCTGGGTCTGTTTTTTGCGACCTTGTCGCCTGCGATCGACTTGTTCTCTAAGGGCCGTGCTTTCAAAGCAAGCGACCTCAAAGCAAACTGGAGTCTGTCTTTTTGCGGGCGAGGCCATCAATCGCGGTGACGTCGACCCTCAGGTCCTTTCTGCGAGGGTGATGCGGCCGTTCGACATTGCACTGGGTAGTTATGCGTGGGTATTGATGGGGCGCCTTTTAGTATTTCAAAAGCGACAATTGCCGCCTGCCTAATCTGAACCGTTGGATGAAGCGTTCCCAACCGTTCGATCGTGGCCCCCTTGCCTATATAAAGCTTTCGCTTCTCACCCTTCACACTTTTAGTGTTTCTTATTTTCTCCGTTGTTCGTTGTTCTAGAATTCTCAAGTTTAGCGAGATCTTTGAAGGCTCATCTGGCGTTCTGCGGTGGTTCTAGGATTTCACGGCGGTTCTTTTGAAGATTCCGGCCACCTCTTTGAGTATTTCCCAGCTTTCACGCGGTTTTCCAATCTTTCTCAGCAAATCAGGTAAGAAATCCTTCTTGTTAACTTGTTTATTCATCCATCCCTGTCTTGTTCTTCCATACACATCAATTTTGTCATTCTTTTTGCAACGGAAATGCAACATTGCCTTGTTTTTGATTAAAAACGGGGATTTTTCCTGGGGAGAGATTATAGCTTTCCTGGGAAAATTGGGGTTTCACCCGCTCCCCTGCCATCCTCTGTAGTTTTATTTGCGATCTCTTAAAAGCGGCGGAGGCGGTATTGAAGTGGAGTGCGATCACCTTTCTGGGTTAATTTATTATTATACCAGTGAAAGCTCCACCTTTTTCCTCCCTTGTTTTTGCAGGATGTCGGGGAATGACTATTGCAGCGGCGACTACGGAAAGGAGATTTACGATTATCTTGAGGGCGACCCGTACTATCCGGCGCCTCTGTTGGCGTCTGTTGGGCGAGGTTGAGGTGGAAAGTAGTCGCGAGATATTGGCGAGATTACGGCGATGAAGGTCGCTCATATGGGCGTCGACCCTTTTGAGTTGGAGGCCTTCATCTACGCCGAAATCCGCCCGCGCCGAGTGAGCCTTAAGGAGAAAGCGCGGGCTCAAAAGTCTCCGGCGGCTCGTGAAATTTGAAGAAATCGCTTTCGATCGAAGGACAAGCTGCGGTCCCAGTACTAGCGGCGCTCCCGACCATGGCGAGGCTTATGTTGGGCGCGCGCGATTCAGCGAGTTAATGGGGTCGGTGAGGGCGAAAATGCGAGTTGCCCGGAAAGATATCGGATACTGCGAAGAAGCGAGAAGAAAAGGAAAAGTGCGAGCCAAACCATGGCGGTTGGTGAGGCGGCTGCGGCGATGCCAGCCAGAAGAGCTCTCGTCTAACAATCCCGAAGCTATGCGAGAGTTTGCGATCGTGGCGGCGTTTGAGAAGGATGTTGACAAGAAATGGACCCGGTGTGCAAGAAGCGGCGATCTCAGCGGGACCATTAATCGCATATTCGGAATCGACACCGGCGTGTATCGGTTTCTTTCTTCGATTATGGGAAGGAGTCCGATAAATTTAAACCCGGGGACCATAAGGATTATGTATGCGCGCGTCGATCCGAGGACACCCTTATCCTCCATTTCCATCATTTGTGTGCGAGTGCGAGGCCGCCTTTCGATCCTTTCTTTGTGAAGAGATGTAAGGAGATGGGGCGCTTCCCTCGATTTTGCCGTCGGGGCTATTATCCGGTGATGGCCTTCATCGTTATGTGTCGGATCACGAAGATCGAGCGGCGTTGACCTTATTGGGGCAATTTTATTCATACGTGGGGCGTCTATTCCCGGACAAATCTCTCGAGTGTGCGGACTCCTCTTTACTATTCTCGCTTCCCGATAAGTTTCACAAATGGGGCGTGAGTCTTGAAAGTTTAGTCGAAGGTAGGGTGGCCTTTTCCTAGAGCGGGAGTTCGTGAGGCAAATCACGCTTGTACTCTTTGACCCCACAGTGAGTGGCGGCGCTACGTAAAGGGGCGATAGCGTTGATTGATCGGACGGGCGGCGCCATCTCGGAGAAGCGTTTCTGGGTTGATCTTCTTGATCTAGCCGAGCCCTTTGTATGCATGGCGGGCCTGGTGGGCGGAGGAATGCCGTGCCCATGGTACAAATGGGTCGAGAGGCTGTGATCGATTTGGATTGGGGTTGTCATATCAACAAATGTTTCCCCTACGAGTGTCCGGAATGTGGGGCGATCTATACTTAGGCGCTTTGTAACTTTCTTTGTCCACTTGTATTTATTTGTAAATGCTCATTTTGTTTTCTGGGTTCTAAGCCGCGCTCTTTTTGTAGGCATGGATCCAAATGCTCGCGAGGCTCACGAAACAAGCTTAATGCGGAGGCGAGATAAAGCGGCGGTGCTCGGCGGAGGCTTTGAAGAAAGCTACAGGATGGTGCCCCGAGCGCCAGAGCGCCTCGATTGTCGAAGAGACACATATCCCGGAAGGCTGCGACCTCTTACGCCTTGTTGCGACTTCCTCTGCCGTTATTTGCGGGCCAGGCGGTGGTGCCTCAAAAGACTCATCCCCTACTAAAAAAGTCGCGCGCGGGCTGAAGCGACCTCTCGGAAGAAAGCGAAGGATGATCGCCAACCCAAGCAGTCCGCTCGACCCGGCGTATCTTGAAGAGGTTGAAACTCCGTGGGAGAGCGCTTTCTTTGAGGCAGCGCCGCAAAGGACTTTGCCCGAGGCTAATGCAGGAAAGAGGCCCTGTGGTTGGATCCGAGCTTTACCAGGATCTTGACCTATCCAAAGCTCGCCGGGTTGGTGAAGCAATCGGCCGGCGTGATTCCTCTTGGGCGATCCTCTCGGTTATCTGATCATGTTCAAGTGGAGATTGGCGGGGCATATTAGCCCGACTGCGGCTCAAGGCGACTCTCCGCCTCAAGATGAGATTCTTTGAAATCGAGAGAGATTTGAGCGGCGATTTGGGATTGCGGCTTCTCTGGTAAGACCATTTTTTTTTTTTTTTTTTTTTTTTTTTTTGCTAACCATCCCTGTTTTCCACACTCGGTGCTCGTTTAAGCAGAGGTACTTGAGAACTTATTGAGGCGCGATGCGAGGTGAGGAAAGTAGCGGCCTTGGTGGGAGCAAGCGATAAAGCGAGGGTTACCGCCGAAAAAAGCTAAACATGCGGTGGCGAGGTGGGAAGATGAAGGCAATCATGGAGGAGCACTCAGATTGGATGCCGAGGTCAATGAGAAAGTTGCATCTTTGACAAAGGATTATGCGGGGCGCGAGGAGGAGATTGCGCGTTGAGGGTTAAGCTTCTTTGGCGGAGCGGGTGCCAAAGAAATTTCTTGAGAAAGCTATGGAGGAAGGCTGAAAGCGGTGAGAGGTGTCGAGGAGGCCAAGTCTGGGGCCGTCATTTGCTATAAAGTCGGATGACTTCTTCGACTGATGGAGAATAGCTTTGACCAGGGCTTTAGTCACCTAGCTCATTTATATCTGGGGTGATCGAGGCGGGGGCACATCACTCTGGAGGATATCTTTGCGGTGGGTGAACACGCATCAAGGTCATCAATTTAGTGGCCTTTCACCGGAAATCCCCCATGCAAGCGAGCTCATTACCTCGATTGGTGAGCGACTTAAGCGTGGCGAGCTGTTTGGGATCTGCCCTGTCAATCCTGTGAATTTTGAGGCGTTGAAGAAACCGCCGTCCTACGAGCAAGGCGGCGAGTTTATCGACACCCGCCTACTCGCGTGTTCTCAGATTTCTCGGACTTTTCTGCGAGCTCTTTGAAAATTTGATTTGTAACTTTGACTATTTACTTTGTGATTTGGTGAATCTTGATTTGTAATAGCTTGACAATTTATTTTTGCATTTTTCAATTTATACAACTTGGCTTTTCTTTGTCGATTCGATCTTGGCGGCCTTTCGCGGTGTGACGAGTTATTTTATTTTACGTGCTATCTTGATTAAGTGCGAAGGTAAGCAATAATTTAGCGGCGTCGATCTGTCATGAAGCGTCGTCGTCTTGTTCTAACCATAGTAAGCTAGCGGCGCTAATTTTCAAAGTTTTTGGCCTCTTGAAGCGGTGCTTTTGTCGAGAAGATAGAGCACTGTTAAAGCGACCTTTGGTGTGTCGTAACTTGAGTTATGACCCCTAATGACTAGGTGTCGGTTATGCTTTGTAGCCATAAATTTCGGTCTCTTTATAGTGCAGCGCTCCTGTTGCCTTGGTCTTTGGTCGATTTGCATATCGGCCCTAGGATCGATTAATCCCAACCGTTGATCATACCGGCTTCTACAGTATAAAAGGGGTTATTACGGAACTCACTTTACCTCTTGCCTCATCTTGAATTTTGCTTTCTTCCTCAATCGTTCATTATCCTCTTCCTTGTCTATCCTCCAAACTCTATGTCTCATCGAGGAAGCGGCCGAGGTTCGGATATTCAAAGCTCGTCCCGTCCGGGATGTTTCCCTTTTTCACCTTTGCTTCCCCGTAGCCAAGGATTATTTGCAGGATTTTTTTGAGTGGCGTGATATTATGAGGAGAGGGCTTATATGAACAACGAATAGAAAGCGGCTCCATCTTTGCGCGTTCGGCTTTACTGGTGGTGGGAATTTATTGCCGAGCCTGCAGGGGGCGGTTAATGTTACCATGATACGGGAATTTTACTCCGTGTTATGCGATGTAGCCTCTGGCGAAGCGGTGGCGACATTTCTCTCCGGGGTGTTCCGTTATCTTTACTCGGAGAGAATTAACCAAGTTTTTAACATACCGCAATAAATCCCTCCTCCCGTTATGAGATCGCGCCTGGGACCTTGCGGATGAGGAAAGCAGCGGATTAAATGCAGGTATTGCAATGTGCGGTTGTTCCCGAGAATCGGCGGGTTTGGTCTTTAGGAGTATTGCGTCCGATCTTCTCGCGGCGACCGTGAGTGGAAGAAGTTTATAAATTCCGCGCTCTTATCACTTTGCCCGATCTTGATGTTGTTAGTGAGCGGCGCTCATACGCATGCCATTCGCGACCATCAGTGGATATAGGCGGGAGTGTTGATCCATCGCGAGGCTCTAAGATATGCGTGCTCGGCGGTTCAAGGTCGCCGTGGTGCTGGTCGCCGCATGCCTTTCGCATCGGCCGATATCAAATTATGCGATGGCGCCGGGGTCCCCTTCCATACACTCGACCGATATGTTTGAAAAAACTTATTCGGTGGAGCCCTTCTGAGCATGATGCCGTTTTGGACCTCACACATGTGATCGGAGGAAGATAACCATCCTGCGGTTGATGGAAGTTTGTCCAGGCTTGATCGATATGTTTGAAAAAACTTCTCATCGTCATTTTTTTTTTTTTTTTTTTTTTTTTTTTTTTGATGGCGGCGAAAAAAAGACAAGAATGTAAATACAATTTGGAAGAAACGACTTTATTTGAATTGGCTCGTTACATATAGTATTTTTAGATTATCTGCATGCCATGGCCTATTATACTCATGGCCCTCCTTGTCACTTAGCATGTCGTCCCCTTTTTGATAACTCGCGAAATCCGTGAGGCCTTCCCGATTTTCCGATAGCTTTCCTTTTTTAAACCGTGGCCCGTGGCTTGTCTTTTTGTAGAGCGTAATCCCCCGGCGAAGTGATGATTGCGAATCGTTTGTCGTGATGACGCGACCGCCGCTGTTTATAGTTGACCAGGCATTTGTATGCTGGATCGCGCCGCTCTCTACTAGATCGAGCTCGAGTTCTGGCTTGTTGTGTTATTGACCTCATTTGTAAAAAGCGACCCTAGGGCTTGGTAAGGCCATTTCCACAGTGCCATAGCCTCGAGACCCATATGTTAAAGCAAAGGAGTTTCCCTCATTGTGATTTTTCGCGGCGTCTGGCGCCCGTAGAGCCATTTGGAAGGTGATCGGGCGATGCTTTGCCTTCTCACCAGGCTCTTCTTTAATACACTTAGGACTGTTTGTTGGCATTTTCGACTTGCCCGTTTCCTGCGGGTAGCTACGGATGATTGCCAATGTTTAACATTGTTCTCTTCACGAATCTGTCGAATTCGTCTACGAATTGAGGTCCGTGATCGGAAACCATCACTCTTGGAACACCAAATCTTGTCCATATTTGATCGAGCAAAAGTATGTTATGTCCCTGGTATTGGTTTTACCAAGGCCTTAGCCTCGACCCATTTAGTAAAATAATCCACCGCGGCGACAGCGTGCTCTTAACCTGGCGACCGCTTCTTCAAGGGTCCGATGAAGTCGATTGCCCACATGTCGAAAGGCAGGCGGCTACCACTATGCTTTGTTCATTGAGGGTAGCTGGGGATATTTGCGAACCTCGGCAAGTATCACATGCGCGGGTATGAGCTTTGGCGTCTTCATCTAATTTTGGCCAATAATATCCGGCTAGAAAGTACGCCTGCGCTAGTGTTCGATTGGAGAAATGGCGCGCACGTTTCCTCATGTAGCTCTGTTAGGATTCCGTTACCTCGCCAGGTAAATGCGCATGCATCATGAAGCGGTTTCGAGAATGAATGACGGTAAAAAGCACGTCGTCCATAATCGTATATCTTGCGCCGCCGCTTCTTGCTAAGGCCCCAAGCCGCAAGGGTGGCTCGGAAGCTCTCTAACTCAATATAAGACTTCATGATGTCGACCCAACAAGTATTCTTGGGTTGGAAATCCATGATCTCGCATACAGGAGATGGCGGGTTCCGATAAGTGTTCGACCATGATCTTTGGGATCGCATACGGCAGCGTCTTATTTGGTTAATTTGGACAAGTAGTCGCCTTACTATGATTGTCCTCTCGAGGATGTTTTTGATTTGACAATATGTGAAGGCGCCTTGAGTCTTTTAGCGAGGTCAATATATCTTTGTAAAATTTACGCAATGAATGCCATATGACCCATTGATTTGATTTACCACCAAGCTGTGAGTCGCAAAATACTTGTATATTTTAGACTTTCATGGCTTTGGCGAGTTTCAACCCGGCAATGCGCGCCGTATTACGCCTGGTTGTTGAAGGCGGTGAAATCAAATCTCGAGCTGCTCAATCTCTTACGATGATCCTGGTTCTAACGAGGATTATTCTGCGCCGCACCGCTTTGTGATTAAGCGGAGCCATCAGCGTAGAAGCGCCAGCGGTGACTTGGCACGATAGGCTCGTCCTCTGTGGTGACCCTATCTTGGTCGCGTTCGGGGCGAGCTGCTCTTTCACCTCTTCGTTGAAGCTTGTTTACGCTATGAAATCTGGGAGTGCTTGGGCCTTTCTGACCTTCCGGGGCTCATATCGGATATCGAACTCGATAAGCTCGATGGCCCGTCGAGACAATCGACCAGACAGTCGGCTTGTGAAGGACTGTCTTAGCGATGCATTTGATAATACTACGATGGTGTGTGATGAAAAGTAAGCCCTTAATTTGCGGGCAGCTATAACAACACAATAAGCCAACTTTTCTATATTAAAATAACGACTTTCAGCGGGGCTTAGAGCTTTGGAAACATAAAAAGCGGCCTGCGAGCCTCCTCCTCTTTTACAAGTCTTTGCGGCTACGGCCCTATCGAGGCTGCCAAATATAAAAGCAGTGTCCCAGAGCCTCGGGCAGTTATGTGGCGGTCTTGATAAGTATTCTTTGAGGTCTTTAAATGCTTGGGAGCATTCATTTGTCCAAGAGAAGGTACCGGCCACTTTCGGAATTTTGAAGAAAAGCGGACTTCTTTCTGTGATTTGAGACAAACCTACCCAAATTTGTGATCTGCCGTTGAGCATTTGTGCTTCTTTATCTTGGTAGGCTCGCTCATGTTGACCAGGGCCTCGATTTTTTGGGATTTGCCTCGATCCCTTTGACTTACCATAAAGCCGAGAAATTTCCTGCTGGACCCCAAAAGTGCATTTTCGTAGGGTTTAGTTTCATCAGTGATTCTTCACATTTGCAAAGGTCTCGCGAAGGTCCTCCAAGTGATCTTGGCGACTTGATTTCACGACCATGTCATCAATGTAGGCCTCGTGTTCTTGCCTATCTGCGTCTTTGAAAACTCTGTTTACCATTCTCTGATAGGTTGAGCCTGCGTTCTTCAGGCCAAACGGCATCATCTCATAGTAATATAGCCCGCCGGCGGCCCTGAAGGCCGTCAGTTCCTTATCTTCATCGGCCATTTTGACCTGGTGGTAGCCGGAGTAGGCGTCCAGAAAGCTTAAGGTTTCAAAACCCGCGATCCCATCCACCATTTTATCGATTCGAGGGAGCGCATAGGGGTCCTTTGGGCAAGCTTTGTTTAGATCGGTGAAGTCGACGCACATCCGCCACTTGCCGTTGTGTTTTTTCACCATTACTACATTTGCCAGCCAGGTGGGATATTGAAGCTCTTTGATTATGCCTGCTGCTAAAAGTTTCTCGACCTCAATTTTTATCGCGACCTCGCACCGGTAGAGAATTGTGCGCGCCCTTTGTTGTATTGGCCTGAAGTTGGGATCGACACTCAAGTTGTGCAAGGCGACCTCCGATTCCACACCTCTCATATCAGTTACCTCCCAGGCGAATGCGTCTAAGTTTGATTTCAGAAGCTCGATCAGTTCTTCCCTTTCTTCCTCGGTAGTTCTCGATCCTATTTTTATCTTTTGATCGGGATATTTGTGCGTTTATTATAACCCGACCAACTCGTCTTGGCGGTGAAGTCGAGGCTCGTCCCGAACTTGCAATGTTTTACCTCTACGGCCTTCTCGAGATTTCTTTCACCATAGCAATCTGATCCGTAGCCGTGTTAAGACCATCCAGTCGGGGTCGCTTAGAGTCGACCCTGTTTTTGGTCATATAGTCGAGGAAAGCTCGGTCGGTGATGGCGACCCCAACTTCTTCCCTACGTGAAATTTGACCCGTTGGTGGGAGCGGATGCCACCATTTGGAACTTCTTCATATTTGGGATTCCCAAAATCATGTTGTAGTAAGAGGCGGTCGATTACCAAGAAAGTTATTATCTCCGTTCTCTGAGGGCTCATAGTCGCCCAAAATGATATTGAGGTCGATCGTGCCTTTGACCCGTCTTGTGTCGTTGGTAAAACCCGAGGACCCCGATGTAGGGTTTTAACTTGGCCTCCCGAATCCGATCTGTTTTAAGCGATCGAAATAGATGACGTCGCGGCCGGCCCCTGTATCGACCATTACTCGGTTGGCGCCGTGTTTGTCGTTCACCCTTGCTTTAGAATGAGGGTATCTCATAGACCCAGATTTGTTGTTAGCTCGCTTTTTGTGAATATGATTCCCTTCTCATTCTCTCCCGACACCATCTGCTTTTGAAGCGCGGGTATTGATTTGATTTATCTGAGATTTCAGTTGATGGTTGCTGGGAATATTCCCGTGGATGACCTGAACCTCTCTCTGATAAACGCGAGGTTGGCGTCCTTGACCGGGAGTGTTGTTCCCCTCGCGTTTATATTTATTGGCTGGTCCCTCACGGATCAGCCTTTCTATCTCGCGCCTCAGGGTGAAGCATTCATCGGTGATGTGGCCATGGTCCTTGTGATAGTCGCAGTATTTGGATTTATCGCGGCTATCAGGATCGCCCCTCATAGGCTTTGGTTTGTCGAAATGTTCACGAATTTCAAACAGTATTTGGGATGCTTTGGTGTTGGCGGGGTAAAATTATCCTCGCTAAATTTGTGCGGCTTTTTACCTCACGATCGCGATTAGTATCTCGTCCCTTTTCTTTTTACGGTCATCACGCGATCCTCGCCCGCGAGCGTGGCTCTGTCTTAGGCTTTGCTTTCCCGCAGTGGCGCCTCGCCGACCCCCATCATTACGGCCTTTCTAACATCTCCACGAGACCCGCTTTGGGGGCCGCAGATTAATTCGATTTTCATCGGGCCTTTGGCGATTCCGGTGAGAAACATGTTATATTGCATCGTGCGGAATGTTCCTTGTTTGATCATATATTACGGCGAACCGTTCGTAATATTCTTTTCGATTCATGCCCTCCCATACGAACCTCATATAGGTCCTCAATGGTTTTCTTCGGCTGCTTGCCGATTCAAACTCTCGACAAACTTTTCCGACAAATCCTCCCAACTTTCAAGCGAGCGAGAGGAGCCCGCGTATCAGGGCGCAGCCCTATCTGCATCATTTGCCAACTAACGCGATGCACCGGCGGATTTATTTTGTGTAGCAAGGTGATGCGACCTTGGAGAAGCGGTGAGCGATCGTTTGGGCATGAATTTCCATTGTAATAGTTATGGCGGGATAACTAACCTTTTCTCTGCTTTGGGAGGCAATGTTTGGTAATCCGCTTTAGCGAGCACGTCGATCCCGAAATCGGGCGACTTTCTCGGCGGGCCTCGACTTTTTAATTGACAAGCTCTTTTCTCATTACCTCAAATACATTACGCCAAAATAGGGTCGATTCGGTCGTTTGTGCTTGCGTGTCGGCTCGCTCCGTTCTACGCTCGATTCACTGGTGATTTTGTGATCCTCTTGGCGGGCCCTCTTTTCCACGATAATTGTGCGGGCATCTTGTGCGTGTCTATCTCTTTGGAGGGCATCTCTTCTCTAGGGAAAGGTGAGGCGACTTGGGGCTAAAGCCTTGTCCTTCTCACCCAACCTATTAATGCAGTGACCCTTTGTCGATCCTCTTTCCTTTTTGATGGTCGCGATCTTGGGGGCGAGGTTCGTGGAATTTCTTTCCTCGGTCTATAGCGACTGAAGAGTGCACGCTCTCTCTACGCCGATTTCTTGAATTTGGCTCTGGCGGCGTACAGTCTGCGACCATGAGAGGGATTCGTTTACGGGAGGGTTAAGGGTCGAATCGTCATAGGGGCTGGCCCCTTAGCCACCAGGCGGAGGTGGTGAGATACATAGTTTGGCGTACTGGCGTATTCCCTCATTTCGGCGACCTCTGGGTCCTCACGAAAGCCGGTTGTATTTACGGGATCGATCTTTGGCTTTCTTTGTGACCTCTCTCTGCGAGTTCCATCCAGGGCAACAATAGCCTCTTTCGACTTGGTTTTTGATTAATGACATTTCGAGCATCGCTAGGTGCTAAGACCCCCTGTCTGGAATCCTTCTCGCCTGCGAGGAGATTGTCTAGTGTTTCTCTGCGCCTTCCCCACGAGCTTGATGTAGCATAGCACCTTTGCCAGGGTTTGGGGTGTTAGATGCCTTTACTTCCAGCCATCTCTGCGTGGTGGCTTTTGAGCGGTTTCTTTGGTAAAGGAAGAAATAAAAGCGGTTTGAGGACTTTTCTTTGTAAGATTATCTCCTCACGAATGAGAGTTCTAGGTGATTTCTTACACAATCGGTTTCCAGTAGAGCCAAGCGAAGGCGTCTAAATCCTCACGGGTGTCCTGCGGTGTTTGGATGGTGGATATCATTTGTATTTAAGGTGTGGTGTTGCTCCGGCGGTGGTGGTGTGGAGAGAGTTAGAATGGAGAGAGCTTTTGCTTGCAAATATAGTGTGTTTCATATATCTCTTTTGTTTACAATGACCACCCCTTTTATAGAGGTGGATAACTTAGGGAATAAGCAACCTCTTAGATATTTTACTAATAGCTAGGTCTTACTTAGATACTAAGCAAGACGAAATATCTAAGTTACAAGTGGGGAAAAGATCTGGATCAATCGGCGGCCATCTCTGCGAGGTCGCATGAGGAGCAAGCCCTCTTTGGCCTCGCGCCGCGACCCTCTTGACTTTGCTGAAGGAGATTCACGAGGATACGCTACTTGCACAGGACATGCAAGTGTTGTGGTCGCGGCGAGGTGTTTCTGATGGCCGCCCGCACTGCGATCTCTCTTGTCATTCGGAGGGTGGCCACGAGTGGGCTGATTCCTACTGTTGAGGTGGTGGAATTATTTATACCCATCAAGGAGTTTGGATGGTTTGTATGGTAGAGATGAAGTGGTATACTTGTTGATTAGGTTCACTAGTACTTCTTTTTCTCCAGTTCCCAAAATATCCTTTTTGATTAACCGGAATTACCCTGGCCTAACGTTATAACCTTTCAAGTCCTACCCGATCGTGTCCAGACTTAGTGACCTTGATTAGTGGAGAGGCTGGGTGGTATGAAACGGTTGGTAGACTTTTGGTCGGGATTCAAGACCTGACAATCATTTTGAGCAGTGGCTTTAGCTTGGCACCACACACACTCCGTTTTCTTGTTAATGTTATACCGGTGTGTATATGTTCGTGTTTCTTACTTTGTGGTTACCACGATGGTGCGAATAGTTGCACCTACATCACAACGTTGAATCCCTTGGTTTGTTTTAAACGCCTAGTTTACTCGAGGCGAGCAAAGGCTAAGTGTGGGGTGGTTGATGGTAGTCAACTTTACGTGATTCCGGTGCAATTCTCACCCCCGTTTACAACACTTTTGGCACGTTTTTGGGTGGTTTAGACCGTTTTTGGGGTAATATCGTGAGTTTATAGCACGAGGAGTAAATCCGTCGCTTTGATGGTTTACTACCTCTTTTAGTGATATTAACCATTCGAGCACTTTTACCTCGGAATCGTTTGTGTGTCTTGTTCGTTCATGAGATTGTAGGGTCTAGGTGTCATGAGAACTCGGAAGGAGAAGATTTATGATGAGAAATATGATCAAGGTGCAAAAATGAGCCAAGGAAGAAGAAAAAGGAAGAAAAATAGTTGGTATCTTCACGCTATGTTCTGTTCAGAAGCAATTTGACCTATGGTGGAGGCATTTTCTGGTCATGGTCTCTCATGAAAGTTGTAGATAATTGAAAGAGCTTTCAAACGCATTTTGAATCACTCTAATCGGAGTTCTACACGCGAAGATATCATGGTTTTCTTCGACGAGGAAAACAACAATGTCTCAAGCGCGCGTTTGAACATTTCAAACGCCGCGTTCAAAGCGTTTTTTGTAGAGAGAGTTAGGGGCTGAAAAGCAGCGTTTGGGGGTCATTTTCCGCAGATTTTCCCACCTATATATACATTTCTACACAGTTTTTTTTAGAGGAGTCTCATCTCGAAGAACCTAACTCTTAGCTTAGCTCAAATCTTCCTTTTGGCTCTTTAGACTCATTTCTACTTCAAATTCACTTAGTTTAATGATAGTCTAGCTTAGTTTTAGTTGAAGAATCTTGGATTTTGTATAGCTTTTGGTTCATCTTCTTCTTCCCAAGTGACATGGGTGTGGAAGGAGCCTGATGTAAACTCGAATTTCTACGTTCTCGGTAATCAATTTCACTTATTTTCTTGTTTGATGGCTTTAATCTCTTCCTTGATTGTTATTTCATGCTTTATAATGTGTAGCTAAACACCAACATAGTCGAATCATGTGAAATTTGGTGAAATCACCCTTTGGGTGATGAAATTGGGTGTAACACCCCGATTTTCGACAGTTGTTTATAAAAGATTTTATAGACATTTCTAAATAACTGTCTAGATAATTTTTTTATTTGTATTTATATTTTAATTATTAAGATCTAGTGGTATATGCTAATTTCATACTATTGATTAATGTGCCAAAACTTTGGAAGATTTTCAACGTAGGAATGATTTTGGTGTGATATTATTATTTTATACTTAAAGTGATATTATTATTGTTACTATTATTATCATCATCATCATCATTATGTGATTCTGAATGTTTTAGTGGTAAAATAATTTTCTTTTTAAACGATACAAATCACGTGAAGGGTATTATGTACATGTTGACTAGTATTTATTTGCTACACCTTATTTTAGTACAAATGTATGTTACCATAAATAGTTTTTACAAATGATCTATTAGGAATTGAAGTTGTGATTAGACGTTACCAAATATTAAAAGAGATTTTAATTCCATTTCCGTTATTCTTAAAGTAATTTCATTCCTCATCTATTAAAATAATTGCAAGTTAAGTTTCGTTCAATTGTTTCTTCCGTTTCTTAGATTATTTGAAAGAAATAATTATATGTCTCCTTGGTATATATATATATATATATATATATATATATATATATAATATCATGAATTCGCTCAAATTAGTCTTTCGTTTTTTTTTGACTTGCAGTAATGAGGTTAGAAATTATCACATGTGGATAATAGTTGTTTAGGTGTGAATGTTATCACAATAAATGTCAAATTAAAAGGATTTATTGATAGCCTGAATATATGGAAATCAGACATAAATTTCTCACGGCCATGCCTATATATATACAGCATCAGACCGATTGAGGAAGGAACCACACATGTCCTTCTTAAATCATTTATCCCTCAAATTTATCATCACACTATCACATTTACGTAGCAGAACAATTTTTCTAGTTGTTCTGAAAAGAGAGAAATAGCCGTGATTTGAGGAAGTATAAAATATTTTCGTGTTGAAAGTTCGAAGTTGTGTTTCGGTGGAACTCGTCCCTTCTACAATATTGGTTGAAAAAGACTAGATAGATGAACACGGTGAGTTCTTATTTTAGTAAAAGCCAAAGTGTGTTTTTATCTAAGTATTTTAATTGAATATATTATCGATATATAATTATATATACATATGTAATATATATTTTGTTAAAAAAGATTCAAGAAATCTTTTCGCTTTAAAGATAATAACGTGATGAAACGAATATTGTGCAAATGTCATTACATGTCCCATCTTTGTGACATGGTACCGTCACCATCCGTTTCGCGCGGTATGGTATATCGTATCATACCCTTCCCGCTTAGGCGGCAACGCTTGATCTCTACTTGCTTGCTTGCTTGATGGGCCCGCCGAGGGTTTCTGTCGGGTTAGGCGGCGTCGGGGGCTGTGACCGCGGTTGTGGGACCTGAGGCAAGTGGACTCTCCGGAAGCCCCAGGAGATTGGGTGTCGGAAGGACGGACTCCACTATAAAAATTACTTGTTGTTGATATAAGGTGAGTGAAATGGGAGTCATAAGGCAGAGACTATCGTATCAGCTGCATCGATGTCTAGTAAAGGAACTTGAGGAATTGACGGACTTGCCTGTACTTGCTTGACTTGAAAATGGTGAACAAAACTTGGACAAGTAACCTCTCGTTTAAATATATATTCGTATATTCTTGACATGAATCTTTCTAAATTTTAAATATTAACTCGTTCATGATTTTAAGGCTTGGTATAACTTGTATATAATAAAGTTGTTTCTAAATGTAACACTCTCACACACGGCTCATACCAGCCTTTTGCTGACGACTCTCTTTTCTTTTCCTTTTGCTCTTTTGTTCGTGTTGCTTTTCTTTTCTTTTATAAATAAACCAGGTAATGCATCCAGAGAAAAGAAAGAAAGATGACCCAGCGAGATTGGTTAAAGGATAATATTCATGGCACGAGGCAGCGAGGATCTTAATATGCGCTTCCTTTAGCTAGTTAAAGTTATGGTATTCC
Source organism: Gentiana macrophylla (assembly GCA_026214975.1). Classification (NCBI taxonomy): domain Eukaryota; kingdom Viridiplantae; phylum Streptophyta; class Magnoliopsida; order Gentianales; family Gentianaceae; genus Gentiana; species Gentiana macrophylla. Next base: position 29,172,805 of record CM047809.1, on the reverse strand, counting down.
TAAATGTTGTAATTTCTTTAAATAAATCAATAATGTAGGAATGTACATTTACTTGTTGATCAATAAACATTGGGGTTTTTAGTGAAGTATTTGCGATAACATCGCAGTCTGCTCCTAGAATGACCCCAGTGGACCTAGGGGTCGGGAGCGGGCCGTTACATTGGGAGTGGGTAGTGCTTTTTATTGTTTAATCCTGCTTGTTTCACGTCTTAGAACTTGTTATAACATCGCTAGATTGGATTGTACACCCAATTTAGTAATCACACACATCAACCTTACATATGTATTTTGCGGGAAGACGTGGGATAAGGGGTTCTAAGATCGCGGCGTAGACTCGGCTTAGTTGTTAAGCCCGAGCCCAATGCGAGGTTACTCGTTTTAACGTTTAAGCGGCTCTAGTGCACTAACATGTCTTGTTAGTGAATCTTCTTTAAGGAAGGGTAGTTAACATGGCATAAGGTGTTAGGAAAGAGTTGTTCAGACCTTAGCACCGGGATTAGGAGCTTGCACCCGTGAAATTGAATGCGAGAGTTCATTTGTTATAATGCACACTCCCGGTTTTGTCTATCCATGGGGTTGAAACTAGCTATTTTGATCATGGTTCGGCTATGTCCCTTAATCTATCTTTAAAACCCAGTAGTTTAATCTTTTTTCTTTCTTTTTTATCTTTAGACTCGTTAGTAAGAATCACCTTAGTGTCGTTGTAGTATACAAGCACTTTAAAATGATTGATCACCTAGACTAAGTAACACGTTCGCTTTGGTACTCACAAACACTTTTCCTTTGGGTTCGACCTCGTTCTCCTGTAGCTACGCTAGCAATCGACCTGGTACACTGCCGGTTAGAGAGTTAGTTTGCCCACGGTTTCGAGTCTTTACAAATTGTTTTTGCTGGGGTAAATTATAGCTCAATCAAAATGGCGCCCACGGTTTACAAATTGTTTCGAGTCTTTACAAATTGTTTCGAGTCTTTACAAAATGGCGCCCACGGTTTACAAATTTTAGCTCAATCAATGTCTTTACAAATTGTTTCGAGTCTTGCCCACGGTTTCGAGTCATAACAACCGCCGAAGCGGCTGGGTTGAGCACCTAAGCATGCCTCGAACTCAGTCTAGGCCAATAAAAGTCAGAATATGTGTTTTCTTAGGTTTAGCTGCTCTTAAATAGGCAGAAAATCGCGACCTTGACCTAGTTGGGCCGACCAACTTGGTCCATTTAACTCATCTTGATAAATCGGTGATAAATTCTTTGTGTAGAGCTCCGATTTGAACGATTCAAGATGCGTTGGAAATATCGTTCAATTCCTAAAACTTTCATGAAGACGACTTGACCAGAAAATGCCTCTCCAAGATAGGTCAAAATAAAGATTAACGAAGCAGGCATGGTGAAATCTCATTGTCGGCGCCAAACGTCCGTCTGAGTCATGTCAAACGCCCATCGCCTCATGTCAAACGCCCGTGCGCTTTGAAATCGATTCTTGATTAGGGCTTCTCCTTCCATGAAGCGAGCTTCGGCCTTCCCGAACGCTAGTTTGTCTTATACGAGCTTTCTTGATTCGGGCTGAACCCATCCAAACGTGCGTTTGGGGGTCATTGGGACGCCCATCCAGCTGAAAACCCAACTTTCTGAATAATGTATCAAATCTGTGGACGCCCGTCTGGGATGGGAAAACGCCCGTTTGATGTAGGCTTCCTGCAGACGCCCGTTTGGGGTATGGCAAACGCCCGTTTGCCTTGTCTTCACTCCAAACTTGGCTTTTCTTCCACTTTCATGCCACACTTGTGCCTTGATAAACTCTTTCACTTTAAAATATCGCCTTCCGGGCATCGAGTCACCTAAGTCCTGTAATAAACACACTAACAAAACACCACGCATATATAATTCCGCAAGACAAAAGTGCCCGGAAAAGAGGTAAATATCGTCAAAAAGGCGGAGTTTACTATTGATATGACAGTTTAACTCTCCGTGCGCATAACTCTCGATATTACTCTCAAACAGGTCTAAATCTACCCGAAACATGCCGATAAAGTGATAAACGGGGGCTAGATCACATACAAAAGTGCAGTGAAGTTGACTCCCATCAGTGATCTTCGTGACGTACATAGAAGAATCTCTCATTCCATCGTTTGAAGGAATCCTTGCCTTTGGGAAGTATGGGAATGTAAGATGACCGGCCCTGCCTCCGGGAAAAATAGTACCGGTAGGGGTGGTCCTTTACCCTTACACGGTGGTAGAAGTACCTAAATTTCTTTACACTAAACTTCAAGTTTAGCAGCCGGCACCAGATAGCAAACCCAATGATGGCCCTGATACCATTGGGGCTATCTAGAAATCGAGCCTATTGTGCGGAAATACGATTGAGTAGATCCAGCAAAGCGGCGACCTCGGACCCACCTCAAGTACTCCCGGTGAACCGTCTGAGCCTCCGGGTCCGGTCCGAGCAAACAAGTGCTCGGCCATGTTCCACACACTTAGCTCGGGGTGATCTTCATGACGTACATAGAAGAATCTCTCATTCCATCGTTTGAAACAATCCTTGCCTTTGGGAAGTATGGGAATGTCGGATGACCGGCCCTGCCTCCTAGAAAAATAGTACCGGTAGGGGTGATCTTTTACCCCTACACGGTGGTAGAAGTACTTAAATTTCTTTACACTAAACTTCAAGTTTAGCTGCCAGCACTAGATAGCAGACCCAATGATGGCCCTGACACCATTGGGGGCTATCTGGGAAATCCCGAGCCTATAGTGCCGAAGTACAGCGAGTAGAGCCAAGCAAAAAGGCAGCCTCAGACCCACCTCGAAGTACTCCCGGTGAACCGTACAGAGCCCTCCAGCGGGTCCGGAGCAAACAAGTGCTCGGCCATGTTCCACACACTTAGCTCGAGGTGATCTTCGTGACGTACATAGAAGAATCTCTCATTCCATCGTTTGAAACAATCCTTGCCTTTGAGAAGTATGGGAATGTCGGATGACCGGCCCTGCCTCCTGGAAAAATAGTACCGGTAGGGGTGATCTTTTACCCCTACACGGTGGTAGAAGTACTTAAATTTCTTTACACTAAACTTCAAGTTTAGCAGTCGGCACCAGATAGCAGACCCAATGATGGCCCTGGCACCATTGGGGGCTATCTGGGAAATCCCGAGCCTATAGTGCCGAAGTACAGCGAGTAGAGCCAGGCAAAAAGGCAGCCTCACACCCACCTCAAAGTACTCCCGGTGAACCGTACAGAACCCTCCGCCGGGTCCGGAGCAAACAAGTGCGGTTCCGAAGGCAACTTTGGGGCGAATCTCGCTTTATCAACCCCATACCGCTCATATATCTCATCCAGATCTTCTTGACCCAAAATAGACCCAACGTCTCTACTATCCGTAATAACCATCTCCATGAAGTCAGACTTAGGGTTCCGGTGGAACAAGGTTTATATCTAAGGACAAGGAAATGAAGCTATGAAGCTAGAAAGCGAATGAAGAAGCACTTAGTTGCAAAAATAAATTTGAAGATTGAGAGACGAAGAATGGCAATCGGCAACCGACAGTAGATCTTCTGGTTTAATAGACAACGCTATTATGAAACGATTGATTTGACGGGGTTATAACCCCCCACTTACCTCAAAAAACGACCTTAGTTAGTATTAGTGGGCAGCGACACCTCGATTCCCGGTACAGCTGTAACGACGTCACAGCTAGCTTTGCCACCTGGCCTTTCGAATTCAAAACCTACGAATTAAACAACCGAGTCAGGCCACCACACACAAACAAATCCGACCCGACCTCATGAAGCTTGACTGGATCTGAGGGGCTTATGATGATACCAAGAATTGAACTTACCCACGTGGCACCTCTGCGATGGCTCAACATTAAGTGTAGAGTGAGAAAGGCTGTCTGAAGGGACGGATGTCCCAGCAGCTAAGCCAGAGTAGCTCGGCTATTCTCCCGGGCTCCTCTAGATCGACCTTTACTCAGGGTCGACCTCCAAGCAAGATAGGTACAAGCACTTCCCGACCTCTGCAGGTCGGCCAATACTTGTTCAAACCTACTCGTGTCCGACCTTACAGGTCGGCCTAAGTCCCCTCCAGACCAAGCCTCTTACGCACACAAGAGTCCGAGCTTATGCCTGCTCGGACTATCCTCCCCGGCCCCCATAGGTCGGCCAAAACACAGAAGGGTTCGGCTTGGGTCAGCTAAGTCGGCCAGAGTCGATCCTTAGTTGTATTTCCCACGTGTGTAATAAACAGGTAATTATAGAAGGAATCCCGAGTCATAAAGACTCAAATCTTTATCACTTAATACGAATATTTGAATATCATAATTTTCTCCTAAAATCAAGGAGATCAACTAGTCATAAGCTTTTTCCTTAGGGAACACGCCAATTAGTGTCCACCTTGGACACGCCACACGCTAACTCTAGGGCACAAGCCCCTCTATATAAACGATCCCTAAGTAACTACGAAGACTTGATTTCAAGCCCATCATTGGATACGTAGGCAGCCTGATCCATCATCAAGTACTGCAGTCTAAAACATTCAAAACCACCCCCTCTCTTTTCATCGTTTTCTGTATTCTAGTAGCCCCATTAGATTATCACTAAAGAACCCTAAAGTTTATACAGGCGATTTTTGGAATCGTCAGGAATCATTTTCCACTCGTGGATGGAAGAAGGACTGTCATCCAAGAAGAGAATTTCAAACTTTTCACTCTGGTCAATAAAGTAAATTAGTCCAAAAAATGAACGGAGTTCATTATGCTGTAAAAAGTCCTAAACAATGGCATCAAGAAGGGCTTATCCACCAATCTACATAGCACAGCAAACCCAATCATTGATCTTAATCCCAATAGGAGTAATCCGAGTTTGATTTTGAACATAGTGGGATATAACACGTAAATATGCAGGCATCAAGAGGAACCTTAAGTTTCCCATCAACTTGTTCCATATTGCCAGAAAGAAAGCCGTCTTGTGAACTGCAAGCCCTCCGGTCGATCAGATCTTGGAAGTTGAGGGATAAACTCCTTCATGTCGACATTATACTCCTCGCGTGCTATGGCGGCCTCAGTAAGAAAAAAACTGAATATCTGCTACCCAGATGACATTGGCAACCGGTTTGGATGAACTGCTCTTTTCTTCTGAGTCTTCAAATGGCTCTCTAATTGACCTGAACCTTCGAGGGCCGAGGAACATTGATTTTCAACCTGGGTAAGCCATTGGAGTTTCCAGGAGGTTTTCGATCTCGATGAAAAGTGTGAATGACCTTATGGACCACACGCATGCTCAAGAAAATAAAAGGCTTTAATTTGGTTAGTATGGAAATGCAAAGACGACAAAGAGAGTCTTAGTTTGGAATGTTTTTTCTTTTTACAAGGGGAACAACCAAGAGGAAGCCTCGATTCTTGACCATAATGATGACTGCATATACCGATGTGTAGATGAAATGGGATCTTAAAGAAAGATAAAGGTAATTAAAATTCTCGATAGACTGACTGACACACGTCATTCATGTCAGAAATTGTTGAACTGGTGCCTCTTAGGGTGTGCCACGTGATTGCAAGTCAAAACTAACCAACGACCTATATCTCAGCTCAGGTCTAGGGGACTTTTGACATGGGTATGACCCGACCTCATAAATGTGGCACTTAACAGTCTCGATCGGATCTTCTCAGCAAATGGGTTGAAGAGGCTCAACCTAATATTGGGCCTTATGGTTCATAAGGCTTCAGTAAAATTCCTATTTACATAGTGTAGGGTCGCCTCTAGTTCATTGACATGACATAGGTCGTCCTTTGTATTTTGAACGTCAACCGACATGAGATGCCTCTGAGTTCATTCAACCGTCATGGTGTAGGTCCACCTTGGCCTTTGATTTTTAGCTTAGTGCAGATCATCATCGACCTCTGATAGCAAAATACTTAACCGCTTAACCTTAACCGGCTGCAGTATCGGGTCAACGGTAGTATAGTGGTTTCAAGGTCGAATCCACAGGAGGAATAATAGTGAAGTACCAAAGTCGACGCCTAAACTTGGTTCGAGATCAATATTAAGTGAAAAGTATTATAGCTAATGCAGAAAATAAATATTATTCTAACGGATTTATCTAGGTGATTAAAAGGCATAGCCGAACTACGATCCAACAGGTTACTTTTACCCCACAGGAAAGACTTGACAAGGAGAGTGTCTTGACCGACCTACCTATCCAATTCATTTTATATGACATCCACGGGTGCCAACTCCTTATTCTTGCGTTAAGGTTTGAACAACTCTCGCTTAACCCCCTATACTAGGCTTAGTAACCCTCCCTTTAGAAAGCTAACTCACCTAACATGGTTGACCAGAATAATGAGCCACTCGGGAACCCGATGAGAACCTCACTAGGCATAGTCCTAACGTCTAGCTTGGTTGTCAATCTAACAATCAAGGCTATGTCTAGTGATTCTAAAACCCGTATCCCACACCTCACCACAAAATACATATATAAGCTCGATGTGTGTGTAACAGTGAACAAGGTTGTCAATCTCATTCAAAGCTATTAAAACAATCAAAACAAGTTTTAGAACATGAATTCATCATACAAACGTTTAATTAAGCGCTACACAACTCCCATCTCATCCCCCTTTGGGATTTTCACCCGTTTTCACATAATTCGGCTACACAACTACTTTATCTACTCATAATCATACTAACAACGAAGTAATTTAAGGAAATTATACTAAGAACAATAATAAACGAAAGCATAATCATCATAAAAATAAAACCTTGAATATTGAGTAAAGGTACTGCGCTAAAAGTCGAATCTTTGGTGTTGAAACAGAAATTTAATCTAATAAAAAATATGTAGAATCAATGGAATTAATCTATGGAATATGGGGATCAAAGGGTGTTTAAACTACTCAAGAACCGCCCTAAAATCGCCCCTAAGATGCCCAAAGTCATCCAGGTCTGAATAAAAATGATATGGGACCGAAAAAGAGGGTTTTTATAGGTTTTTGCCGCATCCTGACCGCGAACGGGCGTTTGTGGCAAGGCAAACGCTCGTTTGCCTGAAAGCCAACTCTCTGTCCTCAGTAAATCAGCAATAACTTTTTGTGTAGAGCTCCGATTTGAACGATTTAAGATGCGTTGGAAAGCTCGTTCAATTACCTAAAACTTTCATGAAGATGAATTGGCCAGAAAAGTGCCTCTAAGATGGGTCAAAATAAAGATTAATGGGCGAGTAAAGCGAACCGATGTCGTCGGGGCCAAATGCCAGTTTGTATCCTTGCAAACGCCAGTTTGCCTTATACGAGTCGGGCCGAACCCATCCAAACGTGCGTTTGAGGTGATTTGGACGCTAGTTTTCCTGAAAACCCAACTTTCAGTATCATGTGAACGCCAGTATGAGCTGGCCAAACGCTAGTTTGGGGTAGGCTTCAGTATTTTCACCATAACTTCACTTCTAGGGCTCCAAATGAGATGATTCAAAATGCGTTGGAAAGCTGATTCAATGCTCTACAACATTCATCAAGACAAATATTCCTGGAAATGTCTCCAATTGTGACCAAAATGCCCCTGAAGTGACTGGTTCAGATTCCATCAATGATTCTTCACTCTTTTCTCCTCCTTGGCCCCAAATCTCGTTCTTTCTCAAGACTCTCTTCCTTATTCTTGACCTTATACATAAATCTAATCCTGAAAACAAAGACACGAACACCAAGGCATAATATACATTGATGGAAACGTAACGAAATCCACATAAAACACGAGTTTTTAGGACTAAAACGCCTTTAGTCTCGAAAAATGAAATAAGTGAATATCGTTCATATCCTACCCATAATAGCCCAAAATAACCATGAATAACTCGTTAAAAGGAGGTAATCTCATATAAGAAATACACTACAATTTGACTCACATCAACCTCATACATAAAAATAGGCATTCCGGCTATTTAGCGAGACATTACCCTATGATGGTAAATGCCACAATTATGGCTCCATAATTTCTGCCGTTATGGCGGTATAAACCGCTCCATGATCTCATTCATAGTCTTGTCGCTTTCTTCAAAGGCTTAACTCCTACAATGAAGTACTATTTAAAAGAGTCATCTTCCAAAAAAATGCGTTTTTCGCTTGATCCCAAAATCTCTAGATACGTAGGCAGTTAATCACATTGGCTCAGCTATCCACAAAACCACCAAGTAAATACTCCCTCCGTCCCATTTTGTTTGGGACTTTTTGGAACTCTAAATATTTAAGGAAACATCATTTATTACATTGTATAGACATTTAAAACATGACTACTTTACAATTATGTCCTCTTTTTCTTGTCCTTAAACTTTTTAATAAATGTAGTTATGTGAGCATTTTGGGAATTTAAATAGAAACTTTTATTCTAAATTGAGTTATTAGACTTATTTTGGGACATCTATAAATGGAACAAGTCCCAAACAATTTGGGACGGAGGGGCCGGGGTATTTGGGTTATCCTCACGAAGCCCAATTACCTGAATCAAAACTTGATTTCTACATTGACAATTTTGAGCATCGTCAACACACAAGGCATATAAACGGCATTATAAGGCCAATAAAGAGACTTAACACTTGCATAATATAAATGGATGGCTCTGATACCTTGTAGAAAATATAAGCCCAAACTCATATAAGAAGAAGACCTCATCCTCAAACCTAGACTATGAGGTGAGAGACTTCTGTCTCTTAATATGGTGTGTGAAACAATTACAAGTGCCCAGTACGGGGCATTTTAACATAAATAGCCTTCCACTGCAGTAAATTTATCCTCCCGTGGACCCTCTTCTAGTTTATTTAAAATTTGCGGTGAATGTGACGAAACCGTACGTAGAACATTTCCTCTTCTCTTGTTCTACTCCACGGAAAGTGTGGAACTCATATATAATCAGTATGGAAAGTTTGTGACAATTAGGATTGACTTGTTTTGGTAATAATGAACACTTCATTAAGTGTCTGAATGACTTGGAAGATAGCAACAGGTTGTTATACCTTTTTGTGGTAAACATGTAAATGGTTCCTCTCTTATAAGCCAAGCTTTCGCTTCTTTTAGCCCACAACATTATGCCCTTGATCTGATGTTTGTTTGGTTAAAGCCCCATTGTGGCATAGTTAAGGACAATCTATACGCTAGACGATGATGCATGGAGTTGTTCTTAATTCTTTCTGTTTTCAGGTCAGGGCATCTCTTTCTATTGATGCGGGTAAGCTCTTGAAAACGGAACATGGACATGCAACATGACACATCACGGACACGGCTAATATAAAAAATTTAAAACACGACATGGCAACGACATATATCATAAAGAAATTACAAAAATTCAATTGGTCTTCAAAATATTGGAATTTATAAAAGATTGTTTTCTTTTTCAAATTTGATCAAATAATCTAAATAAGAACGTTTTTTTGCTAAATTCTAATATAATTTTTCAAATCATATACTTCCTCCGTTATTTTTTAATTGTCACTTTTTAGAATTTAGTTTTTTTACATTTATCTGTCATTTTACATTATCAATACAACATTTTTATTTTATTTTTTTCCACTCTTAACCTTATCTTAATTAAAATTACTATAAAAAAGAATTGATTGTTAATATCCATAAGTATTGGAAACGAAAAGAAAATTTTCAATGCTAAAGTTTTGAAAAGAGAAGTTAGTTGTAACAAAAACAAAATAAAAAATAAAAAAATTGAAACATGAAGGTGGACGACTAGAATAGGATACATCGTATTTTTTTCGCTTTTGCTTAACCTCGGTATCCGGAACCAACTGGTCCGACTAATTCGGAGTTCGGCCCGGGTTGTGCGTGCAGAGTCTGACTCTTACTCAGGGGTAAGGCCTGACCAAGAGCTCTTTCAAGATGGCGCCTTAGAGGAGAATCGAACCGGTGACCTCTCAAGACATTTTCAAATCACTTACCACTTAAGCTAAGCTACTTGGTTAATAGGATACATCATTGACGTGCATTTTTCAAGACAACGTTGAGAATATAAAAAGTTTTCTCAATAATGTAAATAACATTATTTAATGAGAATAAAAAAAATAGTCCAATTAAAAGAGAAGGACGATCTCGTCAGTTCATACTATATTTCACGTGGATTTAACGATAACCTCCGCTCAGTTGATTGGTTGGCCTCAATGGTAAAATTAGTCGGGGGACTTGAGAGGCGGTGGTTTACCCTGCGGCGGATGTCAGCAGTTCGAGTCCTTCCTCTAAGGGTTGCTATGTAACAAGTGCATAATGTCCGCTGGAGCGCCCTCCCTCAGTCGCTTTAACTTATTGTTCATTGCTGATAGATCACTCGTGAAATTGTTCGTTTGGAAATTTCCCGAAAAGCTAATCATAGGTTCTTCTCTCCATCGGAAGGAGCAGCCGCACGGGGGTGATGCCGGCGCACCCCAATCTCGGTTCTTAGTTATTGTGTCAACATCAAAAGTGACTACTATAAAAAGCAGAGGGAGTATTACATACTATAAAGATGAAAATATGTTTTTTACTTTATTTTAAGTATGAAGCAGTCATTTCGTGCCAAGTCGAAAACGCGCATTGTCGTATATTCAAATTTTATTTAAGAAAACGTGTCGCGCTGAGTCGAGGGCTTGTGTTGGGTCGGAAATGTGTCGATTGAAATGTTTGTGCTCCATAACTGATACTATATAGTCGAAAATAATCGGGTCTTTTTCCGTATTTTTTTTTTGATAAAAACAATTCACCGTTCCATTTCATACATAAATATTTTTCGTATATTCTGGCTTTTATATGCCATTGATTAACTTTTTTTTACCATTTTTTATATTGAATTTGGCTATGAAATTGGTACATTCTTTGAGTTTTATATAACAATTGCATGTTAGAAATTGTCAAGTTTGTATTAATTTGAACATCTATATATTCAGTTTATATTTTAGTTGTGGTAAATTTGGTTAAAATTTTATAGTTTGGTAAGAAAAAAATCTGTTACCATCGTAGTTCATAATGTGATAAAGAGGGGGATAGTCATGTCATGTAGGATAATTTTGAGTCTTTTGAGGCAAAATGAAATTGTCATGTATTTGATCATTGCAAATGCTTTAAACATTTGGGAAATGTTGGATATATAAAGTGTTAATTATCTACCTCTCCACTAAATTTTAAACTTTTAAAAGAAATGGTAATCAACACAGTATTAGAAAGAAGAAGTGCCTGGGCTCAAACCCCGCCAAACAAACAAACAAACAAAAAAAAAAAAAAAGTGTTGGACCTCTCTAAAATATATATATATATATATATATATATATATATATGCCCACATTTGAGGGCGTGTTGAATATATAAAGTGTTAATTATCTACCTCCCCATCTGCTTAAGTTTTTGAGAGAAATGGTAATTCAACAGGAAATGCCACGGCTCACTTGTTAGGCAAACATGGACATTCTTTTGTAGAATGATATTCTATGCCCCTTTAAATGTTTTGGATGCTTACACTATAAATGTTGTGGTATTTGGTTCCGAATGATGTCACGAATACAAAATAACCTCTGCAACAGATCACCGAACTAGTAACGGTCTTGATAGTATACACTCGAACAAGTAACGGTTTTCATAATCGATTATCGAACATGTAGCGATCTTCGTTGTGGATTGATGATAATAACCAACCGACCATATACCATGAGTCGTGTCATTAATTACCAGTGTTATGGATGTCGTGCAAGGCACGGTCGCCCCTCGAAGCAATGGATACAATGTGACGACTGAGCAAATGTATTGTCATCTTGTCTTCGGCATGGTACATGTATGATACTAAATGTAACAGGATGATTCTACTACTCATCATGCATTCATATCTTTAGACGCAGCAGCAACTCTCTGTCAAATAAAACACAGTTAGAAAACTCCTTCGCCTTTCTAGGTGCATATGAACAAAATTCTAATTCATAAAAATAAAGAAAGAGAATCAATCTACTTCTAACCAGATTCATGCTTCTCATCAATCAACTCAGCAACTTGTTCAATGTTTGATTGGATTTAAATCATGATATTTTGCACCCTTCTACACGCATTATATTCCATCTATATTAAATTCGTCTATTAATGCTATCTACAAAAAATTACCTTGTAAGTAGAGGAAACAAAGTCCCAATATGGAAAACTCTTAATTAAAAGCCCCCGTTTAAAACGCGAAGTGGAAGATCCAACACCAAATTTGAATATAAAAAATGAGAATTGGAAGAGCATACAACAATTAATTTATCAATTAAGGATTTACTAACTCCATTTATTTCCTGCATTAAAAGTGCATTGAAGTTGTATATCAAATAGTAGAAAAAAAAAGAAGTTTGCACTTGCAATATACTAGTTGAGTTAACTAAAAGCATGCACAACTTAATTTCATTAACATCCTCATCATTAACATGTTTATTGCTATTACTGTAGAATGAAGGCACAGCATTCTTAACCATATTAAGGGCATAGCATTATTGCCAACCACAATTATATGTTAGCTAGTGAAACCCAAAATCTAGCTAGGATTATAAAAAGTAGCAAGATTTATAGATTCTCCACTAAGATTGAAGTATGTCTGAGGCTTTGCAAGTAAAACAGGAAATTCAATTACAAAACATGAGGATCAACAAGACATCCCCAATCATTATCCACAAGCTCATGGTAGAACAATCCACATAAAGTGCTGATGCACTTGTTGAAGAAGAAACTCACAGGACATTCCAGCTGAAAATGTTCAGGCACTTGTAATACCAGCTCACTTTCTACAGCTCGCAATATAGCAGTTTGGCTACTTGTATTTCGATCTCTTTGTTTTTATACCTAGCAAGTTTCCTGAATCATGCTGTACAATTTTCCGAAGTGTCCTGTAATTCCTACTAAAAAGACAAAACAAAAACAAACAAAACGGTTAGCAACTTCCCCCTCAGTTGGGTTCAGACCCAACTGTTGCGGATCTACTAACTAAAACTAACAGAGATATGCAGAATCACAGAGGCTGTCAGAACTCAATTTTCTGGACCGCGATTAATCGGGGGTAACCCATGGTTAATCGGGCTCAGAATTTCTTATTATGGCAGTAAAACAATGCAGGTAAATTGCAGGACGACTCATGACTCAAGAAAAAATTAAAATAAAATAAAACAGCTTCTTAATTAAAATCAGATAAGTTTATTCTCAAAATTGGCCATTGTCTCCGGCAACGGCGCCAAAAACTTGATGTCGCGCATGCTGTCACTTATACTAGCAAGAGTACTAGGTCAAGTTATAGCATAGCATCGGTGAATCAATGTCGATCCCACAGAGACAATACAACTCATGTATAAACGAATCTACCCTAATTAAGAAGACAAATACGGTCATTGACCAACAATAACATAGAAAGAACGTCCTGCCCCCACCTATCTGCTAACTTGGTGTAGTCAATCCTTATGTTTACTTCCCCACATAATTTCCCTAAAGTAATCGAACGTTTAATTCAGTTTAGCTACGGGTGCAATCTCCTAACCCTATCTACTTCCACTGTAAGGACAAAAGACAATCTATATGTAACTAACATCCTTCGTTGGTTGTATTAGTTCATACGCAATAAGTTTTAGAGATGCCGGCATGAGACCGCAAACCTCCCTAAGCAGCTATCGACTATGACTAGCACGTTCCTAGGGATCCATCAATACTATGTCCTAATTAACACTTCACTAACAATCCTTCATGTTAATTTACGATATACGAATATTAAATTGACCAGACCTAAGTAATCGTTTTAATTAATCCTGTCGATCAACGTAGCTGACGCTGAATCTCCAGATTAGGGGACCTAAAATTTGCCGCGATTAATCGATAAAGACCGCCGATTAATCGGGGGCGTCGGTTCCTATTCTGGAATCTACATTACTTCGTTCTGATTAATTCAGGTAAATTATGGGGTTGTTAAACATGCAGATTAACTATAACACGTAAATACAAGTAGATCTACCATAACAAAGACATAAAGGAACGTTCAAAGCTTCATACATTCGGTTATGGAGATCTAGCTTGATCTACTCAAACTAGAGATGGCACGGAGGGAAGAAAACCATAAAATAAATCACCAAAGAGCTAAAGAAAATTTATTTCATGAAACTCTAGCAATGTATATGAAAAGTTGTAAAAGCATACATGATAATTATAATATAATCAGTATTTGCGGCTTTTTATAGATGTTATAGCCGACATATGACTCAATTAAACCCTAACCAACCTAGTAGATGCGGCAGACTTCGGTTTCTTGTCTTTCAAGGCCTCGATAAATCGGGCCTGGCCCACGATTAATCGGGCCAGTTTTTCTTCCTTTTTTCTAACAGATCTCTTCTTGGACTTTCTCCACTTGGCCCAATGTCTTCCTTTCGGTCCAGATCTATCCTCAGCTGCTCCGGATCGTAGTACATCTGAAAAACGTATAAAACAAGGCCAAAGAGTACCAAATCCACGGGATAATAACATAGTTGCAGAATCGTAAACCTAGGAACATGCACTTAGTATTTAACATATATTCCTCATAATAACGAGTCTATCTCTCTTCTCTCGAGCGTAATTCGAGGAAAATAAAGGTCCATTTACTAGGGGTATTTAAGCGCTATCACTCATGTAGTCTGAAAGTCATCAATGGAAGTTCCACTTTGTTCTCTATTTTTAATAATAATCAAGTTGGTACATGCAAACAAAAAAGGGTTGTGTTGCAAGGTTCCGGCAATTTTGTTGTTTATGATTCAATCGAGAATCGGATTTTATGACAGAGCCTTGATTATCCATGTGACAAAATATTTCCTAATACGGAACTCCGGTATAATCTCACAACAAAACAGAACTACACAACGAATTCTTGGTTAGGCGATTAGTATCCGGCCACTGGTACCATCACGTTGAGATAAGAACAATATCATAGTTCACCTCAGTTACTAATTTACCGGCATGGACTAATTTATTGGGCCAGTGGTCCATGGAAAAAAGACAATAAAACTTTTTAGTTTTTAGTGTTGGAAAGGTGTCCTAAACCCAATCGGGTTGGACCGGATCCGACCGGGTCGGGTCGTCTACAGTCTATTTAGTTCATGAAAGACAACCAAGTTTGGAACTTAGTTGATCCACCTGAGGGAATAGTTCCCATAGGGTGTAAATGAGTCTTTAAGAGAAAGACTGACATGGACGGTAACGTGACTACCTACAAGGCTAGGTTAGTGGCAAAAGGTTATAAGCAAAGGCAAGGAGTTGACTATGACGAAACCTTTTACTTTGTTGCCATGTTAAAATCCATTAGAATTTTGCTCGCTATTGCAAAGATACCATGATTATGAAATCTGGCAGATGGATGTGAAAACAGCTTTCCTTAACGGGAACCTGTCTGAGGAAGTGTATATGACACAGCCTGAGGGTTTCACAACCAATGACGCCAGGATGGTGTGTAAACTGCAAAGATCTATTTATGGGTTAAAGCAAGCTTCTCGGAGTTGGAATCTTCGCTTTGATGAGATAATCAAACAGTTTGATTTCATCAAGAACGAAGATGAGCCTTGTGTTTACAAGAAGGTTAGTGGGAGTGCCATTGTGTTCTTAGTGCTTTATGTAGATGACATATTGCTCATAGGGAATGATGTGCCTATGTTACAATCAGTCAAAGCTTGGTTATCCAAGAACTTCTCTATGAAGGACTTGGGTGATGCAGCCTATATTCTAGGAATAAAAATCTATAGAGATAGATCTAAAAGGTTACTTGGTCTATCGCAATCCACCTATATAGACACAAGATTTGAAGAGATTCGGCATGGAGCGACCCAAGAAAGGATTGCCGCCCATGTCGCATGGGGTCTACATTGCCGAAAGGAATGAGTCCTAAGACGAGAGGAGGAAAGGGCACAAATGAGTAAAGTCCCTTATGCTTCGGCAATCGGGTCTATCATGTATGCCATGTTATGCACAAGACCGAGATGTCTCGTACCTCTTAGTATGACTAGTAGGTACCGGTCCAATCCAGGTGATGGTCACCTGGATTCTTTGTCAAGAATATCCTTAAGTACTTGAGACGCACTAGGGATATGTTCCTGGTTTTCGGAATGATGATTTAGTATTACGAGGTTACACAGATGCCAGTTTCCAGACTGACAAGGATGACTTTAAGTCACAATCTGGATTTGTTTTTACGCTTAACGGCGGAGCAGTGAGCTGGAAGAGTTCCAAGCAGGGAGACTCATGAGACTCTACAACGGAAGCCGAATACATAGCAGCCTCGGAGGCGGCAAAGGAAGCGATTTGGATGAAAAGTTCACATCGAACTTGGTGTGGTTCCCTCATTGAAGGCCCGGTGCCTCAGATCGTGATAATAATGGAGCGATATCTCGATCAAAGGAGCCAAGGTCTCATCAGAAGTCCAAACATGTGCTACGGCGCTATCACTTGATTAGAGAGATAGTAGATAGAGGAGATGTAAAGATAGAGAAAGTCCACACGGATGATAACATAGCTGATCCGTTAACCAAGGCATTGTCTCAAGCTAAGCATGAGAAACATGTTCACTTGCACGGGCTTAGGCATATGGGTGATTGGCTTTAGGCCAAGTGGGAGATTGTTGGAAAGGTGTCTAAACCCATCGGGTTGGACCGGATCCGACCGGTCGGGTCGTCTACGATCTATTTAGTTCATGTAATAACTTTATTATGATTAATAAAAGCACTTATGTTATTATATATTGTCTGTCTTCATATTATTTGTCGTATATATATATAGTAACGCCCCTAGTATCAATGTGATAGAGAAACCATGATAGTGATTATGGTTGATGAGATCTCTAATCACTATAACAAGGTTGGTACTTAAATGTCTCTAGTCTTATATATTATCAAATGGGACATTGATAGTATAATCAGACTAGCACGTATTGAATGTCTTCTATCTTTTAGAAGGTAGGGATAGATCTCGTCTATCGAAGTGTAGAGACACTTGGACCGCACGTGGGCGTGTATTAGAGAATGCGATGCGTTAGATCGACCCACTTACATTAAGTGTCACACTATGTGGCGGTTGTGTAATTATCCTTTTTGACCGAGTCTTCATGGCATCACGGTGTGGATTGTCATGCTTTGACACTATTGAGATTTCTCCAACCCACAGAGCGATCATGCGGTAGTGATTGGGTGTGATATTGAAGCATGCGGAGTATACATGATTGGTCGTCCGGGAATCGCGTATCCTATGACTAGGATCGAATATCCGAAATGGCCTTCTTATAAGGAATGTCTAGCTCTCGAGAATCTTTGCAAAGTGGGTGTAAATGTGTTATTCCGAGAGAGCATGATATCCAGATTATAAGATACGATCGTCAATGTATTGACACTCGAGATAATGATCGTATGGATATTATTTACAGCGGTAGGATTGTAACTTACACGGTAACTACTTCACATGAAAGGTAGTTGTCATTGCTTTTGACTCTTCCGATGATTGGGGGTCACGGTGTGTTGCTGACGCTATCCCGTGATCGTTAGGTATGAAGGGCATTTTAGTAAATTGCTCTTTGTGTCTACGGCCAACATATTCGAAGCCTATCGGGTCACACACATATGAACATCGAAAGTCGGATTAAAATACGGTTATAGTTGATAACCAAATAAGGAAAGTTTATCTCAGACTATAAAGGTTATAGTGGTAAATTAATATGGTGGTATTTATTTATTATGAATAAATTAAATACAAGATATTAATTATATATACAAATTATATTAATTAAAGAATATTCGGAAGTCAATTAGTTGACTAATGGGGCGCCACTTTTATGTGTATAAGATATACTTGGATTGATTGTGACTTTAATTAATAAGATTGCCATAATATTAATATAAGATATTAATTGATTTTGAAAATAGATTTATGGTAATAAGATAATTATAATCAATATATGATATTGACAAAATAAATTATAATTAAAGAGATAAATCAATCTAGTTGATTTTCCTTATTTTATTAGAAAAAAGGTTTTCCTCTCCTCCACACTACTATTGGGGCGCCACCTCCTCTATAAAAGGGAAGTGGGTGTCAAGCTCTTTTCATACAACACAATTGCAAGAGTTCATAATTCTTGTGTAAAATAGAGAGCTCTCCATAGTGAGTTTGTGAGGAAGAAAAGGTCCGGTCCAGCGACCGGAGTTTTTCCGATAGCAATCCAAGGAGGATTCCGCGAGGGTTCGTGTGGATTAGCGATAGAGGCCGGACGCGTGGACGGCTTGCGCATTGAACTACTCTCCGTTGGCGGTCAAAGCGACGATCTTGTAGATCATCCAAGGTATAACCGTCAAACTACTTAACGTGTTTATTGCATTAAACGAAGAACGATCTAGAAAAGGAAATCAAATTTTAAATTCCGCTGCGTTAAACTAGTGATTTCCTAACATTTAGGCCAAAAAATGTATTACAAATTGATACTCACTTCTGATCCTCCAGGCATGTATTTTCATGCCGAGGCGAATGGATCCTATGAAGGCAATGAAATTAAGTCCCAAAGGCAAGCGATCGTAAGTGTCACGAACTTATCACCGAATTTTGTTATGGATATGAGAGTGATAATAGGTGTGCGCTTCTTGCATTGCCTACCCGCCGATCCCATATTGATAGTTTCATGTTCCCAAAAGGCAAGCGATCCTAATTGTCACGAACTTATCACCATAATTTCGTTATGGATATGAGAGTGATAATAGTCTTGCGCTTCATGGATTGCCTACTGTCGATCATATATTGATAGTTTCATGTTGAAAGCTAGAGAATTTGCTCATCCGGTCAGCCATATAAAAAAGTACTCCGTATGTTTGAATGATTATATATATATATATATATATATATATATATTTGTTGCAGCAAAATTTATGGATCCACCACTGCATATGCGGGATGCGTGCGGAAGTCACATGTGACGCGCGCGTCGCTCCTGCAGGACATATTTAGCAAATAACTTTTTTATGCGGCGTATATATATTAAATATTTATGTTTTGAGTTATAATTCCTCAAGTTCCCACATAACTAATGTGTAATTCGATACTAACTGCCACAATTTCCCAATTCCGCACAATCGTCTCGCTTTGACCGTTAAGTGTAGGTAACCCGCTCCCTGAACACATGCATAAAAAATAAAAATGAATAAGTAATTTAAACTCGTAATCACCTAATCAGTGTTAATCAAATTCAAACACAAGCTAATAAATTCGGCAAGATTCATTTTCCAATGGTTTGACCTCAAATTGAAACACAAGCTAATAAATTCGGCAAGATTCATTTTCCAATGGTTTGACGCACCTAATCGGTACTTTCTGTTTCAAAATAACTGATGCAATTGTGAAAAACACGCATATTAAGGATGTAAGTTAATACTTTAATTTGAATGTCAAAATGACTAAAAAGACCTTAGTCTATAATTAATATAATATTGTATTTATTCTCTCACTCCTCACTAAATAATGATAGATATAGGAAGAACACAATAAATACTACATTGGAAATGCATCTGACTCAGTTATTTTAGAACAAAATATTTTGACAACTGCACCAGTTATGCTAATAAATTCGACAAGATTCATTTTCTGATGGTTTGATAGGCTCCTGTTAAAGCTAAGCTTGACAAAAGGATAGTGGGATTCTTTGTAGGTTGAACGTGGTCTGATTTGACCCGTTTTTTTATTTATAAAACCAAACCTTTTTATACGGTTTTTAAATTTTCAATCCAAATTTAAATGGTTTTTAAGCTAAGACCATTTGTTCGGGCTAGTTTGAATTGACTTGATTCCGGTTTTTCATTGTTTTCAATGACAAATATAATTATTGATCGAAAATCACAACTTATCATGAAATAACATATCATAATATATGTGTTACATCAATATTATGTGAGTGAAGCCGAAGAGACGATTTAACAAAATTGAAGTAATTCCTACTCACGCCAAAAGAATCCAAAATCAATCGCTCATCAACCATCATCCAAACCAAAAAAAATGCAACACCTACCACCGATCCTAGCTAGGCACCGATAAGATAAGAAATAATCATATCTTACTGCTTTCGATTTACCAATGAAATAGTCAACGAACACCCTCCTAAAAATAACTACTACCTACAACATTAAATAACTTAGATAAATAACACATGCTTAAGACATAATAATATTTGACAGGTCAAGGGAGAAATTGTCCCCATGCATTCAACATGGAAGAATTTTAAAGCAGTTATCTAAATGTGTGTACTACAAACACTACTATTGTAGGTTGATGCTTCAAGAACAGCAAGAAATTAAATTATAACATTCATTAATATCCCGAAATATATATAATCTGAAAGCAATTCCAAGCACATTGTGCTTCTAAAACTAGTTGAATATATCCGGACCAAAAACAGAACAAATAAAAAGGAGACACGATCAAAGATCAACATAAAGCAAGAAATACTTGTTTTTAGGAACCTAGTCATCACCACCAAAGAGGTCGAATCCCATGTCATCATCATCACTTTCCTCTTTCTCTTCCTTCTTCTCTTCAGCAGGAGCCGCTTCTGCTGCAGCAGCTGCTGGGGCGCAGCAGCTGCACCACCCTCCACCGCTGATTATAGCTCCACCACCACCTCCTCCTCCAATGATCACCTGCATCATACAAAAAGATCAGTAATTCTCAATACGGTGTATTTAGAGGCACCACAGTGAAGTTCGACCTCTGGAAACTCAGACCTCACAAATGATGTTCGACTTTCCAGAGCTCAAATCACAGTTCAAGTGTGGTACCACAGTGGTAGATGTTGTGTTGTGCCACTAAAGGCACCCTTCTAAATAACCCCAACAGTGAGCAAATCTCTTTTTATCACTGATAAAGGAAGGAAGAAGGTAACATGATAAGGCAGGCAAGAAGTAATGGCAAATAGCAGTTATGCATGAAGAAGTAAAAGCAACAATCTATAAATTAGATTAAAAAACAGATTCAGCTGCGAAAAGAAAAGATAACCAAGGAGAAGATTATTTGGCACAAAATAGAAAGTCGGAACATTCAATTTCACTGCCACCTACCCGGGGCGGAAACATAAGGGTGAAAAGAGAAGAGAATGAAGGAGATTAGACAACAGTTGAACTAATTTATCTAATAATCCCGATCTTATCACAGGAGTCAAGTTTCAACTTTCAATCAGGACTTCTAATTCATTCAGATATAGCCACCCCAACCACTTTAAAGTTTTAAATGGCATTCTATTAATACCATAAGATAGCTGAATGAGGTACCACTCATTCTTACAAATTATCGCAACCAATAACACAGCTATTAGGGATGTGCACAGCTCCTAAAAACACTTGAAGCAACCAGTGAAACAAATGAGGAGAATCGTTGTTACGCCCATGAATGATAATTCCACCCATTGCACTGGTAAGCTAGATGGCGTTTGAGCCTTGCTTCCCCCTCTTCTCATTTGATCAATCAACCTCTTCACAAAATGCAAAATATGGGGCTGGTGCTCGAATAAGATATTGAGGCTCTTATGCACAGACATACAACCTAATTGAAATTTGTTTGGCAATGTGCAGTTTTAATGGACGGTTGTTAAAAATATACTCTTTAAAGTGCTTAATATTTGTATAGCTATGTTGAACACCATTTTTAGATAAGAACAATAGCATCCACCATATAAGAACAATAACGGAACAGGTAGATAGCACCCAATTTTACCGGCTTATTTCATCCTTTTAGCAGATAAGGAATTTCCAGTGTTAGAAACTGGGCTTCAAACATTTAAAATACAACCCAAACCATTCAAAATGCTATTTTATAGAGACCGGATCGTTTAAAAGTAACAAATTGAAGCAAAACAGGTCTCAATAACAAAATAAGATAGCAAGCAGGAGGAAACAAGATCAAGTAACATCTATTATGATTGTTCCAGCAAAAAACGGTAGAAGTAATGCACCTGGAAGACGGCAGAGGAAGGAGTGATGTAGGAGAAGGATGACTGGACACCACCGGAGGAGTCGGTGGCTGCAGCAGCCTGAACGAGCTTTCGCTGGAGCTCGAAGGTTGAGGAAGCCGAGGCTTCGAGATCACCGCTGTACTGCTTAGCGCTCCACTCTCCTCCATCGGACTTGCAAACGAAGGTAAAAACTCCCATCTTCACGGCGGCGCTAGGACTGGACGGCGTTTTCAGCGGGGACGGGGGCGTCTATTGATAGCGAACAAAACCCTAGATTGGGATGAGGTTTTATGTCAGCAGCCGAGTGTTTTTGTTTTTTATTTTTATTTTTATATTTCTTATTGAGTGATAATCACCTTTTAATCCTTGTGTTTTACCGAAAATTCCTTTTACAGCCCTTGTGTTTTTGTGCTAAAGGTCACTTTTGGTATTAAAAAGATTTATATGGAACAACTGAAAGCTAACTTTCAGGCGCATGTAGTCACGGATTTAATTTTTTATAACATTTTTTTAAAGAAGATGTTTTATTAGAAAATTATAGCGAAATCCACAAATAAGATGCTCAAACGACAAATTTAATATATTTACGCCTACTGTTTCAGCTTAAAATTTCTAACGCTTTAGTGCAGTCAAAAGGAACATGTGAGTCGGGGGATAGCCAGTATCTTCAGAATGTAGGATTTTGTTGCGCCAGAACCAGATCCCATAAACTAAAAGACATAAATTAAAAGACATGAATAGGCCTACAATTAATATCCAATTTCTAGATTATTCTTGAGTATCAATCGTACCTTCAACACGCCCCGGCAAGCCCATCAGAAGAGAGTGGAACGGAGATTGGTCTTCAGCAAAGTAAAACGTGGTTTGCCAAGTGGTTTGGTGAACAAGTCCGCTGGTCGATCTTTGGAGGAGAAAAATTTAACTGTCAAGTGCTTGGAGGCCACAAGTTCTCGCACATGATGGAAATCAATTTCGATGTTTAAGTGCGAGCTGGAGGGGTGAACAAATCGGCCCCCAGTAAAGCTGGATGCGCTGATTATCGATGCCCGTCATTTTGGTAATGATAAGAATCGAAATACCGGCGCAGTAAATTTGAATTATACCACGACCCATGAGAGAATTGATTGGGCCAAGGAATCCATTCGGGCTTGGTGTATCACATGCTAACTTGGCCATATGTTTCTTGTAGAGAATGTATATATCTTTATAGGAACTCAATATATATGTTCGAGAAACAATTTGCGAATTTTTATGGCACATTATAGTGACCGGGAATTATTTCTTAGAGAAACAATTTGCGAATTTTTATGGCACATTATAGTGACCGGGAATTATTTCTTAGGATTTATCATTATATTTCGTACTATTTGATTTTGAGAGGCATTATATGTTATGAAATAATTTAATCAGTTTGCAGGATATTGAACAATTTGCACCGTAGATTGTAAATTACTAGACCGATACCTGGTCACATGCTCAAGACATGATAATATATAATTGAACGAGATTAAGGGAGAAATATGAACATATTATTTTTCTAGAATAAGAATCTCCCTCCCTCAACTAAGCAACTCGGTTGAGAATTAGTCCCGTGCAGAGACGGTGCAGTGCAGTGCAGTGCATGCATTCAAGATGGAAGAAATTAAAAGAACTGAGCTAAATGTGTACACCACTACTATTGTAGGGTTGATGCTTCCAGAATGGCAAGAAATGAAATTAAAACATTGATTAATATCCCAAAATATATAATCATGAAAGCAATTTCAAAAACTAGTTGGATATCTCCGGACCAAAAACAGAACA
Source organism: Gentiana macrophylla (assembly GCA_026214975.1). Classification (NCBI taxonomy): domain Eukaryota; kingdom Viridiplantae; phylum Streptophyta; class Magnoliopsida; order Gentianales; family Gentianaceae; genus Gentiana; species Gentiana macrophylla. The sequence continues at coordinate 29,149,073 of CM047809.1, read as the reverse complement.
AATAAAAAGGAGACACGATCGAAGATCAACATAAAGCAAGAAATACTTATTTTTAGGAACCTAGTCATCACCACCAAAGAGGTCGAATCCCATGTCATCATCATCACTTTCCTCTTTCTCTTCCTTCTTCTCTTCAGCAGGAGCCGCTTCTGCTGCAGCAGCTGCTGGGGCGGCAGCTGCACCACCCCCTCCACCACTGATTATAGCTCCACCACCACCACCTCCTCCTATAATCACCTGTATCATACAAAAAGATCAGTATTTATCAATTAACAAGAAAAATCAGTGAAAGTCCACAAAAGGGCCAATTCTAATCAAACAAATATTCAATTGTGCTTTGTGAGCACAGTAAGATCCAGCCACATCAAACCAATTGCAGACACGGGCATATGTAGTATGTCCTAACCAGCACATGATACCACTTAAACTAGTCATAAATGCAGTAATTCAGACATGTTTACTACTAAGTAATGTGAACACACACAACCCGTTTTTTGTACAGCATCTTGTCTCTAGGCAACCCTCAACTACCTTCTAAGCGCCAAGACATCAACACTAGCCTAGGAGAGTGCCTTGACAACTATGGATCAGACAGCAGTTGAACTAATTTATCTTATCCCAATCTCATCAATATCATAGGAGTTGAGTTTCAGCCAGGAGTCCTAATTCATTCAGATATTCCCCATCGTTTCACATTGCAGGTTTTAGATTCAGCGTCATGATTCACGCACCATTGGACCCTCCCCACCCCGATGCCCTGGTATCTAAAATGGCATTTGAAAGACTAACTCCCCGTACCCCCTCCTTCTCATCTCACTTGATCACCTCCCAAGGAGAGGACTGCATCCCCCAATTAATAATCAGGGAGAGGAAAGGAAGATGCCTGTATCATAATGCAAAATAACAGCTGGTGCTCGAATAAAATCTTGAGGCTTTAATGCACAGTCAAGTGCAATGTGAAAAGATCCATGATTTTTAAGTAAAAGTGATCAACATCATAACATACCAATTAGCAATCCCCATCTCAAAAACCACATTCCTACTAGCTTTTTTTTTTTGACAATGTGCAATTTTTATGAAAGGTTGTCACAAATTCATACTATAATGAGCTTATTGTTTGCATAGCTACATGTTCAACTCCTTTTCTACAGTAATAGAAAAGTCAAAGTTGCAACTCATTTTACTGGCTAATATCATTCTTCTACATAAGAATTGACTGGTAAAAGATACCGCATTCCATAGGAAAAACTATGTTACACCCGTAATTGAATCAACCAAAAGTAGCAAACAGGATAAAAAATACGATAACAAGCAGAAGGAAACAAGATCAAGTAACAATTATGCATGTTCCAGCAAAAAAAAGACAGTAGTAAAACACCTGGAAGACGGCAGAGGAAGGAGTGATGTAGGAGAAAGATGACTGGACACCACCGGAGGAATCGGTGGCTGCAGCAGCCTGAACGAGCTTGCGCTGGAGCTCGAAGGTTGAGGAAGCGGCAGCTTCGAGATCACCGCTGTACTGCTTAGCGCTCCACTCTCCTCCATGGGACTTGCAAACGAAGGTGAAAACTCCCATATTCACGGCGGCGCTAGGACTGAACGGCGTTTTCAGGGTGGAACGGTGCCTCTAGTCTAATTATAGCGAACAAAACCCTAGATCGAGATGAGGTTTTATAGCAGCTATATATGGTGAGCCGTTTAGGTTTTCAAATATTTTTGTTTTTTATTTTTATTTTTATTTATGTTCATATTATATTTAAGAATATCTTTTCACATAAATAAAAGTCTTAATATTCAATATTTTATTTTCCACTTTTACCTTTCAAATTTATGTTATTCTGTTTTATTGATTCTGACCGAATTTCAAACAGAAAGTTAAAAATATTTTTGACTCAATTTTAATTGGTATTGAGAATATCTCTTGTGTAGTATGGACTGCTAATTCGACCTCGCTACCGAGGCTTTTGGTAGGTCTAGAGCTCGAAGTGTACATGTCAAACCATGGTCTATTCATGCTGATATTGTAGGATAATTTCTCCTTCACTTATGGCATAACTTTGATCATAGGGCATTTATTTTCATCTCTCTCCCCACTTTGGCGTCCATCACGCCATGACTATCTTAGGTGCGTAATTTTTTTTTACCATTGTGATGGCTTCATGCTTATAAATACCTGAGACACTCTACATTGTCGGGTGCACTCTCTTTTACGTTCTCAAAGCACTTTGTAAACACTCTAATCTTATACTTAAGAATCAGAGGGTTTTCCCAAGGACAATTCCCTATGGTCTGAAGCCTTATGGCACGTTTGGATTGCGGTAATGGAATGAAATATAATGCATTTTTCATTCAATTCCATCAATTTGGCATGTGTGGCAACGGAAAAATGGAATATATTTTCATTCCAACGGAATGAAAATTCCATCCAAAATCCAATGGAATGACCGGATTGGAATAAAAACAAATCAAATCGTAATGATAAACGATTCCATTCCAATGATTTATTCCATTCCATTACATTTCATCAATCCACACGAGTATATTAATGTAGGTGTTCGAGGCTTAAAAAGAAACCAAACGCCGGAACACCCTCAGAGATCATCCAAAGCAACTCAAAAGTTCATTCACACATTAAAAATACCAACAATATCATCAATCGACACTGTAAAGAGATCCCGTAAAATGCTCAATGTCCAATTAAACACTTTTATAAAATAAACACACTTCTTATAAATAAATAAATAAAACACATCACAAATGGCTCATACCATTTAGAGGTCACAATGCTCGAGGGCCATAACCAATCCCATTGATAATTGAGTCGTGTTCTTTGTTTTCATTGTCAAAGAACACAAATTGTGTAAAATAGGGTATGTTACACATCTATAAATAAAGGGTCTCAAGAGATTATCGTTTCATATTGAATACTCCATATTTGGCACATCATCAAACCAGGATCATCCGACTGTAATCAAGGGCTATGGGCGAAAAAATAAAATAAAAATATTAGGGCCCTTGCCCCCGTGAAAAATAATATATAACTACTATTTTTAGGATATATTAGTTTGATGGGCGTATAAAAAATGGTAACAAAATTCGATTAGACATATTTATTAGAATACGGATATGAATTTGAGTCTTACCGATCTTTTAGTTTTTTTTAAAATAAAAAAAAAAAAAAAAAAAAAACCTGAAATATACTAATAAAACTTGAAAACATGGCCCCTTAAAATACAATTTTTTAATCTAAAAGAAAAAAAAATAAACAATTTTAGAGGTGCTTAGACCATGGCCAGATGCTCATGAACTTTTGTAATAGGTCGTTTCTCCCTCCGGTAGATGGTCGGGTTATTTTGGATGATATTAAGCACCTTAATAGTTTATTTGAAAAATGTATCATTTTGTATACTAAAAGAGAAAGCAACAGGATTGCTCAAAACATTGCTCTCTTTTTCAGGTTTGATGTAGGTATTTTTTGGAAAAAACTGTATGTCTGTTTGGCTCTGCTCTACAAAATAAAATACTTCTGTCCGTTGCGGAAAGAAAAAAAATGTAACGCTTATTAAACGGTAAAGAGGTTCTTGTGGTCAAGATTCAAGTAGACACCCAGTTTTTTGGCGTTTACAAAGGGAGCTTCCACATCACACAAAGCAAACAAACCAGATTCATCATCCTCAGTTTTAGCCCTTTGTGTCATATCATATCCTTCAAAATAAATCTCAGTCATACCCCAGTATGGGCTCATATATCATGTTTCTCTTGTTCCCTTGACTCTATAATTGACACACACCCCCACACCCTACCCCCTACCCCCTACCCCTACCCTATTCCCTTATCCCCTCCTCCTTGAGATTTTTATTTTATTTTATATATATTTGTTTTACCAATCTGGCTCACAAGTAACAGACACAGCAATAGTCAAGAAGCATCAAACAATGACTTACAAGCTTATTTTTCTCTGCTTTCTAGTCATGGCTTCTGCTTCTGCTTCTGCATCATCTGATGTTCTTCGTAAACGGCATGGAGAATGGAGTTTATCACCTGTTATTAGCCAAAACAAAGCAGCCCAGGTGATTGTTTATCTTCTTCCATGCAAGCTTTTCTTCGCGTAAAAAATCAAACTCCTTTCTTCTCTTTTATGTTTTCTATGAATATTAATGGAAGAAGCAAATGTCTGTCAATTGTATATACTATGCAGGCTCCTCAACCTACAGGGACTGGATCCTTAAATCAAGAACATTCAAATGCAGCACAAAGAGCAAGTAATAACCTGGAGACTGAGGAAATCGTGTATACTATCGATTATCAAGGGGCGATCACTCACCCTATACCATCCCCCAAGCATCCTTAACCACAGATTTACAGAAAATGAGTATAAACATCTGATGTTATATGAAAGGGATCATATTCATAACTTTGTTAAGGAAAGAACTGTCTGATAGTCATACATAGTGAAGCACCAGTGTCAAAACGAGATGCAAGTAAATGCAATAAAAGTAGTAGCAAGGTTGCACCAAATGGCATGCATCATATCACGAAATTCTATTGCAGAGAATCCCTATTGGGGAGTTATCACCTGCTCTGATCACATTACGACATGTGTCCCACCTTTCTATAAAAAGGTGGGAGAGGAGGGATAAAAAGAGTAAGACACATACCGTAATATGATTGGAGCAGGTTGTGCAATAGAATTTCCTCATCATATCCTTTAATTTCTACTATCTTTCATATAGTATAGGAGTGTACGTGTATGGTGAAAGAAGGTAGAAATGGAAGGGTATGTTGCATGTTACTTGGCAAGACTTTCTTACAACGGTTGTTACCGTAAAATGCTCGAATAAATTACGTCTTAGTTTCATGTTCGTCACCAGTTAAATGCAGTGATAGCATCCCATTAGTGTACTGGCTCCTCACTACCTTGTATCTGTCAAGCAGCTTTTTATAGTGTAATTCTACATCTTCAAACATCACTTCATTACAGAATCTTGAACAAACTTCTGAAAAAACGCCTCCGACTCGTTCCTTATGCTGATTACAGAAACATAAAATGCTATCTGCATCAGCTGAAGAAAGAGTCCACATATCCCCTTCTTCACAAAGATGTTGAATCCACCTTTCTCGTTGGAAGATATCTTCACGATTCAGAGCAGCTTTTTCTACACGGTTAGCAGCATCTGAAAAGCTCGACTCAGTGTGGATTCTTGTGACGAGAGATTTGAATATATTTCTCTGGGTTATGGATAGCCAGCATTCATTAGATGATGATGAAATTGAACCAACCAGACATGCTTTCCTGAAAGCTGGATCGGAATTACCTATTTGCTTGATGGAAACATGAAGCAAGAGAACAGAAACATGTATGTCCCAACACAATGAAGTAGAAGATAGATTCTGAGGTCCTTTCTGCTTCTTAAACCAACAGTTTAGTGCAGTATGTAAGAAACCCTCCCACCTGAGCACAAATGGAGAAATAAATTTAAGTCGGTACAATCTTAGGCCTTACCACAAAATTGAAAATTGGAAGGGAAGAGGGGGGAAGAAAAGCTAGAACTTTCCACTAGAAGTTCGCACATGCCACTATTATATTATTCGGAGCAATTCAACCAGCATTGACTCAAACCGACCGCAGATTTAAGATACAAACTATATTATTTTTGTCAAAGATAAAAAAAAAAAAAACGGAAAAAAAAAACAAAAAAAAAAAAACAACGCTAGAACTCGAGAAACCTCCGAGTTTTTGACGCCTAGGCATGGCAAAAATAGTAGGATCATATCAACATTCTATCTCAATAACACTGTATGAAGATGAGCACCGCAAAAGGAAAATAAAAGCTACAGTCCATAAGGGAAAATATCTTCAATATCCTAAGAATCCAATGCAAAATATCTATCAGATGATGAATGTGGAAGGAGAGAGAGAAAGAACAGGAGGGCGGGACCTTACTCGGATCTTCTATCAGCAGCAAAATAATTGCTACAGAATTTTAATAGTCCTTAAGATGGGAGCTAAATGATGAAGATGTCCTATTACAAAAGGCACACGTCGTTCTGTAAGCATATATTTTGATCACATTAAGTTTCAAAAATTAAATAAGGGAAGACAACCCTACTGAAATTTCAGCTATAAAGTGAAAAAATTGAAGCTACACGCGACATTAACAAAACAGCCTAGCCAACTCCATGTATGTAAAATAAAATCAAAAGCAGGCACTCACTCAAACGGAGGCTCGACCTCAATGGCAAGAGTCAGATGCAAAGAGAATCCTCCTGACACGTCACCACCTATGGCTGTACAAGCTTCATGGGGGACGCCTCTAGGAATATACAAAACGTCACCTTCTTTCAGCAGAAACTGCTGGCTTTGATCATTTGATTGTTCTGCAGCCTCAAAATCAGGCCAATTATCAGTAGATTCATACAAGCGTGGTAACTTCAGATTTGACCGAGGATATAGTTTCCATGACTTTTCTCCAGAAAGTTGACACACAAAAACGCAGTGGTCATCAGTATGACGAGCAAGCCCTTGAGAATTAGCAGGTGTCAAGTACATATTCACTCCTGCAGATGGTTGGCCAAACAAAGATGCTAAACCTTGTGCAACAGCAGCAATACCTTTTGAACGAAACCCCATACCACGCAAAGCAATTGTATAGCCTTCATTGTAAGCATCTTGACATTTTAATATCTCGTTGAGGAGAAAATGAAAATCTGGGGACCCACAAGACCCTGATTTCCCTGAGAAATAGTGCATTTCTCCCTCTGCTTGACTGGTTTTTACCACACGAATATCCTGTTGATGAATTAATGGGCACCCAAAATAATCTTTGACCTCTTCCAGAAAATGAAGAATATCTAGCTCATCAGAAGAAATTGGTGGACAAGAAGTTAGATTCTGTAATAATGAACGAAGAGCTAAAGGAAAATCTTCTTCGAGTTTAAAAGAATTGGCTAGAGTGCTACAAATGTTGTCTTGCTTGAGTGAAGTATTTGACGGGCCTTTGATGAAAAGAGGTGATTTCTCCCAATAGCTTGATATGAATAGTTCAAAATCTAACTCTGCTTGGAAAATGCTTCTCCTAATCTTATTGACATCTGTACACCCACCATTTTGGCAATCACTGTTGCAAATCCTGAAGATACTCTCTGCAAGACTGTTTGTGTCAAGATTGCTCATATAGAGATTTCCTTTCGGGCAGCTATTCAAGAAATCACCGCATATCATCAATTGGTGTGCTTTTTCCCAGAGTCTTTTCAAGTGAATATCTAAACATCCACGTACATTTCTTGGTATATCCTCCAGTTGTCTGATTGTGCAGGAATTAATGAGAATAATCGCAGCATTAATAAGTGATATAGTGACATTGTCCTCCTTGAATACAATCTCGAAACAGCCACCATTTCTCTTTTTATTGCTTAAACATAAGACTGCAGGCATAGACTGAGAAGCCTGAGTAAAAGAAACACTATAAATTGTTAAGTCAAAAAATGTAATACATTCTAACCAATAACAGATTTTGAATATGAATGGTTCATACTGAAAGGAGAGCACACCCATAGCTTTTACATCCTTTATAATTAATGCAGAGAAACTGTGATTTGGGAAAGGCACCTTTGAAATGTAAAAATATTCCAAAACCTTCTTTTTGTTAATATGACAAAAAAACTCCTCTAAACATCAAGTATGATAGTTGCACAATCGGGATGAACTTAACAGGCAGAAGCAACCTTTTTTTTGGGTTATCATGCAGAAGAAACCTTCAGAATCCATATTCAACAGACTAATATCAATTACAAGGAACGAAAGACTCTGAGCAATTGGTCCCTAAGGAAAACTTTGGAAATGTTTACAATAAATGATGACTACATTGGCTTACACGGTCAATAGAAAACGAAAACGCAAAGGTGTCAGTTACACCCTATTTGATAATTTATCAGATCCAAAGAACTCCAAAGAAGTCACATACTAAAACAAGAGGAAAGAAACTGGGGTAGGGGATAAACTTTGCAGGCTCAGAGGAGGATGTGTTGTCTGAAGAGTAATAGACATTTCATCTTTAGAGAATAATTTATCACATCGAGCACTAGGAGCCCATATCATAAGTAGCCCTGAAGATGAGCTAATTGATCTAACTTTAAATAACCATTTACAAAGATAAGGCCTATAAGAGCAGCTATTTTCTCAAGCTCAACAAAAAGGAATCTCAAAAGACTCACCTAATAATTTAGACATGACGAGTTCTTCTCGAATTTGGAAGCAAACAAACAAAGGGATTACATGTACAAACAACTCAACGAGTTTAAAAGTGTGTGTGACACATTATGCTCGAAATGCCCCTCACACTACTAAGACTGAAATACTAGGCATTACACAAGCCTGGTTTTGAAGGCGATACTTAGTGATAGTATTAAACTTTACGGTAACATTTTCATAGAGTAAGGAAAAATCAGGTGGAAAGCAATAAAAATATATATACAGTTCTTAAAAACAGGCAACAGCTTGGAAAACTTCTCACCTTAGTTTCTTGATGGCAGAGAACTGCAGGAGACGCTGCCGCCCTATGAAAGTGGTTGAAAGATCCAAAATAGCATTACAGGCATCCATCAAGACATTCTCAGTTGAAGTTGTCAACAAATTAAGCAGAGCCCTTATTATTCCATCTTCCAGTGCAATCATTTCATTCATCTCAATTGACTTCAGTGATGCTGCCCCAACAATTGCCGCGCTTTTACTAGCAATATTACCACAACTGATGACAAAAGACAAAACAAGTAAGCAAGTGAACTGAAAAATAGGAGAAGCAGAAGAGGAAGCCTCGTACATAGAAGCATCAAGCATCCTGTCAATACTTCACATATCAAATTGCCTATGAAGCATCCTCCCAGAAAAAAATATGTAACCAATGGGGTGCTTTAAATGCACCACATCCAATCTACTTCTGCTGCCAGACAAAAACAATTGACTCGGTTCAAGAATCGACTTTCATGGTCTGTTGCGTTAAATCGGTTCTAGAGCTGAGAATCAACAGTAATAAAAAATTAGACTGTCAGTTGTCACTACGGTGACTCAACGGTAGGCTTGGTGTTAGTCCCTTTAACAATGGCCATAAGTAATTCATGGTTAAACCCTAACCATGAGGGTCCCACTCCTCCGGTCCCACGGGATGAGGGGAGATTTAATCAGGTAACCTAGTGGCTTAGAGTCATGGGTTTCCTATTATACCAAAAAACTGAAAGAAGTCCTCTTTACGGGTTCGAACCTCCACATTCCAGCTTAAACTACCATTTTAAAAGCACACACAAGCCGTTCCTAATGGGAGCTAATCAGCTGACGAAAACTCATATCTATCTATCTCGTCTGATCCTGGCGCCTCAATTTCTGCAAGCCCGTTGTTCCTTAACACTAGGCCATACGTAATTCATGTAAGCATTTATTCAAGCACATAAAACGCAAACAATGTAATACATATGGCAAACAATAATGAATAATCACAAGAAAAAAGAAACACATAAAACAGAGAAGAAAATAAATTCAAGCGGAAAAGGGGATCAATGAAATACCTTGACTTGAGAAGAACAGGGAGCAAGGATAGAAAAGGCGGGGAAAGATATTTGGAAACGGAGTTGTGAATCAGGTTTAAACAGTGCATGACAAGGTGGGACTTTTGGGAATTGTTATCTCCATAAAGGGCTGCTAGAATTATGGCAAAAATTGTTTGGGAACTTGGGTGTTGCACGCATACAAACTTTTTCCTTCTGGTTTTGAAGAATTTTCTTCCATTCTTCATCATCTTTTTCGCAATTTCGTCTTCTTCCCCCTCTTAGATTCGTACCAACACCGTCTTCAGTTCTTGTAGCTGGTGGTAGATATGCATTTCTTTTCACTTCTACTCTTTTCTATTTTTTTTGGCTGCTGAAATTACCTTATGGGCTCGATTGAACCGAAACCGACCGGTTTTCTTCTGAACGCTGAACCTATGCCAGGGATGGGTCCAATTTGGGAAGAATAATATTGCGAGGCTTTATGTTGTCTTTGGAATGTTGGAATGTAATTGTGACGTTTCGTTTTGGATATCGAGTTTTTATCTGAAATTTCTGATTTTTTTGTTTTAAATCTCAAAAGTAATATATATATATATATATATACTAGCAATGAACCCGTGCATAATGCACGGGGATATAAATCAAATAAAATAGCAATAATATTATCATTTTATTTGAAAAAATATTTTTGATCATAAAACAATTAAAACTATTTACATATTTAATAGTTAATACCAGGAACCAAGATAGAAAGATTACCAAAATATTCATATGAAAAGTAACAAAAATTATTGATGGAACACATTCAGAAAAATAGATTTCCCTTAGGCAAATTAAACACCTGCTTAAAAAAAATTAGATGGATAAGACGACAATATAATTGCAACCGAATGGATTTACCTCACGCTGAGTGAAAGAGAATCATATCACGCCTACACGGGCATTACTGAGATAATGAATGAAGTAAAAATGCATATATTTAACCATAGATAAATAACAATGTATTCCTTTTTTTTAGCATCAAACAAAGTTTAACTACCCTAAAAAAAAGAGTTTAACGTGCCGCTATTTCGCTATGCACTTGCAAGAATTATGAACATGTACCACATTTTTAATCATCCCCTTCCTCTAACCCCATCCTATATATCCTCTCAAAACACCCCCTAACACAATGAAACACACATTGGCATAAATTTGTTTTCATAAGCAGCTATGAATGCATATAACATGGAACGCATACTATTACTTGAGCATGTAACAAATAAAGCCAAATAGTCATTAGCCCATTAGGTAGAAATGAGAATGTAAACCCTTGTTACTAATTCAACAATATTACAAATACGGTGAGAGTTACACATCCACGTTAATTTCAATGTATATCAGAAAAATTATGAATTCAGCCTTCTTTTTGCATACTTCTCATTTACAAACAAACAATAGAGTTAAGTATTCATATTTGAAGTTCATTGAATCTCATAATTCGAAGATAGTTCATGTTGAATATCAATCAAAGAGTATCATAATAATACAAAATCATCCTAGAAAGATCCAAAAGATATATTAAAAAGTACATAACTTATAACAAATGCACCAACATTGAGCATTTTTTCTGTTTACCAACAGTCTTCAATAAAAATACTCCGATCAACATTTGCTCTGATTATCAAAATGTTTGGCCAGGAAGGAACTTAGCTATATAACGCTCAAATGATCTAAAAAGAAAAGAATCCTGAATGCATCACCTTAGAGAACATGGGTAAAAGAGGAGCCCAACTTCAGTAGTCACAAAGTTATAAAGCGCCGTCCCTGCCACGATGACCACTCACATACATGCTCATACCTAACACCATCAGAAAATCCATAGCCACTACCACGGTCTTTAATGGGGCATCATAGAGCCCACCAAAGCTATTGTCAATAGGATCTCCATGAAATTCAATAACTATGCAACATTACAATCATTGAGCCTGTGATACTTTAAGATCTTATCTCAGTGTGATAGCCTTTAGAATATGATCTCATTTTGATGCCTCTATTTGTGATGTGGGGAGTAGTCAAGAGATAAGGTTAGAGGATGAGCATATATCGAGGCAAAAGAGACTGGCTCTGTGAAATGCAAAATGATAATTTCTTGATCAACTAAAATCTGGATTTCAACCTACCGGACTGTGAATTTTCACACGGGCAATCAACTTAAATCTTCTTAAATACATATAAAAAAGCTTATCTAATCTATTCCTTGTAGATTTTTCCAGGGCTTCATAAAGGTTTTCAAGCTGAAACAAAAAAAAAAACATTCCCAGAATAAGAAGCATATATACTTAAGAAAAAGCTAAAGGAAAAAATGGCTATACGTGATTAATAAAAGAGTAAACAACTAAATATGAAAAAAAAAATTCAGAGTGAAACAGACTACCGCACAATACATCTGAATATGGGAGAGGCAAGCATACCTTCTTCAAAGTATTGTTGCATGCAATGCAATCTGTACATTCATTCAAAATGCCAACTCTTCTCCAAATGACAACCTTTTTTATCGTGGAGATTACAACACGTTCATCTTCTCCGAGCTTTATCTCATCATTGATCTTAAGCCCAATTAGTCATTTATCTCAGTAAATAAACCATAAAAATAGTCACCACCTCGGAATCAGACATGCGATGGTATTCCCTTTTGAAGCATCATTACCGGTAGATTTGCATTTCCGCAAAATTAAGACCAAAGTGAATTTTCACTCCATCGAGAAGAGCCTACAGATTCACATACAAAAAAAACCGGAAGACAATGAGCATATATAGCAACCTTAAACCACAATAACAAAAAATGCCACGGCAAACCTCAATTTCAAGGCATGAAAATGAAGGCAAATAGGCGGTTGCCCTCCATCTGGCCGCACCTCGGTTCATGATAATAATATGAAAAAGATGTGAAAACAAATAGTTTCCATAGCTATAACATAAGAAACTGTAATAACACTAATAAGCACATAAAAGAATTACTAAAAAATATCTAAACTACATGGGGTGAGCAGTGGGAACAAATCAAAGGTGAAACAAAACGGTTTGAGAAGTGAAACAAAAGGAATCGAAGCGGTGGTAAAAGAATCTGAATACTTTCCTTCTTATTACTAATCATAACCGAGGGAAATAAGGCGAGATATCAGGATATTCTTCATCACATACGACGAACACAGATTGACAGAAATTAGAATATATATAACCATAAATGTACTAAAATGAAAATCATTCAATGTTCACATAATCACATTACTGCGAATTGTTTACAACTAAAAACGGAAAAGAACTGAGACCAAAACTCAGAAGGCATTTGCAAGAAGATATACCACGTGATTGCTGCAAATTGTGCTACCCATAAAAGTAATCGATCGGACTCTCTCCCCGCCGCCATAAGAAGCTGGTTCTGGAGAATCAGTTAATGTTCACAATGAAACTGGACAGAAAGAATAAATCCAGTTTGATCGGATGGATCAAGGGCAAAAAGATGTGAAATTAATATAAAAAAGGCAAATGGTTACCGCGCACAATATGAGAAACATTCGGCACTTATAGTAAATAGACATTGTTGTACTCAATTCGTTTATCCATTCAGAGATTTCCACAAACATTATAATGCCTATGATTATTCAAGAGGGTGGAATCACCAAGAGTTACATTCAATCGAAACCAAGAAACAAAAATATGAATGAAGAGAGACGGAATACATTGTTACATGTACAGGGGCTATGCATTTGTGCCGATGATCTCATGGCGACTTGAAATTATCTTCACTCAAGCAAACTGATAAAAAAGAAGGCAAACAAGATGAGCGTAAGTACGTAAATGCATGAATATTGCTTAAGCTTGAATTGGCTAAGAATCATTCTCAAATGAATGCCACAATAAATTTAACCAACATATAAATTAAAATTTTCTGATTCACCATATATGTAAGAGATCCGAGCTTTCAACATAAGGTGGAGGCATACGGTGGGCGTGGTTCCTTCCCCCTAAATCAACTTTCATGGCGGAAAGCCTAAATTTCATAGCTTGATCGGCTTGGAGAGGAATCGAAGGAAGAAGAGGAGAGATTTGACGCTCCTCGGTGAGACATGGTTTTGATTTTTGAAATGAGGGTATCGATCATTCAAAATAATGAAGGAATAGAGGTTATGCGCTTTTTTTCGGGTATAAGTCGGTTCGATAGCGCATGGTTTGGATCGAAATTCCGGGTAATTGGGTTAAATACACATTGTTCACATAAACATCAAAGAGAACGCTCTCAAATTGTATTCATCATCCACCGTCAATTGCTTCACCTTTCTATTGTTCACATATACCTCAGGCATAACAGTGGTCACACAAACAAAAGCATTTGAAGAAGACGACCCTAATAACACTATCAAAGAGAGGAGGAAAACAACATATAGAAGCCAAGCGGTTAACAGTGTTTAAGAGGAAAACCAAGGGCTTTTCATGTCCAGTTCAAGACCACTACACTGCATTTTTGTAGAATTATACACTTTATGAATATACTAAATGATCGAATTAGAAATCGCAATAACAAACACAACGCATCAAGAAATTAATTATAGGGAGCAATATGAAGGACAACATGTTCAAAGAGTGCTCGTGTTGCATACCACATGATTGCAAATAGAAGCAGCATGAAGCATTGCAGATTTCCGTAAATGAGCAACATCAGAGGTGGCTTGTATTTTGAAGTCATTTTTAGCTAACTCGGTGTGATTTCACTCAACGTTGTTCAAGCAAAGTCAAGCGTTCTTTGGAGCCGCTTCTTTCAAACTTCTAAGTAATCTCTTAGACATTTAAGACCAATATTGGGTTTGTATTTTTCTTCATCAAATCCTCCTTTAACACCATCCCGAAGGTACCGCAATATTTGAACATTGCGAAGCAATATCAAGAGTTAGGATGAAAAGAACAAACAACCAAGGATTCATCCAGAGAGTAACATAGACGTAACATGTACCTCAAAATAAAACACAGAGAGATTCGGTTCCATTGCATAGACTTTCAATTTGGGTATAAATTATCATGGAAAGAAAAAGTGACTTAAGTGTATTGTCACCATGAATTTTTACAACAATGGAGAGTGTTAATCAAAAGCCTTTTTTATTGCATTTTATGTACTTGAGAAAGGAATTGCTTTCTGCGCCAACAATAAGCATTCACCAAGAGTGGTCGTATTGTGGGATATCCGGCTAAGTAGCACATCCTTTTCCACTCCGAGTTTGAATCCCCATGTCTTACAGATGTTACGGACAACCAAAACAGAAAACGATCACAAAAAAGCAAACAAATCGAGTATAATTTTCACTTGTATAAAAGAGCAAATATCCAAGTTTTTACGGATAACAAAAACAAATCAGAAATATACTTTCCACTGCATAAAAGAGTATATGTTCTACAATTGAAGATCAATAATAATAATAAAAACATTGAATGTAATAAATGCAGGACCAATTGATACTCATGAACTAAGAAGAACGCATTTCCTGATTGAAATATAAACACACATTAACATATTACATTGTTTGAATGATCCTGTTTGAATCCCTCTTAAAAGGGCTAAATAAAATCAACATGAGAAAGTGATTACCTTAAAGGCAGTGAGTGGATTGCGGTAGAAAGCAGAGTCCCCTATTAGCATCATAAATATGTAGATGCCCTGACTCTTTCAAAGCCGTAACACCTTATTGAGGCAGTGAAATCAAATTGAAACATAGTTACTTAGCATTTAAACGTGATTTTTTCTGGTGCCTGTTATGAATCCATGAATATGAACTCAAAGTATGAGACTTAGTAGAGCATGAGATTCAAAATCAATCTCACATCTACCAATTCCTACACAAACAAATTGTGAATCAAATAATAAAACTAAAATAACATAGAATTATAAGAAGTTGAAAAGAAATACTAATTACCATAGCCATAGCTTCAAATCGGTCGGAACAGCCTTCAGTCGGAACTCCGGTAGTTCATGACTGAGTGCTGCAACAGCTTCACGTCGGAAGGCAAAAGCGAAAATTCAAGCATAAGGAGCTGTCACTGAACCAACCAAAGACAATAGCAAGAATTGTGGCTTTCAATGATGGAAAAGAATCAAAATGGAAAGTCAGTAAAAAAAAATAAAAATCGGAAAACCAATTGAAATAAAAGAAGAAGAAAAGAACATGTTTTTATTTAAACAATCGGTGACTAAATAAAACAAATACTAATTACCATAGCCATAGCTTCAAATCGGTCGGAATAAACCTTGACCGGAACTCCGGTAGTTCATGAATGAGTGCTGCAAGAGCTTCACGCGGGAGGGCAAAATCGAAAATTCAACCATAAGGAGCTGTCACTGAAACAACAAAAAACAATAGCAAGAATTGTGGCTTTCAATGATGGAAAAGAATCAAAATGGAAAGCTGTAAAAAAAAAAATCGCAAAACCAATTGAAAAAAAAAGAAGAAGAAAAGAATCGAAACGGGAAAGATTACCTTGACTTTCTTGTTTGAGCATCTGTAGACGTCTACAGGATATAGCAAAGTCGGAAATGGGGTAGGAGGTTTACGAGAGGTAGTATGTGGGAAGTTAATCATGGGAGTGGAGATCGTGGAAGAATGTGTAAGGAGAGGGTTTGGGCAATTGCGGGAGGAGTGGAAAACGGGTCGAATGCGGCCGGGGAGTTTGAAGCGTGGGGGAGTTTGAGGGGGGGTAGAAGAAGGTGAACGTGGGAAAGGGAGTTTGAGGAGTAGCCGAGTGGGGGTTAATTATTTTTAAAGAAAAGATTTATTATCCGGGTTTGGGTCGTGGGAAGCGGGTCAGACGTGTGTATTTTCCGGGTCAATAGCGGGTCAATAACGGGTAATTGGGTTAAAACCCTTCCTCTATATATATATAGTATAGATAAGACTCGTAACAATCAATCAGAGTAAAGCGAAATAAATTAAATCTAAAGATAACTCAGAAATAAAATGTCAAAAGACAAAGAAAACGGATCGACAGTCCCAAAGGAAAACTGAAGAATACAAACAACGATGTAATGTTGTTGACTTATTACATCTCAAATGAAACAGAATAAGATATAAAGTCTATCTCTCAAACTGAATTTAAATGCATAAATAAAAGTCCCCGTCATCATAAAGTCTTGAGCTCACATATCAGCTCCGTCAACTCCATCATCGTATCCATACTCATCATCATGATAACCACATTCTCGGGTGGGAACAATAAGGAAGAGGGGGTAAGTACATACATACTTAGTAAGGGGTAAAAGAAACGGTTACATGAGATATATATAACATATATCATGATACAGTCTACAATCACTGCCACGAAGGTTGTATTGAGATCACACACACCTTATACCAGATCACTTAGTACATCCTTACACAAGTAGGTTTGTTACATCACTATCAAATGACACTACACATGGTGAAAAATGCACCAAAACATGGTAAGCACCTCTCTAAGGGCACAGACTTAGGTCTCCGTGTGGGAGTTACACGCATCCCTTGACACACAATCTCAAGCGGATATGTAATCATCCTCATGCTTTGAAAGGTAAACGTGCCTTATCGATGATAATGACGTTTTAGCTTTTAGACACATACATATGTAATTTATGAGTTTAAGTCTAACCACCTGGTTCATTCACATAAAAGGCTTCTTAGAGACTTCTTGTCCTAGAAAACTAATTATGATACCTAGCACGTAGTAAAAGGATCATTGACTACTAAGTCAATATCCCACAAGGCATAAACAACGCCTTCTGGTGCTCCTACCTTCTCCCCGTAGAGGATCTCAGTTGTGGTGTTGAGCCAATGCTACCAGAAGTCGTAGTTAGACATTGCAAAGTGTCATATAATGTCCTCAAAGACATGCATATCAATCAAAATCACATTGTACACAAGAAATCATGAATATAAGGTAAACAGAGAGGTTGGAGAGCGCTAAACCTGTTCCAGAACCCACCGTCTCTCTGCTTTTGTTTTAGCACACGCTGAACACCTTTGGCGCACTCTAAAACCAACTGGTACCTACTGCTTCATTTCGGCACGCGCTTAACCTCCTTGGTGCATGCTGAACAAATCAATGCATTCTGTTTCCTGACCTGATGTCCTTGGCGCGTGCTGACGCCCCTTGGTGCGAGCTAAAAGCAACCAGAACCGTTCTGCAAGTTTCTAGTGTGTTCGGCGCACGCTATAGCCAGTTCGGCACGCGCTGACGGTTGAGAAACTTGAAAAAAGCCCGATTCAACGCCAATTCCAAGCCAATCTCGAATCAAATGATTCCAACCTTATTCCAACACTAAAACCTGCATATTTCATCAGCAAAATAGCAACAATAAGACACCAATTTCGTTTAGAAGAACACTCCCTTACCTTAGCAATTCGAAAGCAAATCCAAAAGAAAAAGTTGAAAGCAAGGCCTTCGATTCTCAACTCCTACGATCAGCCTACGATTCAATAACGGTGTTCTATGATCAAAACAAATCCTAATGCTAATTTAATCTCAGAAAAACTCAAGAAAGAACAAGGTTTTAGATTTAGGGTTAATTGCAAACTTACTGAATTGAAAACGAAAGCCGTAGAAACGATCGTCTTCTCTTGGTGATCAATTCTTTCTACTGTTGTCTGCACAAACAATCAATCACTTAGACGCACGATTGAAGATTCCATTCTCCTTCTCCCTGCCAAAGTTGTCGCCCCTCTCTAATTTTTATCAGAAGATTTGCCGTAGAAGGATTATGAGGGAATTAGGTAATTATTTCCCTTAAATATCCAAAATTTAATCCATTACTTAAATAATTAATTTCCCTTTTAATTATTTCTTTTTAGGTTAATAAAAAATAGGAAAATAAGTAAATAAATTCCCTTTTACATCTTTATCCTATCTTAAAAACTCGGGGTGTTACAGTAATTGAATAAAATATTTTTTTTTTCATTTCATTCCATGAGTTTGATATGTTTGGATCCGAGGGAATGAAATCATTTTGTAGTCCACTGGAATTAAATTTAACCATATTCTTCCCATCGAAAAATGGATTGAATGAATCGAGGTTGGATGTAATGAATTATAAAACATAAATTAAAGATAAAGAATCAACCATCACTCACCCCAGCACCCGCAATCATCACCACCCATCCCACAGAAATCCACCACCGTTCACACCACTTTCAACCTCCATTGCACCACCACCCGCCTCCACCTACCTTATCATTATCTCTACCGCAACACGCCACCGTCCCCCATCACAACCCACTCTACTACCATTTGCCCCAACACCATGTCCCGTTACCACCTACCTCACCACTTCCCTATGCCACCACCCACCTCACCATCACCTAACTCATCCTCAATCACAACCCAAACTCATTACCACACATTGCCACCAGAGGTGGATGCAGAAATTTTGCGACACAGGTCATGGATCAAGATAGTACTACAAATTCATAAGCATTAATTTGAAAAACCGAAGTATGATTACGGGTCAAGAGTCAATATTTAAGAAATTAGAGGGTCATTTAGTAGATATTAGTGTAAAAGAAAATTATATAGTGTAAAAAAAAACATAAAATCTTTTTAGTGGGTCACTTGACTCAAATGGGGCTTAGTGGCACCGCCCCTGATTGCCCATTCTCCTCCATCATTCTCCACCACAACCCACTAATCCTCCACCACCGATCTCCATTGTGCTGCCACTAACCACCACCGTCCATCACCTCACATCATACTGTTAGGTGTAGTGCCCGAAAGACAATTATCTGATTGTTTTAGGAAGGAATTAATAATTCATCTTATTATATGCATGTATGCTTATAATTAAGACACTACTGAAAACCCTAAGTACCTCGTTTATGTAATCACATAACTCAGTGTATGGCTATACACAAGAGGATTGAGTTAGTGAGATGTACTTAAAATTAACTTAGTCCATAGCGTTGATTAATCTGAGTACGGGTCTCATGATTAATATGCTAATAATGCGCCTGAACACTTTACGGTGTGGCGGTCTTATCCGGATTATCGGTAATAGTGGTACTAGTGGGGCATTTATATATGATGATAATCATATAGGGCTAGACCGATTTGATTTGAGTTCTCGATATAATTCCGTAATTGAGAAGTCTTATCGAATCACAAGATGATCATATATGGATTAATCTCAATCCTGAGGTGATCACAAACAACTGCTTAGACTAGGGTAGAGTTTGATGTGTTAGTAAGGATCACTTCGCAGTATGTGGTCTAACACTTCTCGTTGGCTTTATTCTGGGATGAGTGAGTAGTCTGTGCTATCACAGATATGGAATCCATTCCTTCCTCAGAAGTAGAGCAGACAGATTCCTTATTTGTTAACCCAGAAAGCGATCGATGGGCCGGTTCATATTATATTAGTTATGAACTAATTGATCACTAGGGGTTAATGGTAAGTAAGGATAAGATGTTTCGAGAAGGGTCTACGGAGATATCCCGAATCGAAGTGAACAGTCTTTGGAGGATTTATCCGTATGTAATGATTATATCAGTGGACGCTTATCAACTCATAGTTGAGTATAAGTTATCTATATTCAACAGAGTTGGCCGGGTTTATGGTGGTGTAATCCCGGAATTAATAGATTGAATATTATTGTTCGGTCCGATTTAATAATTTTATTTAATTTATTGTAGCTCATGAATATGGGTCCATGGTCCCCGACGTGGCTCATAATATAGCATATACGATTTCTCGTCGTTTCACCTCAATTATAATTAAATAGTTGGATTGGACTATTTAATTGATATGTGGATTAATTGTTTAGTTGAACTAGATAATTAAATACATGGAAAATAAATTTTTCGTGGACTCGGCCCAATGTGTCAAAAATGCGCATGGACCTTATTTAATAAGTATCAAGGAATTAGTTTTCTTGGATAATTATTTAATGTGTGATTTATCTTTTATTTGTTAATTGATAATTCATGGAATATTAGATAGTAATATGATTTATCCTAATTTGTTTGGGATAATTATTTTATTTATATTTTATTTGGAATAAGGATTAATCTAATAATTATCTCTTAATTATTAAATCCTTGGAGGACAAGGATTACTCTCCTATATAAAGAGAGTTCTCCCAAGCCTTTTGACACACTAATGAAAAACACGCCATTTTGTGTGTAGTATTATAGCTTAGAGATTTCGGCTATAATACTTGGGTTCGAGTTTTAGAAAAACTTCGGGTTTTTCTAAGGTAGCATATCGAGGAGGTCCGGCGGCTTGAAACACCATCCACCTGGTGGTGCTTGGAGACACACGTTGGAAGACTGTGGCTTCTCATCTGGCTTGGATCTAGGATTGAAGATTGTTCTTGGAGTTTATTCACCATAAACTGGTAAGCAATCTAACCCCCTCGTAGGTTAGATCTATTTATTTTATGTATTTTGGTTGACTAGATCTAGATCTATACTATTCCGCTGCGTAATCGGGTGGATCTTGATCCATCCGGCGATATTACATCCTTCACATACCACCCTCATCACCACCAATCACCGCACACTCCAGCACTAACAACGCCGCCACCACCACCATCATCGCACACCCCACACCATCCGCCGCCACCCACCACCAACTCCGTACACCTCACCACCACTCACTGTTGGAAAAATTAGTAGTGTAGTACCGGTTTGTTAAATTTTTTGAAAATCGAATAACATAAAATTGTGGAAGCAGATTGCAAACAAGATGAACACATAACAAGAATGAAGTTTATTTGCATAAAAATTACTGCAACACATTCGAAACAAAAAATACAGAAAGCAAGAGTAAAACGAAAACATATTTAGACTGACGCAAGTTTAGAACTCTGTCCTTAAGACATTATTGCCCCCACTATGTGCACACGGATATGGAAACATGTCTCAGAAGATACAACGGTCTCCTTGTTTTAGTCTTGCACTTAGATGTGAACAAGCGGCGAACTGATCGACTATGCACAAGTGTTTATGCAAAAAAATGGCTTTTAATTTGTGCAGATGTCACGGATTTTTATTAACAAGTAATAAATTTATAATCCGGTATTCCCCAAGTGCAGGGATCGTAGTACAGTGACTAATACCGGGTCGATCTTACGGGGAACTAACGATTGGTAATCCTAGTTATTGTTTAACTAACTATGTCACGAAAACTAACCTAAACAGCAATTAAAACTAAACGAGACTGAAAGTAAAGATAACACGAATGTAAAACTGGACAGAAGAATGAATCTAAAGCCAGGGAAGATACGGGTTGCGAACAATTTAAACTACAACTAAACCTAAGATGCAATAAGAAGATTTAACTAAACTAAACAATTCAAGTTTTAAGGGATTAAATTCAAGTTATAACGAACAAACGAGCGATTGATCCACCTATCCTATCAACATTCAATTCCTAATCAGATTAATTCGTGATTTCTAACCAAGTTGTGATTCACCTTTTCTAAAGTACGAACCCTAATTTCTTAGATAGTCCATCTATTAATCTCTATCTTTCGATCTAAGATTAACGCTTTTTCTAACCAAAGATGTGAACTTTAACGTTTCTAATCTAGAAATCTAACCTATTAACTCTCGTTATATAGATCAAATAACTATTCTTTTATCATGGGGATCTAGGGTTTACATGACTTTCATCAAAGTAAAACAATCAAGCATGCACATCTTTCGATATAATTGCAATAAACATTCAAACATGATAAAGAAACAACTTGTATTAAAAACTCACAAATTAATCAAGATTCGAATCTGAATAGTTGACGGATAGGCTTCACAACGCTCGTTCAAGGGCTTTTAGCTTCTAAACATCCTCTTGAAAGCTTGGAATTGTTGAAGAAAAGAACATAAAACTAACTAATTTAATCTAAGATTTAAGTGCATAAAACTGAAGGAAAAGTATGTAAAAACGCAGCCTGAGCCGCCCCTAGGATTAGGGTTTTAAGTAATGTGTAATTGATATCTCTAATGTGGAAAAACGCAGCTGTATTTATAGATGTCAAAGTCGGCTGTGCTGAGGCGGTGGAAGGACGCCCGTCCGTCTTGTTGGACGCTCGTTCGCTCAGCTTTGGACTTGCTTCAGACGCTCGTCCACTCAGCGTCCAAACTCTCTGAATCAACTTTCTCCTCCTGGACGCTCGTCCATATCTTCAAACGCTCGTCCATTCTGGACGCCCGTTCAAACTTCGCAAAACGTAATATCATCCAAATAATCATAAAATCACAATTAAAACACCAAAATTAACCTATTTTGCGAATCACTCGTTTAAAATATCATTTGCTCAATAATTCGACTAAACACTCGTTTCTTATGCAAATTATACAAATATGAGGGAAATTATCATAAAATATATCATTATAAAACGTATAAAATCACCCTTAACAACTCCCCCACACTTAGCTTTTGCTCGTCCCGAGCAAAAAAACAAAACGAAAATTAGGGCTCGAAACGAAAATAGACATCTCAGACAATATAGCATAGATCCAATAAATCAGAAGTTCACCACTGTGTGTGTGCAAAGCCATAGAAAACTTCCACTAAATCCAAACTTGAGAAACTCAAAGCAAAACTAGCTAATACCCCCTCGTAGACTAGCAATAAATGACACTCATAAGATGTACCCTACAAACGTAAAATATCCCGAAAAGGATGATCGAATATATCTAGGGCCTTTCTGAAATACTCAGTGGATAATCCTACAGCATATCTATCAGTTTCTACTGGGGATAAGATAGAGGATAACTTAGTCTTTCATTCATTTCATACCACTTCCTTTATAAGTTGATTTAATTTTTTCACTTTTAAACGCACATCAGAATGAGCTATTGCCCTGTCATAGCAGAATAGGATATTCGAGATATACCCTACCTTAATCAAATCATAAGGCAGCTTTTTCTGACTGTCGTGAGCTTTTGGTCATCATAGTGGTATAAGACATACGTGGTATACCCTATCGCACTCAAATCATCGACTAGCTTCCGACACACACAATTAATTCATATAAACTCAACTTCTTCATTTGACAAAAAGTTACGTGTTACTTATCACATTCAAACCTTAGATATTCACAGTATTACATACTTCGGATCTAAATACAAACTATCATAAATCTAAAGATATATACGTAGCACTAAGCACATGACTTATAAGATAACATAAATCACTAATCAAAAGGGGTACAGCTTTACAAATTAGCTCATCGTTCAGTATGGCTCGTGGAAAATAGATCTCAGGTGAAACAACTAACTTATCAAACATATGATATATAGCTTGGATGACTATAAAAATAACGAACACTGAATTGAATTGCCTACTCGGGACAAAACAAAAACGAAATGTCGAAAAATTGTGAAAATTCTAGCTCATCTTGCATAGAAACATAACGAATGTAAGCAAATGTATAGATACATATCAAATCATTCCCCTCCCCCACACTTAAATATCAACATGTCCTCATGTTGTGCAGAATGAAAGAAAAGATAAAGGACTTAGCTGATTGCAATCAACACTCGAATCGTTGGTCAGGCCGGAGCCTACGTAGTGACAATTAGAACTCGTAACCATACGATGTAAAAGCGAACTCGACAATACCGCTAAAAATATACCTGCACTACTCGACAAGCACGGAAAAATCTCGGGGAAAACGGGGAATTATACCAAAGTGAAAGGATATAGCCAAATTGAGTAATATCAAAAGATGAAACACTCAATACATCCAAAATTGAAACAGAGTATAGTCAAATGAAAGTACGGATGCCTTATGGCTTACATGATTCATTGGGAAAAATAAACAGTAGCTATATCAAAAGTACAACGAATCAAGTAAGGAAAAGTAGCAAGATTATACAACCAACGTATCTAGGGCAAAACAAAACGAAAATCGGAAAAATAAGATCAGGGCTGCCCCGGTACCGTAGAATCACCAGCCGGAGGTGCTCCACCCGAAGGAGAGTCAGGCTGCTCCTCATCAGACGACGACTCAGACTCGTTCAGCACATCCGCAATGGCCTGCTCAATCTCATCCGAATAAACATAATCAATGATGCTTGGATCGAAGACTCTGTCGTCTCTCGGCTTCCGGCCCTCACTGATGCACCGTAGAATGGACAAGATATTATTCTGCGAAGTCCGAATATCCTCCATCCAGTTCCGTACACTGTCGGCCATACTCAACCTCATCCGGACTGAGGGAGATAAAGTAGGAAGGGAGGATGCTGGAGGCGGTGCCGAAGAAGAACCGGGCTCATGTGGTGCCCCCGCCTCAGAATGTCCCGAAGACTTAACCTTATCTCTCTGTATAGGTCTCGGGTTCTTCGGTTTGTGATCCGATCCATACTCAGGCACACCGGCATCAATACATAAACTACGAATCAGGTGGGGGACAATCAAGCTACGCGTGTAAACCTTCTGATTGATAGCTATCTCATCGTATAACGCTTGTCCCACATTCACATTCAATCCAAAGTTCAAAGCATACAACATGCCTAGGTCACCGATGTGAAAATGCGTCAGATTGTTCTTTGGCAACAAT
Source organism: Gentiana macrophylla (assembly GCA_026214975.1). NCBI lineage: Eukaryota > Viridiplantae > Streptophyta > Magnoliopsida > Gentianales > Gentianaceae > Gentiana > Gentiana macrophylla. The sequence goes on along the minus strand of CM047809.1, from coordinate 29,123,976 downwards.
CGACTCTGTATGAACCTACACTGGACTTTCCAGTCCTCCGTCCAGGTAGTGGTGACCAACTCCTTCGGGTTTCCACCCGGTCTCAATGTCCATGCTACATCCGGGCAAACCTTCAACCGTAACTCCTCCAAAGGATCCTGCCCCGCACTCTGCCTATGAACGATCTCTTCTTTATAGTCCCGACCCTCAAAAGACGACAAGTTATACTTCTCATTAATCACATCCGGCGTAAAAGGAACTTCACCCCCCGAACCACGACTACTCCCGTCTCCAAGTCAGTCTCCTAGCAATTAGCATAAAATTCCCGAACTAGGGAGTCGTTGACTGGGGTACCAGGGATAGTCATTAAGGCTCCCATTTCCGGTCCTTTAACAACTTGACGAACCCCGGATCTACCTTAGTCTCCATCGTAGCCCTCTCGATCAGCATGGTCCTAGAGAAATAATGTTTGGTAAAGGCGTCGTGGGCTCTAGGATTCACAAATCTACGAGGCAAAGGCATAGGGACTACGGTCTTCGCTCTTTTCCTAGGTTGTTCAGCCCTAGGCACAGCCGGTTCCTCCTCCCGAGTAGCATCCACAGCTTCCTCAACCCTAGATGACCCTCCACCTCGGTGAACTCTAGGCATCCTCATCAATGGGACATCATCATCAGTCTCAGATCCTGAGGTAGGATCATCCCTCAAAGTTGCCCTAGTTTGTGTGGCCCTAGGGGGTCGCTCTCTAATGCTAACACCTCGGTTTGGATCGATCAAAGCGGGATCAAACTCCTTACGCTTCTTTCCAGACTCCCTGGCCACTCCCTTACCATAACGCTTTTGCACTACCTTTTTATGGACCATGATTCAAGCCTAAACTGAGCCAAAACAATCCCAAATCAAAGCAAGTTACCCGTTTACATCCAAATCGGGATTTCAAAATAACCAAACCACAAACCCCAACCATCCATCATCAACAACCAACCCATTCATCATCCATTACATCACCACAGCACAGTAAAACAAGAAAGAAACATGAATGAATTAATTAAGGCATTGTTCATGTGACCGAGCCGACCCGAAGATCGAACTCACAAAAACGTGAAGAAATTGGAGAAAAATTGTCGCTAACTTACCAAGTGAGATGAGTAGATGATGATCGAGGCGTTTTGCAGTCCCAACAACCCCAATTCGGCTCCCAAAATCGGATTTTTGTCTGTAAAACTCGCACCGAAGAGGGCTTTGATTCTCCACAAAGGTTGTTGATTGAGGAATAAGGTTTAGAAAAGTGAAAAGAGGGGATCAAAAGCGGTCTATAGCAACTGAAATCGCTCGATTTGGTGTAGTATTGAGGAATTGCGGTGAAGAGGAGGGCAAAAGTCGGTTTTTTTCGAGTTTGAAATCTGAAAAATGAAGGTTCAGAGGCTGAGGGGGTATATATAGGCAGGGTCTGGACGCTCGTCCAATTCTGTGGACGGGCGTTCTGTAAAGAACATATGAACTGGATGGGCGTCCAGTGTAGCAGACGCTCGTCCAAGCTTTCAAATTAGATACAGGATTGGAGGGAAAATTTCAGACGGGCGTCCAGTGTATCTGGACGGGCGTCCAAGAAATTCATAGGGTAGACGGGCGTCCATTGTATCTGGACTGGCGTCCAAGCAGAGATAATGCAAAAATTGTAAAATTTCATACAATTCAAATTAAAATTTGCATTTTCTCATTAAACTTAAATACAACCTCAAAAATTCAAATGAAAAACGACGAAATACATAAAATCAGTAGAAAATAAGTAAAAACAATAGAAAATAGTGGGTTGCCTCCCACCGAGCACTTTTGTTTTACGTCGTTTGCTCGACGAAACAACCTAACAACGCTAGTCATCGTAAATTTCCGCCCAATCTATCACCCGGATAAGACGGCGGAGCATGTCAATCTCTGGAGGGAAGTCATACTCGTCCTGCAAACCCCAGTCCTCACCACCAATTACATCGACACCCGAAAATGCTCACTTGCAAAGACTAGCGCTAAATCACAAGATCGGATCATTCGAGATCTCATACGGACGCCCTAGAGCTGCCTCAGAACTCCTCAAGACTAAAGTCTCCACCTCCCGAAACTCGGGAACAATAAGAACATAGGTGCGATCCCGATTCGGGTACTAATATCAAAGTCTACGTGCAAAACGATAGTCTCTCCCGGTCCGTCATCTACAGTGATAAGTGGGATCCTCCTAAGGAAAGGTAACTCCTCTGGTAGAACTCCGAAATCCATATCTAAAACACAACTCACTGACAGATACAACAAAAGAAAAACTTAGTAAACTAAACTTAAATAACTAAAACAACAAAGGCATAAAACAAAAACAACTAAAGATGATGATATCTAGGATACCTCCTAGTGGCGCTTTTGGTTAATGTCGTTAGCTCGACACTGTTTAAGCTCAGCCTGGATCAGGCCATTTGGTTTTACTGCCAGCCACTACCTCGTCCAGACTTGGGTCAGTAGTTCGGCTGCAGAAACAGCACTTAACACATGGGGTGAAATCTTTGATAGCTTTCCAAATACGTTTAAACTGCCCCATGGTCGACTTCTTCTTCTTCTGAGTATTATGATGACGTTTCAGCTTACGCTCCCTCTCAAACTCTTCCATATCCCAACTACCGGCTAGAACTTTTTCAGATCGACCACTACCGTCATCCTCTTAAAACAGGTCGGGTGAAAACTTGTCAAATTCTTCGACCTCTTTAGTGCCACACCCTAGGATCTCGAGGAAACGAACAATCAAAGGCTTTTCCTTGGGTTCACCAATGTAGTGCTTACACCTTTGACCATTTACTCGAAACGGTTGGTCACCATAACCTCGTAGTTCTAAAACGCCTCTAGGAATAATTTGGAGAATCTCAAAGGACCGGACCATCGTGTCCTCGACTTACCAGAGGAACAGATGTAACTGGAATTGTATAAGAACTTGTTCCCGACGTGAAATTTCTCTCTTCTTAATCTTGGCGTCATGGAGGAGTTTCATCTTATCTTTTTTTGATCCTGGCGCCAGAAGCCTGGAGTCCGAATTCGTCCAACTCATGCAATCGCATTGCAATCGATGCTTACCACAAGATTGGGAATCAAAGTTCGAAACTTTGTAGCCCAATAAGCTCTATGCTCTAACTCGACTGGTATATGACATGGCTTACCATTTGATATGGAGATGTACCCATAGGAGTCTTATAGGCAGTCCTGTATGCCCATAGTACATCATCCAATTTCAAACTCCAGTCTTTTCTATGACTGTTGACCGTTTTTTCCAGGATTTTCTTAATACTTTGGTTGCTCCTTTCAACCTGACCACTAGTCATCGGGTGATATGGTGTGCCTGTCTTATGGCGAACACCATACTTTTCAAGAACTTTCTCTAGGGGTCGGTTGCAGAAATGCGTTCCTTCATCACTGATCAAGGCTCGTGGACATCCAAATCTCACGAAGATGTTCTTCTTTAAGAATTTCATGACCGTCTTATGATCATTGTGAGGAGTGGCTTGAGCATCCACCCATTTCGACACGTAATCCACGCAGACTAAGATGTATTCGTTACCACAAGATGATGGGAATGGTCCCATAAAATCGACACCCCATACATCAAAGACTTCACATTCTAGGATGGGTTTCAAAGGCATGTCAAAACGCCTTGTCAAAGTTCCGGTTCTTTGGCATCTATCACACGCTTTACAGAAAGCTTCTGTATCTTTAAAGATCGTGGGCCAATAGAAACCGGATTGGAAGATCTTAGCAACGGTTTTCCAAGGACCAAAGTGACCTCCAGTGGGTCCACTGTGGCTTTGCTCAATAATACCGCGCTGCTCGGATTCTGGAACACATCTTCTAAGCGGACCATCTTTACAGATCTTAAGCAGATAAGGTTCATCCCAAACGAAGATTTCAAATCGAGAAGAACTTTTTCTTCTCCCGATAGGACAATTACGGATCAAGATATCGGGAATGAAGGTAATTGACAATGGAAGAATACCATGGAACATCCGAGCTATGACCATCGATAAGCATAATGTTTTCTAGAGGAAAATAAAGATCTATATCATCCTGGATCATCCTTTTCCTCACTTAACATTCTCGAAACATGATCCGCCACGACATTTTCAACGCCTCTTTTGTCTTTAATTTGAACGTCAAACTCTTGTAGGTCGGTATCCAACGCAGAGGCGCGGTTTGGCTTCTTTCTTCGTCATCAGATATCAGAAAGCAGCGTGATCAGTCCACACAATCACTTGAGCTCCTAACAAGTAACTACGAAACTTGTCCATAGCAAAGACTACGGCCAATAATTCCTTTTCAGTAGTAGTATAGTTAACTTGAGAAGGATTCAATGTGTGACTGGCGTAATAGATTGGCTGGAATTTCCATTTGATTCTTTGTCCTAAAACAGCACCAACTGCATAGTTTGATGCGTCGCACATAAGCTCGAAAGGTAGATTCCAGTCAGGCGATATAAGAATTGGAGCAGACATTAAACGGTTTTTAAGCTCCTCCAACGCTTGCTTGCAACTGTCATCAAAATCGAACTCAACGTCTTCCTTAAGTAAAGTAGACAGGGGCTTGGCTATCTTGGAAAAGTCTTGAATGAATCTTCTGTAGAAACCGACATGTCCAAGAGAGCCTCTCACTTCACGCACATTCTTCGGATAACTCATCTTCTCGATAGCTTCTACTTTGGCTCTGTCTACTTCAATACCCTTGGCGGAAATTTTGTGGCCAAGAACTATTCCCTCATCAACCATGAAATGGCATTTCTCCTAATTCAGAACTAAGTTCTTTTCCACACATCTGGATAAGACCTGGTCAAGGTTGTCAAGACAATCATCGAAGGACTGACCAAAGACCGAAAAATCATCCATAAAGATTTCCATACACTTTTCTACTAGCCCGTCAAAGATAGCCAGCATACATCTTTGAAATGTAGCTGGGGCATTGCAGAGACCAAATGGCATTCGCTTGTAAGCAAATGTACCATAAGGGCAGGTGAAAGTGGTCTTTTCTTGGTCAGCTGGATCAATGGGTATCTGAAAGTATCCTGAATATCCATCCAGGAAGCAGTAGAATGCGTGCCCTGCCAGACGCTCAAGCATCTGGTCAATGAATGGAAGGGGAAAGTGATCTTTCATGGTTACCTCATTGAGCTGATAATCGATGCTGAGACTCAGAACCAAGTGACAAGTCTCAATGCTATTTCCTCTCCCTTCTCATTCTTCTCAATCGTAATTCCACCTTTCTTGGGAACTACTTGAGTCGGGGAAACCCATTCACTATCAGCGATGGCATAAATGATTCCCATGTCCAGAAGTTTGATGATTTCTTTCTTAACCACTTCTTTCATATGAGGGTTGAGCCTCCTCTGGGGCTGTCTAACACATTTCGCACCCTCATTTGTCTTGATCTTGTGCATACAGATGTCAGGAGATATCCATCTGATATCTCCTACTTGCCATCCAAAGGCTTTTTCATTTTTCTTCAAGACGTTGATTAATTTCATTTTCTCTAAACGAGACAACTTGGCAGATATAATCAAAGGAAGCTTGTCACCTTCTCTTAGAAAAACATACTTCAGATGTTTAGGCAACGGCTTCAACACCAAATCTACAGGGGGGTCTTCTAAACTTGATTTAAAATCTCCACTTTTTAACTCAACATCGCTGAGTTTACTTAGTGGTCCCACTGCCAAAGCTTCTCCTTTCAACAACTCATCCGTAAATTCAGCTTCTAACTGATCTAGATTGACCACACCATGATTATTCAAATTATCAACCAATCGCTCATATTCAGTTGTAACAGCCATGACTTTCTTTTCCATGAAATCATTGAAGTCATCAGAGGAATCCTCAATAGAAAAGCCGGTTGGAGGACCAGAAGGTACTTGAATGGATCTGCAGACATTATAGCTTACTTCTTGATCACCAACTTGTATCGTCACTCGCCCACCATCGCAGTCAATGAGGGCTCTGGCTGTAGACAAAAAAGGTCTTCCAAGTATCAGGGGGACATTTTCATCCTTTTCAATGTCTAAGACGTACCAGTCAACGGGAAAGGTAAACCTATCAATTTGAACTAGTAAGTATTTTAAGATTCCCGCTGCTTTCTTAGAAGATCTATCAGCGAATTGCAAATTCATGGTAGTGGGTTCTAGAAGATCAATTAAACCCAAATTGCTTGCAATACGAGACAATGGCATCGGTGATGGATGCACCCAGGTCACATAAGGAGTTTGGGAAGACCAGGCCTCCCATTAACACTGTAAGCACGAACTTTCCAGGGTCACCTCTCTTGGTTGGTAAGTCTTCATAATTGATCATTGAACAATCCTCACCAATCAGCCTCTCCATGTCTGACAACTTCCTTTTTGAAGAAACAACATCCTTGATGAATTTTGTATACTTAGGCATTTCAACCAAGACCTCTGATAGTGGAAGATTCACCTGAGTATTTTTCAAAAGATTTAGCACCTTTTCATACTTCTTATCTTCACTCAAAGGGATGTTGCTCTTTCTTGGTGGAAAAGGAAGCTTTTTCAATTCACTCTCAGAAAAGACTTTCTTCGAGGATGCAGTGACAACTTTGTCTTCCAGATCCTTCCACCGAACAGCTTTTTCAATCTTTTTATTAGTCAAGGGATCAGCCTCCTGACTTCCACTTGATTCTTCATTCCTCAGGGGATCAGCCACCTGAGGACTTCCAGCTTTTTCACCTCTCAGGGGATCAGCCACCTGAGTATTCGTTTTTGGCCAAGGGGAGTGTAGGTGCTCAGCTTCCCCTCCTGCCTTATCACTGGCAGGAGGGGCTAGTGGTTTCCCTGGTGAGGGGGACCACTAAGTTGAGTTCCACTTCTTAGATTCATCGTACTGGCCTCCTCTCTACCGTATGGAATTGAAGGTACGAGGTCAGTACATTGGCCATTGTTCAAATCGGTTTGAGCAACTTGACCACCCTTTGGATTCTTCTCAGTGTAACTGGGCAGTTGCCCTGGGGGTCTTGAAGCTAACTGCTCAGCTAGTTGCCCAATTTGCCTCTCAAGATTTTTCATTGATCTATTTTGCTCCTCCCTAAAGGAGTCCCATTGAGCTTTGATATCACTTGAGTATGAGGGGCCTTGAGAGGTTTGGGGATTCTGCGAATAGGGCTGGCTGGGCCGACTTTGGACAGCAGGATTAGAATTCGCAGGCCAATTCTGATTGAACCTTTGATTAGAATTGGAAAAATTATTATTTTGGTTCTGAGGAAAACCAGGGTTTCTATTGAAGTTTTGATTCTGATTGAAATTAGAATTTGGATTGAAACTTGAAGATTGATTGAACCCTTGGTTTTGGAGATTATTCTGGCCAGAAAATTGATTAAACCTTTGACTGTTCTGGCCATAGAATGCATTTACTTCAGCATTCTGTCCGTTCATAGGACAGAATCTAGATGTGTGCCCCACCTTGTCACAATTCTGACATGCGGCTTGATTATACTGTCCATAATCATGAACAACATTCACTTGATAAGGTGCATGGGGATTGAATTGACACCGGCCAATCACGTGGCGGTCGACAACGACTCTCACAATATAGAACCCGAGGTTACGAGGAAAGAAAGAAGCTTGCTTGAAATGCGATTCGAAACTTGAGAAGTTGCCATATGCTTCGCAAAGATGGCGATCAAACTTTGC